>CM023484.1:76806050-77288050 GCA_013339685.2 Hyalomma asiaticum
GGGGAGCATACTCACGAGGAGTAAATTCTCCGAACGATAAGATTAGGCTGGAATGCATACGGCAGACATTATCAAATAACCAATAGAGACTTACCACTGTCTTTCAAAGCGAAAAGTGTACAACCACTGCCTCCTCAATGTAGTGCGGAAACATGCAGAAAAAAACAAAAACAAAAAATGAACAAACAAACTAGAGATGACATTAGAAACCCCACAACCCACAGTGCTCAGAGAATGAAATGCGATACTCGGGGCTCACGGCTGCCGATACTTTCTGCATCGTCGCTCCGCACTGGAAACACCGAGCTGATTCGTTGGGGTACTGAATAAAAGCGACATACTTTCTGAAGCATTGCGATTAAATTTTGCCGCTGTGTGATCAACCAGCACTCTCCAGTAGCGCAAAATACGTCAGCCATCGCGCGATCCGAGAATCGCGCGTTTCAATATAGCTGAGCACTGTACAGTGGGACGAAAAGCATTGATAAGTGTGACGTTAAGAAACATAAAGCGAGCGAAATGGATCAGGGAACAAATAGAGGTAGCTGATTCGTTATGTCTATTTAGAGTAAAAAGCGGACCTGAGCAGGACACCCAATGCGCAGAAGAGACCGTTGACGGATAGCGAGGTCAAGAGGAAGCTTGCCAAGAGAGAAAAAACAAACCAGAGGCAGGCAGGAGGTTAGGTGGAGTAATGAAATAAGGAAATTTGCAGGCATTAAGTGTGAGATGAACTCGACCAGGCCAATTTATCCCTAATGCAATGCTTCTGTTTTTCCACTTGCAGAATATTTGCGGCAGTTCTTCTTGCTGTCATAGTCATCAGCACGTTGGTTGACCATTTCGTGAACCTGCATTCCGACCGCAGGAAAAAGTGGGGTAGGTATATTTCAATATACTACTAGCCGTAAGCGCCCTGAAACACATCTGAAGGTGCCATGAACCAGTGCCTTGGTTCTCTCCTGGCACTTTTTGTCTTTTCGGCGCACTTGACAAGAAAAATAACTGCGGAATCTTGACGTGCCAAAACCAAGCGCGCCGTAGAGGCGGCCTCTGTAA
Source organism: Hyalomma asiaticum (assembly GCA_013339685.2). Taxonomy (NCBI): domain Eukaryota; kingdom Metazoa; phylum Arthropoda; class Arachnida; order Ixodida; family Ixodidae; genus Hyalomma; species Hyalomma asiaticum. The sequence continues at coordinate 76,807,110 of CM023484.1, forward strand.
GTGTTCAACACCGCGCATTCCTTAAGGTGCTGTACACAGGCATATAGGGAGCCCAACCTCAAGTTTGCGCAGCGCCGTCCGCCACTGAAGCGGAGAGAGGTGGAACTACCGGTCGCTCGGACGGTCGCCCTCACATGTGTTCTGCATTGCGCGAGCGCGGAAACGTTGTTTCTGGAGGCTCTTATCTCGCGTTTCCCGCCCGGGCGCTGCAGCTTTGTCAGTACACTCTTAGCACCGTAACCTTTAGTTTACTTTATAGGTACACAAAGATGTGAAAATATGCTCCTTTATAAAGGTTAAAGTGCTTTAACCTTTAGTAAAGGAGCATATTTTCACATTTTTGTGTACCTATAAAATAAACTAAAGGTTACCGTGCTAAAAGTGTACGGAAAGCAGGCACACAACGCAGATGCTTTGCGCGCTGTCACAGCAGCTTAGAAAAAAGGAATAGCCGCGAACCGGCCATGAAGAGGTACCGTTTCCCTGACAGAGCCGGCCAGCGTCGATTACGGGAGATCGCTAGATGATGTGTTGCTTGCACGCGCGGTATCTTGATGTCATTTTTTGTAACATAAGGTATCTTCAATAATTAATACGGAGAAGCGCGTTGGCCAAGCTCATCTTAGCAGAAACTGCGTATGTCAAGCGAAAGTGTGTGCAGTAAAAATTTGCCTCATATTTCGAAGAGTGTGCGCTGGCCAGGTCACTTACCATTTTTTAATGTGACAGCTGTGCTACACGCTGGCTCCATGCATTACAGTTATTATAGTTATAATACCGTGAGTACAGGCGCTGTTTTGCTTAACTTGTGGAGATAAGTTTTTAGTCGCTGCTCAGTACAAAATTTGAGTAGCTGTATGTTCAGTGAGCGCGTCTACGCTGGCCACGGAAGCGGCTGTGCCACTGGCGGTATGTAGCCTGCCGCTGTGGCTAAGTAGTAGCTGTAGAGAGATTCAAGGTGGCGATAAAAAGAGCAAAGATATCGCGAGGTCTGAAGATGTTTTTATCACCAAAATTACATTATAACGGGAAATCCAGATGATCAAAGGGGGCATTTCTTAGTGTTGACCAATTGGGTTTTAAAACAAACAAAGCGCCATTATAGCAAACGCACACGGTCTGAAATAAATGCTTGTACTGCGAGGGACATGCGTGGTCGCAGTGGGCACTAGAGATTATCTTGCCGCATTTTAGTGCTGACAAAATCAGCTTCAAAAACACGAAAACAGCACGATTTGACGATGAGATGTCGCTACCTTCCGAGGCGAAACTTGTACGCGGCTGTCAGCATTGCGTATTGAAATGCAGCAGCGACTCAACAAGGTAGACGTGAGTATGAACTGTTAATATTAATCACATAATGAATTTGAAGTCTGTTGTGGCCTGAGAGCGATGGAATTTCGGGCCAACACACACGAAAATGCAATTTCTTGCGCCGACAGCTCAGAGCGAACACCACTTGACGATGAGTTTTATCCGTCGTATAATTGCAGAAACTGAAGGCTCTTTAGTTTCACGTCGGTAATGTCGTGATTCACTTTTGACACGCTCTTGGCAGCCACGAACATGATATCGTCTTCAACGACCAATTAGGTCCCCTAATCGCGGTACTTAAAGCACGGTATATGTTGAGAATGGCAGCGCGAAAATGGTTTTCAATGCCCCAAAACTGGCTGAAGCTGCCATGCAACGGACACATGACGCAGCATATGCAGCCACTGAGCGCGTGCGATTTGTGCGACGCGACTTGGGCGGCGTAAGAACGCGCTAGCACGCGCAAAATGCGGGCGCACTCGCAGGAGGCAAGGGCGAGAGCAGAGAGGGAAGCGACCGCAAATCGTAGAAGTTGCCGAAGCGGCGCTTTTCGGAGGCGCGCCGCAGTGCCCTTTGTCCCAGCTTGGGAGGCCTATAACATTTTGAATTCATCGAAAATGTTATCTCCGCGGCCGAGATCGAACTCCAATGTTATTCACAACATGTTCAGAAGAATTATTCAATCGATTAGGTTCGCACGAAATCAGAATACATATTATTATATACATTCCAGGCACAGTGCTAATCTACAAGACATGCGACAGAATGTAATGTCCGAACCACGTCCACTGAGTGGGTTACAAAAGTAGAAATTGGTCCGGAATGACGATGATGAAAACATTCTTATTGAAGAAAAAAAAAAACACGAGGAGGGTCTCTGTTCCGGGACTCCTACGACAACCTCTGCGATAGCCCAGGAGTTCACCTTTTCATCTTTCGTTGTTAAACTCGTGGATTTGTTTTTCGATGCGTCTGACCAAGCAAAATTAACTTCCCTCATGTCTGAAAAAGGAAAAAAAGAAAAGGGGGGGAGGGGTAGGGGACCTCCCACCTAAGATAGAGTGGGTCTAGCGCGGCGCGATACCGTTTCGAAAATAAACGTTTTAAAACGAAGCGTCAGCAGCGACAAGTACTTTATGAGAATTACATGGGAGATATTCGGCCGTGGTAGGAAACGGCGACAAGGCGAGTTGTGCACGAGCGCAGTCGACAGTCACGTGATGTGCACAAAGAAAATTCCAGCCCAGGATAACATCATGTGACGCACGCGAGAGGACAACGAATTAGACGACGTAGAGCGAGTCTTGAATCAAGCACTAGAAGCACTAGAAGTGCGATGGCAGAAGAATCGGCTCAAAGTGTTCTTCGGGATACTGCATGGACACCTAAAATTAACGAGGATTCGTATGTACAACTTCCGGGAAAACGAAGCAGTCGCGTAAATCACGAATATGTCTTACGACCATACTTTGCTCGCACTGATATGTTCCGCCATTCTTTCTTCCCAGTGGTTCTAGAATTTTGGAACGTATTACCAAGCTTTGTGGAAAACGCTAGAGGTGTGTGTGAATTCGAGAAAGACCTTAAACTTTAACTTCAGTGATTCAGCTGCCACTTGATTTGTCTTTTTTTTTTTTATGGTTAGTCTGTATTTCTTTTTACCCTCCCTTGAGAACCCTCTGTGATGGTTGACAGTACAAATAAATAAGTAAATAAAGCCAGGGAGGTTAACCAGACGAGCGTCCGATTTGCTACCCTGCGCTGGGGATAAGGGAATGGGGACTAAGAAGAGGAAAAGAACAAGAAGGCCAGCACTGCTCGCGCACGGGAGTACGGTGGGGCGATGATTTGAACGAAATGGCTTGCTCAGGATGTTTGCAGATCGTAATTCATCTGCAACCAGCGGTGTTTCACGCGCGCCACATTAAAAAAAGGTTGAAACATTTCACGAGACGCTGTTGCAACTAGATGGCCTAATTATGCCTCGCAAAAAAGGGGATTGAAGTGAATAACCTCTTACGAGTGATCTCAGAGCGAGGCTTCTAGGCAATTACTGGAGGGTGCTGTGCAGCGCGGAGACTCTTTGATCGGTAGGGTACGTTGAATATTACGGAGGTGCAATTGAAGAGTGCTCTACCGAGTGAGGTTTACGTGTGCGCACGACACAGAAATTTGTCTTCGCAAGATGGCATTGGGTTTGCACGCAATTTCTAGTTTGTACTCTTGTGAAAGAAGTATCGCGGCTCAGGCGAGGCTGTATGATTCAAATACAGTATAAGAAAGCCTTAACTTAAAGATGCCTCATGGCTGCCGAGGCGAAAGGCGCAGGTATGATCCCGGCCTCGGCGGTGTAATTTTGGTGGAGGTCAAGCGTTCGAGTGCTGCGCACTTAAATATTTTCTTTTGTAGATAGCACTACATTACACTTAGAACAATATGATGATGTAATGAAGCGTCAGCTGTTGTTGGTGCGAGTTAAAATTAGTGTCGGTGTATTGCTTCGCAGGTCCCCTCTTTCAAGTTGCCCTGGCCTTCTCGGCCAAATCTAACACAAAGATGCTACTCAGTGTAGCCAGTAAGGATCACGCTGAGCACTACTCTCTGCAGTTCCTTCATGGTTTGCGGACTTTAGCCATTATGCACATCGTGCTCGGACACATCAGCATCATGATAACGGACAGCTTCAGTGAGTACCTCACGAATATCTACTGTTCTTTTATTATTATTATTATTATTATTATTATTATTATTATTATTATTATTATTATTATGTTTTATTGCGGAAGTTGTCGCGTGAAGAAGTGATCCAGAAACGAGATAACAAGGAGGAGGAAGAACATACAAGACTACGACTACCTTTTCTTCCTGTCTGGCTCTGGTCGCTGACTTTCTTGCTTTGCTTCTCGTTTCTTATGCGCCGCTTCCGACGTCAAAAGCATTTGCCACATACACGACCAGCTTTCGGCTGAACGGAATACTGTCATTCTCTCGTTGCTTTGTTTTGTAACACGTTTGTTTAACCAAAAAGTTGAATATGGTTATCAAAGAGGAGCGGCTTTCAGGCCTAGCCTGGTGACCACCTCCTCGGCTTTATTTTACTGGCGCTCCCCTTGACTTTTCCGTCTCCACTTCACTTGTTGCACCAAGAGTTCATAACATCTTGGTGAATGATAATATTTACTGCGCGTGTTCGAGTGCCAGAGTCCGGGGACCTAAGTATCCTGACTCGCGCTCCATCTGAGGGTTCCTTCAGCCAGACGAGCGTCCGTAGGGGGAAACATTCTAGACAGTCCCAGACCACGTGATCCAGTGTCGCGACAGCGCCGCCACGCATGCAGAGTTTTTCAAACTCTCTGGGGTGTGTGCGCACGCCATCCCGTGATGAGGATGTGAAAGATGTCTTTTCACATCACCAAGTACCACCACCTTTCCAGACGACAGCTACCTCCCCCGCAACAGAAGCTCAACAAGAGCCGGGAGATCACATGGGTAACGCTAGACTCGGTGCTTTACATCCGCACATATTATGCGGGTAAAGCTGCTACACCGAAGAGGGAAACGCAGCGAGGCTGTTTGCAGTATGTCGTTACACTCGCTCAGTGGTTGTCGTCTAGTATTGGAAATCGTAGTTCAGACAGTCCTGACTGAACTACGAGCAGACGAGGATAGGGAAACCAGAACCGTAGTTTTCATTCTTGCCATGCAAGCATTTAGACTTCAACGAATAGGGGTGACGTTCTTTGCTGCTGACATATCTTCCAGAAAACTAATGCTCGCCTAATGTAATTGACGCACATTACGAGGCTGAGCGCGTAAACAACCGAAAGGTCCAGTTTATAAGCTCAGTGGTCATAACGCTCTTGCAGCAAGAGTGCTGAACTTGTTCACCTGGACAACGAAGTGGGAAACCATGATGATAGCTGCAGCTTTCAACGGCGTGGACACTTTCTTCTTTCTCAGGTAAGTAGTCCGTTTCTACTGCCCGGCTTCTCCATTTATACGACGAGCATTTTTGTATAGTGCGTCACCTCTACTTACTTGATACTGGGCTTGTGAATGGTAGAGGTTCGGTGGTGATAGTTCCCACCTACCTCATAAATATTCCACCTTTGATTTAATGACTATTTCGGTTCCGAGATGTTGATTTAACTAGTACTTAACGTCCTGCGAGACTTTCAGTGATTGAAGCCGTCTCAACACTTTTTCAGCGGATTTTTCCTGTTTCTCATTATAAGCAAGAAGAAAGGAAACGGAGCTGTCCTGTTCATCGTGGCCATGATTAGGAGGCTAATCAGGTGAGAAGGCTATCCTAAATTTAATTGCAAATATGTGAAAAATTAGATTATTATGCTGTACAAAGTAAGAAGAGGCGCACATTAGTAGTAGACGAAACTCAAGCGGAAAAAGAGCCGACATATAAAACAGAGGCTTAGCTTTCGGCCAACTCAGATGTCGTATATTCAAAAACAAGTAAAGGCAGGCATGCTTTAATCAGACAGCCACTCCGTGACTTGCATACAACATTGCATTAAGAAAGATCTGTTCGTACTAACTGCATGAACAAATTTTTACTTGCGCGTGGGGATTTGTTTCCTGGATGTTGGTGACTTGAAAAAAAAAGAAAAAAAAGAAGAGAAGCGTGAAATCTGTTTCCCTGCCTCCCCTTGTCTCCCAGGCACAGCTAGCGTTGTTAATTATCTAAGCTGTAAGAGTAAGACAACCTCCAGGGGGTAATACTGGTGTATGCATTTGCAAGTTCATCCAGCGTGTAACAGTTACATCTTAACGGGTTTGAGAGTGTCGTATACTCCGATATTACTCGAACGTATTAAAGTAATGTAAGATACATCACGCGTGGACGCTCAAGGTGCATTACGATATGTATTTTACAGACTTGTGATGTACGTTATTTTATTACTGAGCTTCATAGGGAAGCCCCGCCACGGTGGTCTAGTGGCTATGGTACACGGCTGGTGATCCGAGGGTCGTGGGATCGAATCCCGGCTGCGGCGGCGGCTGCATTTCGATGGAGGCGAAATGTTGAGGCCCGTGTGCTTTGCGATGTCAGTGCACGTTAAAGAACCCCAGGTGGTCGAAATTTCCGTAGCCCTCCATTACGGCTCCTCTCATAATCAGAGCTAGTTTTGGGACGTTAAACCCCACATAACAAACACTTCATAGAAGTAAGCTGTGCCGTTTGCATAAGTCCCAGGGATGTTTCCTTTTTTTTTGTTTTGTAACTGGCTTGAATTTTTATCGTGACTGCTGTCCATCCCTGCAGGATGTGCGTGCCATTTTTCTTCGTCATCATGTGGTTCTACCTGCTCCCCCGTTTCGTCAACGGACCGGACACCGAAACCTTTTTCCAGAGGTTCTACCTCGATGTCTCCGAACACTGGTGGCATTGGCTTGCCCAGATAAGGAACTTCTTCAAATTAAAGCGTACGGTAAGCTCCGCACACGATCGATGCCTTAGTGGGACGCAGCATTATGCACATTCGACGGAAGCGTGCGTGAGTTGATTTTCAAATGCGTACGAAAGAGGATGTATGAAGAACGTCGCTTGCGCCGAAGTGCTAACCTTCTCACCTAAACTACTCTATTCGCGCATTGAAGGATATTTGTGGGTTCTGCATATCTTGCATCGACGTCTAGCGTTCAACAAATTGGGTTAAATCGATTGGGACGGACCATGTTGCTTCACCGTGTTCCACACTAAGGGTGACACTCATCTTACCAATGAACTAACACATTTCCTTTCATGACAATTGGCCAAGTGTCACTGCTCCGATAAAAAAGAAGGCCTTATCAATCAATCAATCAATCAATCAATCAATCAATCAATCAATCAATCAATCAATCAATCAATCAATCAATCAATCAATCAATCAATAATGATGTAATAGTCAAAGAAAAGCTTGTAGAGAGCGCGTTACACAAACCAGAACGTTATTCTTATGTTGAACACGTAGATGCTCCTTACTGGTGGGCGTCATACATCTGTAATTAGTAGTAATAAAGTTCTGAAGTTCGTGCATGTTTCAGAACAAACCTGTTGCGTTTACTAGGCGTACTAGGTTATAGCCTGCTGATACTCTGACAGCGCATTAGGGGTACGCTGTAGTTTTTATTAGGCGTACAGAGTTTTTGTTTGAGGAAAAGTGGGGCACATTAGGAGTCGTATGTTATAGGCAATGTCTGAAAAGATTGCCTACGCTAGGGATTAAAGAGAAATTGTTGTTCGATGAGTGCTTTTCTGTTGAATACTTGCATACAATGCGCTTAAAACAATTCTCGTTTGTTTTAGGGAAGATGCCACTACGTTAAATTCAAGGAATACGAGCTGTATATTAAAACTGACGCGCATCGAAGGTCATGAAGCGAAATATTATGTAGAGCTTACAAAGAAAATTACAAATTAGAACGCAATAGAGAGTCACAAGCGTACTGTGCGACCACAACAGAAAATTTGCCTCTATGCCTTGAGCAAGTTCAACGCACCGCATAGCTGGAACTTGGACGATATAAAGAACACTTTCCGCGTAATGCGTGGCGAAGTGTTTTGAGTAATAGTGTATTTGCGGTCCCCTACGTTACCCAGCGCACTTGTTGGCTGTTATGTTTCCTGGTGTACCGAGGAAATGCTACTAAAACGCAGGGCTTACATTTGCTCTGCGGTTAAAGAGGCCTGGAAAGTTTTCTGAACATAGTCAGAAAACAGTCCCGATAAGCCGTGGGAGGCTCCTCGGAACGTGTGAGCCAAATATTATTGCACTGCGCGCACCAGAGAATATATCGCAACTTGGTTTCAAACACAGATGGAAAGCGGCCGCTCTTCTTTCAGCGAATGGCGTCACCTGGCGCATCAACTTCGTCGCTTGACCTTTTTCGTTCCCCTTTCACATTTTCTTTATTTGTTGAATTTAAAACTAAGAATACATCATAACAAACAAATTTCCGCAATCAGGAAACCTGGAAACTGTTGACCCCAATGCCATGCTTTCCTCAAGCGAATTAGACAGTGCACAAAAGGACAGAAAGTTCAGCGAGTTGGTAAGGGTCCATAGTCAGAAGAAGAGGCGTGCAAGACACGGACACAAGGGGAAGAAGTGAACAACACGAACGCCAACTATCAACTGAAGCAGAGTACAGAGGCGAAAAAGGAAGAAGACACACAACTTATCTGCGCATGCTCAGGAACGGTAGCGCCACCTGTCAAACGGTTACACGTGCCGGTCTACGCGATAGACAACTGCTAAGGCACTCTATCTCTTCTCTGCTTAAGCTAATCGACGGCTGACTGACGTACGCATTTCCACTAGTACTGATATGCCCTAATACCGATATTCCACTAATAATGATATGATAATACAGTGCGCCTAGTGACGTCACTCGTTGAAGGAGCGGATGCTTAATTTTCAGCTGTGTTTAAAACCAAATTGCGAACTCCCTGCAGAGTGGAGTGCTATAATATTTAGCTCACGTGTTCACCGGAGCCTGCACGACCGATCGGCACCGTTTTCTCACTTTGTGCAAAAGTGTGGCAGGGCCCCTTTAAGATAACTGCGAGGCATAATGAAAATATCGCGTCTTCGCTCTTCGCACTATGGCCACATGCAAATAATTGATGCAGCCATTTTTTTCCCATCTGTTATCCTGCGTAACTAAATGTTCCTAGCATGGGGTGACGTGACTTTATGAAATACTTGCCTACAAACGATCGCTTGGAACCTTGCACTATACAGGTTTGCTGTAAAGTAAATAGGGGTATTTTCGGTAATAGGCAGGTGAATATGAACAGGTTTCAATGAAGTATGGCCTTGGGCCCCAGTATATTGAACAAATGCTGAAATAAAACCATTATACGACGCCGAGAAGTTGCAAACTGAGCGGGTCATGCAAGTGACGTCTTCAAGTGGGTCGCTTAGTCAAAGAATGCTGAAGTTACCAACAAAACGGCTCGACAAAAGTAACTTTCCCGTGCGAAAAGGCTGTCATTCGGCAACTGTATGTGCATCTCCCGTACTGTTACTTTGACTCTTGTTAGCGCCCTGAAACCGGTGCAAGGAAATACATGCCGAATATGTGGCAAATACTAGTATACATGGAACTTGCATGGAGTGATTGGCTGTTTAGAATGTTTCTCTGTTTGGCTGCGCCTCCTCAGCTGCGCAAGAATAAGAAAACGGCGGAAATATTTCTATTTCTTTAGGAAATGCTAACCCACACATGGTACTTATCTGCGGACTCCCAGCTCTTTGTGGTCTCGCTTCTGATATTCCTGGCTTTTAAAAGGTGGGCTCACGTAATTATATTTCCTCGTCATTATCGCGATTGCGATTTAGAGCTGCGCTGAGTGCTTATGTTTTCTTCCAAAATTATTCACGTGGTTCTTATTCCATTTGTTACTGTACCTCTTGTTGATAGACCCTGTGCAGTCATCGATGTGCGTTCCTCTTGTATGTATAATCAGTGCTCAATGAAGTTCTTGTACAGTGAACAACGCGGTTTCTTAAACGAGGATATCGAAGATTGAACGCCGAAGTGGTCTTCGCTTCGGCGTTCGGCGGAACGTCGACGAAGTCAGTCAAATCACTTGATGTAGTAGAAGGGACAGTTGAAGGGACAGTTAAAGACTTCACCAATTTGGAAGTTTCAGTAGGGGTTGCACCGACCCTGCGCCAAACAATGGTGTCGCGGGCGTGCATGGTAACTTTGATTATTCATTCATACCGACAACATTGCGACGTCTCAGCACCTACGTGTGTCCTCTGCGCAGGCGGAAGCCTGTGGTCATGGCAGCATTAGCCGTGCTTTCCTTGCTAGGCTGTGCCATTGCGGTGTGGACCATGGCCAGAATGCATTTGCTGCCGTTCATCGTTATTCCCTACCCACAATTCCCGTAAGTACGCTTTCATAAGAGTGTGCCAAAACAACTCAACGAACGGAACCCGCGAGATCTGTTTTCTCAACTGAAGTGATGCCCGAACTTAGGAACTAATGTACATATTATTCTTAAGCTACCTAGTTACGTTAAAACAAGGTAAACAGTAATATAAAGAAATCCTGCATATCCTATACGCACTACGGGAATGGGTGTCATGCGAATGAGTCAGCGAGGAAATTGCCTAAGGGAGATCGTGTGACATTCGGCGAAGCATTAATGAATGAATTAAAGTGCATGAGCATGCTTAACGTGGGTTAACCAATAAACTCGACAGCACCGTCGTAATGAATTGTAGCTCATGGTACGTCGTAACGTTGGCACTGACGTTAGTGCACGACACAGACGCCTGTTTTCAGGAAGACAAGTGCGAGCTGCGGCGCTGTGATATGCATATTATGAGCGTCGTTCGCTGAACCCTTCCAAAGGGGCCGAGCAAAGTTGGTCAAAATCGTACTGGGTGCTCGTAGAACAAATGTATCGTTTATTACGTAGCTAAGAAGCGCAAGTGGTGTTACACAAGCACCATCATCACAACTACTGTTGAATTAGGCTTATTTACTATATTTACAGCGTGGGAGGAGTTGCCGTAGCCTAGTGGTAGCGTGCTTGCTTGGCACCTCAGGGGCCCGGGTTCGATACCCGTCTACCTTCGGAGATTACTGGGCGCTCGTGTGTGTCCTGTGTGTTATGTATATATTACAATCGCATGACAAACAGTTTGCATCTGTTGCTTTTGAACTAGGTCATCTAGCGGTATGTTCAATGCATATTTTAGTTGGTTCTTCATTGATCTAGGCTATGTCAAACTCAAACACCTGTGGCGTATACCCGAATACCACGTGCCGAGCAGTACGGCTACGGGCCACAAGTGATTGCAGTATCGTTAATCGCGATACACATGACAAGTACATCACGTTAAAGATATAAAAATCAATCGTTATTGTTCATCATACATTAACACGCTCGTATCCAAACTTCTATGTATACTAGGTAAACGAAACGACCAAGAGGCGTATTTCTGAAACATATCCGGCACAATGCACAGGACGAATTCTGCACCGCTATTGGCCAGCATTCAGTCACGTGACTAACCTACGCGACCGGTTGGGGAGGGCAACGAGATAGATAGATAGATAGATAGATAGATAGATAGATAGATAGATAGATAGATAGATAGATAGATAGATAGATAGATGCGGTAAAGGTCGCTCAAATTCACCAATAAGTGCTTCGCATTTAAAAATAATATTAAATATTATAAACCAAAATAAAACCTTCTCATACGACCTTGTATAACAGGGTTAGCCACCACAAGGCGGCAGCTGCGGTACCTCGATTTATGTTACTTATATTCACAGGATATATTTCTTTTTTGAAAAAGACTTAGTATGACAGGGTTAGTCGCCACAAGGCGACGCTGTGCTACCTTGATTTATGTTACTTATATTGAGAGGATATATTTAATTTTCTGAAGAAGTAGAAGAAGGGAAGTGTGTTAAGCGTGGTTTTCCAAAGTCAGGCTTTTCCATCAGAAAGGCATGCGCACCACCCTTCCAGATCAATACAGAAGAGCTGCTCAGTGTCATTGTCCACATCAGGACGAAGTGTGCTGCCGATGATCTCCAATTCACCGTGTCCTGAGGGAGTTGATTTCGTTTCATGCCTACAAACTTCTCGGTTTCATCAATTCCCCTATCTATACCGTCCTTGGAGGCGCTTCCCATTTACTGGTATCCATTCCGTTAGTCTATAGCGGACAACCTACTACCTGTCCTACTCATATTATTACGCATACCGTTGGCCCCAAGAACATGTAACGCGTTGCCATGATCCCTAATTAAGTCATTCTGTTTCATTTGTCCATACCACTGCTTTAACCTTTTTTTTTCTTGCAGGCGAATGATGAGTACAATCAGCGACTATTACATCCAACCTTTCTACCACGCTGTCTGCTACTTCAGCGGTTGCATGACATCCCTCTACTTGGCTGACTTCAGAGAGCGCAAGATATCCAAGGTGCACTTCTGAATTCTGAAACTCAATCGTGGTTGGCTGTGTGACCTATTATTAATACAGACATGCCGCAGAGGACACGCTGAGCTTACACTTGCTCTACTACAACAGCGGCGAATGTTACGTTCAAGTGTTTTTTTTTTTAATGATTGGTACCGTAGTACGCTAACGCGCTAGTGCCCTAATAACTAAACGCAGGCACTGGTGTTCACTTGAGTGCAACGCAATTTTCTTGCGGCTTGCATCGACGACGTGAAGTGCTTGCCACTGCGGGATGAGTGCATAAGAAATCTGAGGCGTTATAATCCGTACTACAATGCGGCTACTGCATGTGCCTCGCGAAAGAGAGAGAGAGAGAGAGAGAGAGGAGAGAGAGGGAGAGAGAGAGGGAGAGAGAGAGAGGGTTAACCAGAGAAGACCTCCGGTTGGCTACCCTGTACTGGGGAAGGGGAGAGGGGTATGAAAGAGGGAAAGGAGAGCGCCTCGCGCAATCTTACAGCAATACTTTGGAGTGACCTGGTTTGTTAAAAGTGCTGGTAAAAGGATGTAGTGGGAAATGAACATTACGGCAAGTAATTAAGAGTCGAAGATAATTCCTTCATTGTTGTTTGTAGCTTGCATTATGACATGTACGATGAGGCGAGGAAAACAGAGAACATGTTATTTGTGGTTTCCAATTAATGAGTAGTTATAACTGTGCGATATAGGGAAACTTCCTCCCTTGTGGACCGGAACCACAACGTTTGCACTATGCGAGTGTAGTGCGAACTGTGTTCGGTCGGTGTTCGCGCCTGCCGAGGTATTTTTTTTTTTCCTTGAGCTTTATCCATTGTACATGTAGCGCATAGTATCTGCACACGAACGTTTGGCTTGGCTTCTACGTGTGTTGCCTGCAATATTGGTTGTGCTTAACAAAGAGTAAGTCTATTCTATCAATCCCTCTTCTGCCATTCACACAGCTTGAATAGAGTCACTGATGGGCAGTTATATAAAGTGAAAAAAAAAATGCGCTCACTGAGCCTAAACGACCAAATATTTTAGTCGCTATTTCCTCGATGGTTTACATATGCCTGCGAATGGAATACACGTAGGCTGTACTGAATTCAGTAAAAATTATGCGCGAACTAATGGCTGAAATGGACAAGTTACCAGTAAAAACCGCGCCAAGCAAGGAAATAAAGAAAAATACAACCAATATTTTACCCAACTGACCTTACGTTCGCTTCGTTTGCCGCTGGTCATTTGCCTCGCTGCCAAGGCACAGGAATTGCGCGTGTCATTCGGGGCTATAATTAGCAGAACGCGGCGCAAACACTTCATACAGTTCCTGTTTAACACAAAGGTTCGAGATATATTTTTTTTTTCGCTGATTCATGTCGCTATATATATATTCACTGGATATGCAGAGATTTGTGCTTTTACAAGGCGCTGCACCGCGAAGAGCGTGTATTGTCTGAGAATTCGATCTCAACGCCGTATGTCGCGCAAACAATTAAACTATACCATAGTGGCGGTATGGTATACGTGCATTCCCATATAGGTTACGCACAAAGTCTCTTGTCTTATTTCATTGCAGATTTTACAGCTGGCAGGCTGGTGCGTGTCTACCAGTTGCGGCCTCTTCTGCGTATTCGTGAAATTTCCGTGGTACTCGAGGGAGAATCCCACGTCGGACAGCGTAGAGATTGTTGTGGCATTCTTCGACAGGATACTGTGGTCGATCTGCCTTGCTTGGATCACGTTGGTGTGTTCCACGGGCCGAGGTGGTGAGGACGCTGTTCTGCATTTATTCGCTCTTTGCTGGAGGAAGCTACTTACTCGAGAAGCTGAAAGTTGGCTTCTAGCCCGTTGACTACATGAAAAAGCAAGTCCATGGGTGCGCCTGTAGCTTTCACTCCGTGCGTATGGGTCATCGATAATAATAATTTCTAGGGTGTTATACGTGCCATAACCGCGACGTGACTACGAGAGATGCCGTAGGGGAGGCCCTCGTAAATTCGGTGTTCTTTAACGTGAATTGACATCGCAGGGTATACGCAGTTCTAGCACTCCGCCTCCATCGAAATGTGACCGCCGCGGCGGGATTCAATCCTGCGACCTTCGCCTCAGAAGTCAGGTGTCGTAGCAACTACACAAGCACTGCGGGTGCGGAGGCGACTTGAGAGCAGTGGGCGTGATAAGACACAAACTTCAGAGCATAAAAGTACTGCTTTGCACAAAAAAGGGCTTAACTTTGCCTAACGAACCTGGCATAGGACCTTAGGAGGAAGTGCCATGCTGGTTTGCTCTGGATACGCGGGTTCGATTTCCGGGACAAGGCGACTGCATCTCGAGGACAATTAAATGCAGCAACTCTCATGTACATAAACGTTGGTGCACGTTAAAAAGCTACAGCTGTTGGAAATTATTCAAAAGCCACCGACTACGGCGTGACTCGCGCATTGTTATACTGGAAAGTAAAAACCCAGAAAGTATCATTACTTGCCAAAGGTGCGTGTATGTATGTATGTATGTATGTATGTATGTATGTATGTATGTATGTATGTATGTATGTATGTATGTATGTATGTATGTATGTATGTATGTATGTATGTATGTATGTATGTATGTATGTATGTATGTATGTATGTATGCATTGCTTAACCCCGGGCAGGGAAGGCCTGACCGCCTGTTCAATAAATGTGATAAACGTCCTCTCATCCTGAGCTCCGCATGACATGAGTGGGCCTCTGCAACACGGTCAGAACGTAGCCAGGAAACTGTCAGTCAGTAGTCGAAGAGCTTGTGAATTTACCGGCTAAATATTACGGCAGTGCAAGAAGCAGGCAAACTGCGACTTCCTTCCAAAGGAGCTAAAGATCGTTCGCTCGCCTCTCAGCGAATTGCGTTTAAGTGAACGTATACCCATTACGCGAAGGAATGGAAGGACTCGGCAATTGGCTCATCTCACGATCCCAAGAACATATACGGTAGCATTTATACAGTGGAAAGTTTAGCAAATCAAAAGAAAAAGCACGCCCGTGTCTGTCTTCCGAAAAGCAGACAAGGTAACTTTAATTCTTCCGGTCTCGATCAGCGGTTGTCAGCGTATTGTTTTTGTCGTCTCATATGTTCACGTGAGGCAATGCACCACGTACTACACCCACAGTATTTCAAATCCACGGGCCTCAGTCATTCGTATTTTCTGTAGCGCGTCCCCTTACGACAGTTATTACCGACGAGCGTCGTTGTTTCCAAAATTACCGGTACTCGTACTATTGGAAGCTTTGTCTCGGCCAGAGTTCAGTAGAAGAACAACGGTCCTGGTGCTGCGTATTTATGCGACCGCCACGAGGTGCCGCGACATGCAGGAGGTGCATGAATATATCCAGTGACTGGTAGCGTCATCATATCGCAGGTGTAAGAACACGTTCGCAAAAAAGAAAGAAGACAAAATGCTCAGTGTCATGACACTCACTGACGTAGCTCTCTTGAGTTTTGCCATTCTTCTCTGTGTAGCTTCCGGCATGCTTGTCGCTACGAAAGAACGGCGAAGCCGCTCCAATTCTCTCTAACAAATCGCTGCAACTCCGCTCACTCTTTACGGATTCGTAAATTTTTTTGTCAAAAGTTTTGTCAGCTTACCCAATCTGCTGTACTTTTCAGTTTCCTAATACTCTCATTCGGTGAGGTCATTCTACAATTACTTACAGAAGCATTGCAGGGCTCCTTTAACCCGTGAGCGCTCTTTAGGTCATTAAGCTTATAAGGTACTACGGAGTTTTACTCCGTGTTAGTCCTCGATTGCCCATTTCTGCATGTCGAGGCAGGACTGACCAATAAGCGATTCGATAGTCGTCAGGGATTGGTCAATTCTGCCTGCCAAGTCACAAGTGGCCAATCAGGGAGGACCATGACGGAATATAATTCCTATTCCATAGTACGGTAAAGAAACCCGACTTTCTTCTGAAGCTAGCGAGGAACGTCATGATGTTCCTTTTTCTGCGTGGCTTATATCGATAAACGTAATTGATACAAGTACCGTTTCTTCCTAGGCCCTGTCGGTAAGCTCCTGTCCTGGAATGCATTCGTACCATTGAGCAAGCTTTCGTACGGCGTGTACTTGATCCACATGCCGTTCTATGAATTGCTGATGCACTCATCGAGAGAAAGAGTCTACCTTTGCGATTTTAATCAGGTAAGCGCCTTGAGCTAGAAAATTTAGCCCTGAAGTACCAGATTGCTAGGCAGAATAATTCCGTAATGCATACAATAACGAAGCCATATTTTAACGATGCTTAGCGTTGCCTATGCGGTTGCACGAATTGTTAAAAAAAAAGAAGCCCTCGGAAGCTTTACTGTTTGAAGCCGCAGCGTGGGCTGCTGTAACCGGCGTTGAAAATATTCTAGCCCAGCTCGTTAGTTTCGCACGCCAGGAGGCCAGTGGTTGGATGATATCGAGCGTGGCAGGCGCAAGAGACGAAGGGAAAGATTATGTTTTGAAACGCTTCCTTGTGGCCGGCACCATTTTTACTTCATAATATGCTGGGTTATGCGCCGTGGAAACGGCTTTCAAGGCCGAATACTCCGCTGATCTGAGGCGTTTATTACACTACGTGTACGGCTTCTGTATTCCGGCGTAGTTTGCGACT
This sequence comes from Hyalomma asiaticum, assembly GCA_013339685.2. Taxonomy (NCBI): domain Eukaryota; kingdom Metazoa; phylum Arthropoda; class Arachnida; order Ixodida; family Ixodidae; genus Hyalomma; species Hyalomma asiaticum. The sequence goes on from CM023484.1 coordinate 76,824,015, forward strand.
CGCACAAATGATCACTTGTAAGAACAAAAAAGGAGCATAATAAAACTGAATGTGTCAGCTGTACATCCAGCCACTGAAACTTACGATAAGCGGCTCATTTTATTAGAAATGTGTAGGCGCGTGGTCACCAACAGGTTAAGGAGAGAGATTTTAAAGATGAACGTCACAATCAATACTATTAGGTCATGCTCTTGCAAAAACTTCAGCGGGCGTATTGCAAATGTTCACTTGGTACAATAAAAATAGAAGGTGAAAAGTAAGGTAACTAAATTTTTATACGAATCATATAAATTGGCCAATGTACCATGAAATATAGACCTACTTAGCTTAATCTTGTTCTCTGAGAAGCATTTTTTCGTTTCGCATAATTACAATGTGTGGAATAACGCCCACGTGGAATTCTCCGCAGGCAACGCTTTTTTTCGCCATGCTGGTGTGGTGCTTCTTGCTGTCCTATTTCGCCTTCATCGCATGCGAGGCGCCAACGGCAGCGCTGGACAAGTTGGTATTCGGCAAGCTCATGGCAAGTGGAAGCGCGCGGGAGCACCAACGCCCAGAACAGCTCGAATGCGGCGACTTGAAGACAACGAGCAACGGTGAAGTTGGGGCCAACGAAATTTCACGGCAATAAAATTTTCTTGCAGGCTAGTTGGTTCATGCCGAACGGGTAATCCATTGCGCGAGTACAAAGGAAGGAAGACCCCGCCACGGTAGTCTAGTGTCTATGGCACTCGGCTGCTGATGCGATGGTCGCGGGATCGAATCCCGGCCGCGGCGGCTGCATTGAGATGGAGGGGAAATGTTAGGCCTGTGCGATGTCAGTGCACGTTAAAGAACCCAGGTGGTCAAAATTTCCGGAGACCTCCACTACGGCGTCTCTCATAATCCGAGTTGGTTTTGGGACGTTAAACCCCGCAAATCAATCAACAAAGGAAGGAACACAGACAAGAAAGCGCGCTCTTTCGTGCCTGTGTTACTTTCTTAGCACTCGCGCTGCGCACTACCCGTTAGAGATTTCGCTGCGTTAACCCGCTTGACACGAATAAACTTGCCCCCGAAACACGTTTTATTGACCATGCAACTGCCGTCGCTGCCTCGGCAAGGAGTACCGAAAGTTGGGCGACTTGGTCCTGATTGACATTTCAATAAAAATGCGGCCTACGCAAACCGTGTTGATAGTGAACAGGCGAAATTTATTGATTTTGCTAGCCAATGTGTTCTCTCTGCGTTAGCAGCTAAGATGCTGCCCCCTCATCGCCTATAGGATACCCTTCTGCCGATAAGGAACAAGGGTTGTTCATATAGGCATATGAGTGCTGTTATGTTGCCGCTCATAAGGCGATCGTGCAGAAGGGACGGCGTAGCACCGTACGCTATACAAAGCTTCTTTCTCGGCTCTCTCTCTGCATGGCCTTTGACAGCAATTATCAATGGAAAGCAAACTGCTTCCATTGAGCGGCTGGTCTCTCACGCTGGCCCCCAGGGGTTCCTGGTACGAGACCCTTCCATTTCGCTGAACGTCGCTCGGGGGGGTCGCGGCTGCGCGACCGTACTTGTCCTCTCAGTGGCCGTTTCGGGGAAGAGCAGCTCGGACGCGTAGGAAGGAATGCATGAGAAGTGCGCCGTCGCTCGAAGCGACAATGCGCTTGGCCCAACCAATTCTTTAACGACCAGCATGCGCTTTCGGCGCGCCGACTGGAACGAAGGGGTGAGTCGCAGCAGTGCATGGTCCGAACTGCGGGAAAGGCGAAGACACGCTGTGTTTCCTGGAACGACAGGGTTCGACTGGATGAGCATGGGAGATGGCCCGAATGCCGCAGGGCTGCTACGATACCGATATTTCGATTGTGAGAATATCTGAGAGCGTGGGATAAGGAGAGGGAGAGCCATGATGGGAAAGAATGCCAAAATGCCTGTGTAAACTGCAAAGACGCTGCTGTCGAGATTAGGGACAGCCCACTAGGGAGTGGCTTAATCTGAGGGTAAACAGATTGGATAACAGAAGGTTGAGGCGGACGAGCAGTGGCCACCTCCCCTTCTTCTTTGTTACCGCAAGGTACTAAAGACTGGACGGGATTCGTTTCCCTTCAGTCTAGGCTGTAATCACTTAACTGATCGATCAGTAAGACTCCGTACGATGCAACTTCTGTCTGGGCCGTAACCACTCGGTGGTCGAACAGTGAGACTAAGTTCGTTGTATGTAGTAACAGTGTTCTAGGCTCTAACTTAAGAAAAGTTAAGTAGAAGAGTAAGACGCTGTTGATGTCTATGTTATCATCAGTGTGCTTCGGCAAGATGTACATATGACTGTAAATATTTGCTGCAATATACCTTCAAGTTCATTACCTCCAACCTGCCTCCTGCTTCATCGACGTCGATCATCTTCTTGACGGGACTTCAGTCCACATCAAGGAGAAAACGAGAAAAACATAACTAGTGCTGCGGAAACCCGCAAGGTGGAGCAACGTTTATGAAAGGGAAAATTAGCATCCGCCCGTTTTGTAGCTCAAGGCTACAAGGAAATCCATACGGATTTCTCAGAAATGAAAGATTCCTAGTTGCCGAAAAATTCGTCCTGGTCCGGGGATCGAACCCGGGACCAACGCCTGTCCGACGCGCTCGCTCTGCCATTTGAGCTAATCAGGAGGCTAGCGATTGACAACGCGAGGGCGAATCCACCGACAACTCGAAGCACATGCGCGTGACTATAGGGAGATGAGCTCTGCGTAAACCCGCAACGTGGTGTAACGTTTATGAAAGGAAAAATTAGCATCTACCCGTTTTGTAGCCTTGTGCTATAAAACGGGTGGATGCTAATTTTCCCTTTCACAAGGGTTGTTCATGCTACACGCTGTAGGCCTGTATTTAGCTCTATTTACTAGCTCATAGGTTATAATAAAGAATGGCAGCTAGTTAAAACCTTCGACATTTGGGTGTCAGAAGGGCGACTTACATAAAACAAAACAAGCCCACTCTTCTGTCTCCTCTTCTGACCCCTCGTGCCTCTTCCACTTCAAGTTATAAAAACACGGCTAATCGCACACACTCCTGAAAACAAGCGCATATAACGTCCCATGCGAAATCCAAAGTATCATTGCAGTGTTATACTGCTTGGCACGCATGGCACGCAGTACCATTAACATCCTGTACATTCGTTCCTATGGGGTGTGTGATCATTATGGTCCGTTGAACTTTCAGTTCACGTAAATATACGCAAAGCCGGCCATTTTATGGCCTCGCGTATTTGCATTTGTACTTCAGAATGTCGGGGCGAAAAATATAAGTGAGTGCAAGTGCTAGGAAGGTGTCAAGAGCGAGAATTTTTTTGTTGTTTATTCAATTCGTGGTTCACATGACCAATGTTACCGAATAAAGAAGCCTAGAATGTACCAAAAGGTATTGCACCAACAAAAGCGTAGCAATCGCAAGAAAAACAGCCCTGCGAAACCTACTCATATAATTGTCTTAAGCACTTAAAACACTCCTATTCCTCTAGCAGTTAGCTTACATCATCTTAGCGTGCCAGTCACGCACAATTCATTGAGTTGAGGCGCTGTGCAACAGATGTCAAGAACGGTATGTATGTATTCGCTTACGCCTCTTCTTCTGTACACCCAGCGCAGCGCGCGACGTCGGATGCAGAAGGTCAGTGTTGGCGATAACGAGCAATCTGCAGTCGTGCCACTGTTCGCCGATATAGGGCACGGCCTACCTCGGCGGAATGTGACTTGTCTCAGTTGAATGAACACGCCATGAGTTCGCGATCATTCAACCAAAACAGTGTTACAAATTCCGCCTCGCATTAGTTGCGCATAGTCTAGCGCATGACAATTTTTTTCCTGCTGCAGAGACAGTTACATCTGGAGGTACCTAAGAAAAAAAATACTCCCATGACTGCGCAGGAGACGCCGCACAGAGGCAGCGTAAGCTAGACTTTGCTACGCGCTCTTACATCTTTCTTTCAGTCGTACTTTATTGGGCCTCTCTTCAGCCAGTGACTGACAAACATACTAGCTCCTCAAAAACCACACTTACCATGCATATCAGAGCCGCGGCTGACAATGCAAGATGCCCAACCATGTGATGAAAGTAAGTCAGAGGTGCAGTGGCAATGCTCCTGCTGAGCTTGGCTTAAACCCGCACAGACATGGAGTTTTTTTTTCTCATTTAAGCTGACAGCGGTTACGGAAACCGGCTGTGGCGGACATTGTCCCCACCTATATTTCGACCATTGTAATGAATCCATTACAGCTCACGCTGTAAATATAATGCATCGTAAATTAAACAACACTCGATCTTCTTCAAAACATTGGCCCTGATGGTCACGGACGGGGCGCGGTCTAGAGGTGCATCCTCGATCACTCTCTCTCCATATATATATATATATATATATATATATATATATATAGCGAAAGGGAGGGGGTCAAGGGCTCGCTTTATTTGTTAGAAACAAGTTAGTGCAACAACAAACATTGAAGCCTAGGAAAGCATAGGGGAAGTAATTAGTAATTATGATATTGTAATTTTGGGGTAAGTAGAAAGGAATTAAAGTGGACGAAAAGACAAACCTGCCTCCGGTGGGAACGAACCCACGACCTTCGGATATCGCGTCCGATGCTCTACCTACTATATATATATATATATATATATATATATATATATATATATATATATATATATATATATATATATATATTGACTGCTTAGGGATGCCTAGAAATGCTTTATTGACCCTGTGAGAGATAAGACGGCACTTTTCGACTTGACCAGTGAAATGTCCTTCGCATAGAAACTTCTAATAACATAAATGTTATATAACAGTACACGGCAAAATAGACGCGCTGTACGGACAGGTTTGCATGCCAAGCCGACCCTGAAACAAAATCTGCATGGTGTACTCAGGCGCTCAGGCCGACCAAGCTCAGCCAATATTTGCGAGCTTCTAAAACAAACAAAAAAAAAATATGCGTTGCAGTGGCGCTAATGAAGAACAAAAAAAAAAGCTCGGTTTTCTTCGTCCATAAGGAAAAGGGAACACCTGATTTGAAGAAAGTACATAAAACATAAATCTAGCTCTTCTATGTATCACTCATATTCTAACCTTTAAAAACAGTCAGGCCTACTTCAGAGAGAGAGAGAGAGAGAGAAAACTTTAATTCACAAATAGGTCCGGCAATACTTCAGGCACAAGTAAATAACGTCTCCCGAAATAATCTTTAGCAGTAACTATTCAATATCCCGAAATGTATTAGCCTCCTGACATGAGAATCTACTGTAAGGAGACAGCTAGTGTTCCTTTCATTAGCGGGCGCTGTGTTGCGGTTTAAACGTCTTGGCTCCCGCTCTTACTAGGGTTGTCTTATGCGTTAAAGAGCGAAAGTACGAGGAGACCTTGAGCATTTGCGCAAATACTCGCATCAAGCTGCCATCAAACGACGTGTCTTTGGCATGTTAATCATCAAGGAAAAAAAGGACTTACCGATATTACTGTGCATTTTTTATCTGCGTCGGACATTTTCTCGCGTGTTTTCGACACACCGTTATTTGAACGTGCGTTCAATAAAAATGATTATACCTCACGTGCTGGTCATCGTACCTTGGGGCATGTGTTCAGCGGGCACAACAACCGACGTAACGATGACGAAAAAGACACGTCAAGGAGAGAAAACGTTCGCGGTATCCATGGTGTCTAAGGCTAAAGCGACCAAGCCACTTTATATATAAAGTAAACCGCGCTCTGAAATAGCTGTCACTCACACCCACTGAGCGGTATTTCATTTCAAAAGGAAGCAGCACTATGACAGGTCGCGACACGACGGTGCTAAAATCATGTTCTGTTTCTTTTTATATTCGTAAACGAAAATCACACGTGATAGCTGAGCTTAGTTATTACGTTTTCCTTTTCATAGCGGCATAGCTCTTTAAAATAAATATTGTGTCAAAACAGCATTAGGGTAAGAAAGTTTAACTTTTTTTAGGGGCGAAGCTCCTTATGCCGTGGGTCTGTCCATCCTCCGTTTGTAGTAGCCACCTCTAGTTCGTGAAGTGCTCACTAGATGGCGTGATGGCGCTGTGGTGCTCGCTTCATTCAGGTGTGAGGGCGCCCGTCCGCCCGTCCGAGCGCTGCGGTGCTGCTTAGCTAGTACGTGAATTGATCAATAGATGGCGCGGAGGCGCTCGCTGCTTGCTCTAGTGCGATAGGAGAGCGCTAGATGGCGACACACAGCGTTTGTCACGTCTTTGGTGATATACTGGGCAAGATTCACGGAAGATTCAAGGTTTTTACCGATGAACCTCCGGAGCTTCGCCCACTCATCATCATGCACTCCGTGGATATGCGTGGATTTTTTTGTGTACTAATTCAGCCGCCGAATATACAGCGAAGAATAAAAGATTATAAAAAAAAAAGAAAACTCCATGCATCTCCACGAAGTGAACCACGGCGAGCGGGCGAAGCTGGGGATCGTTCTGAGTTACCGCCAATCACCGGTTACATTGCCCACTCATGCATGTAAATGAGTGAGAACGCGTGTGTATATTTAAACACGCGTTGTCATTTAGGCTCCTGGTCTTTATGAGATTCTTGCGCTCCCACGTCGTAGATCCTGCCGAATTCCGGATTAACATAGTTAATGCAAACGCTGCGAATCCTTATGGTTCAACTACGCACAAGAGAAATCTCCCACCGGCACCGCATTGCAGGTCAAGATCCAGTGCCTATATATATGGGGAGGCCGGTGACGACTGCAGCAGTGATGTCGCGTACAATAGAGGAGTGACCGAATCTGACGTTGTACCACGCCGTTCCTTCTCTCTCTCTCTCTATGTCTCTTTTTCTTCTTTTTTGTAACTTTCGATCTCCCCCATTCTCTTTCCGTAGTGTAGGATACCATACCTGTTGTCCCACACTGGTTATGCCCTCTCTCCTTCCCTCTGTGCTATTTCGCACCTTAAGCGTAGCTTTCAAGTCGCATGAACCCTCCTGCCTGTCCGTTCCCCGTGCGGGTTTCATGAAGTGGAAAAAATATGCAGACCAACATTACAAATCGTGCTTACGCGCCTGTGCTTTCGCGCGTACGCACTCTAGCTTTTGCTGTCCATTGCTACGCAAAAGCCATCACGTGAAGACTGACAAGAACGTCTTCGATGAATACAAGAATGCGCTTTTAAGTCGCACGTTCTGCCGCGGTAGTCTAGTGGTTATCATGCTTGACTTCGGACCCAAAATACGCGAGTTAAAGCGGGCCGCAGTGGATAGCGTTGCGGTGGAGACGAAATGACAGATTCCCGTATGTTTCGATCGAGGTGCACGTTAGGAATCACAAGTAGTCACAATTTCTAAAGCCCCCCCCCCCCCCCCTTTTTTTTTTATCTTGACGCTGAGCCATGGTCATTGCGTGTGCTGCAGTTACTGGTTGGCGGCCTTCACATCTTCAAGTAGGGGTCTGACAGCGACTCTAACCCCTCGGCGTTGGTATGAATTGGCAGGTTCCTCGTACTCCTCAATGCCGCCACGGGCGATTTTTTCTTCATGCGGCTCATCCCCGCATATCAAAAGCAGAGGTGAGCCACACGTGATTGCAATGTGAACTGGACGTGCACCAATTATTCTGCATTAATTATCGTGATGGCTAAAGGCTTCTTTCTGAATTATAAAGTGCCTATGCTCATAGCTGATGTCTGTTATGTTGACCTCTCAACACGTCCTTTTCCATCTTTTTATTTATTAGCAATTAAATTTTCACTTATATTTCTTTCTCAGTCATTCCAGGAAGTGGATCGGAAGTGTGGGCAAGCTGCAGGAATTTCGCTCGGTGATCCTGCATCCCAATTAGGTTCATAAAAGCAAATAACACGATGCAGTCGCCTCACTTCGAGGGTATGGATCCCTAGACCGGCGCCTTTCGGGCCCAGCCAGTGTCCTTTCTGTACTGTGGTTTCAACAGCATGGGTGGTTAGGGGTTAGCAATGTGCGCTGTCGTCATGGTCCGTCACGCTCCAGGCCGAGAGTTTTTTTGCCCTCCACCCACCGTCCACTGACATACTCGACGCAAACTTGCGCTCATCCTACTCCTAAAGGATAGTGATCATGCGAAAAAGAAAGAAAATAAATAAATAAATAAATAAATAAATAAATAAATAAATAAATAAATAAATAAATAAATAAATGTTATGCCGAAGGCAGGGGGGTTATGAGCAAAGAAATTCCAGTTTGCTACTCTGCGCTTGGGAAGGGGTAAGGGGACACGGAAATGTAAGAAGGAAGAGAGAGAGGGGATAGCTGAGCGCACACACACACGCACACACACACACACGCACACACACACACACACACACACACACACACACACACACACACACACACACACACACACACACACACACACACACACACACACACACACACACACACACACACACACACACACACACACACACACACACACACACACACATGGCAGTATCAGACTCGTTCAAGGAGGCCCGTTTCTCGAAGAAACTTGAGCAGTGCGTTCGTCGCTTTCTGTTGCGAAAGTCTAACGTTCCGGCATTCCGACAATGTTTGCTCAGACACCGGTCGGTAATCGAGGCATATCTGTTTTGCGGCGAGCGACTGTCGCTGGGTGGAGTGCCGAGGGCAACCACAGCAGATGTGAGCGATGTTTCCTTATTGCCGCAGTGATCACAGGCAGCACTGCCTGTCATTTCAATGCCATACGCTAGTAAACAAGTTGTGGCTGCGCCATAGGGGTGGTGAAAATCACATAATATCATAGAAAACCGCAAGGGAAACACCGCTAGGTCACCAGGTTTCGCACTGCATATAACTGCTTTCTAGTTTCTTTTTTGTTTTTTCGCTGCTCCCCCGATTAATTCATTCCTCGGCAGCCTATGCCACCTGTTTTGGTTGCGCGTCCTTAAACATAGCCCTCTATTAAGGCACTTTTCTTCGTTTTATTCGTAGCTTACGGAGAACGTAAGCACCGAAGAGACGCTTGTAAAAAACCCCGCCTGAGCCGCCAAGTGGCCGTGGAATGGGAGCTGAGTGGAAACGTAATCGCATCGTCCGTTAACACCAGTTATTTGCATCTGTGAAATGCAATTCCAGTTCTACGTAAGGTGGAGCGTTCACGGAGAATTATCTGTCCTCTCATGCATATTCAGATGCGTCACAAACATCGTCATCCGCGACGGCCTCATGGATGCACCCAGTTGACGCAGACTGCACGAAGCAGCCTCGTTGCACAGTGGACCCCAGGCCGATTTGTTTGAGCGGACAGTGTATTGTAGGCAGCATACTTCGGTATCTTTCACTTTCTCGTACAAAAGAAAAAAAAAGCTGGAACTTAACCCCGCGGTAATTGTCGCACTATTTTACGGAGCGGGTGTCGATGTTGAAAGTTTTGTCTTGGGAGAAAAGACCATGAGTAATTATGTGAGTACCGCTTTTTACAACCTGTAACAGGCGTGCCCCTTGCAAGTGATGTCAATGATGACGTATCCTCTTACTGCAGAAACTAAACGAGGGAATTAGAAAATATCCTGCAGAATACCGCGGAATCGGCTATTGCCTGCTTTCGTGGTGTCAGTCGGTTATAATTGGTACTAAGGTAATAACATTACGGCGGAAATAGATGATAAGGGTTTGCCTACCCGGTGTCCTATTCCTCCTTTATTCAGCCGCCGTTGCTTTACTTTAGTCTGAGAGTGTCTGTTCGTGTGATGATCTGATCGAGGGGGCCCTACAAGACGCATAATATCTCATCGCCTTGCTCTCAAGGCTTCTATTCCGAGTTATGATGCTAGAACAGTCAACAAGAATAAGCGGTCTTCGACCACGGCTCGCTTTCGGGGTGTGCGTGTCACTGTGCATTTTACTGCCGCTCTACGCCCAAGCTTCACAAGCTCAGAATTCGTCGATCGCCTCCGACCAGAGTGGGAAGGAGCAAGTGTTTTCTACCACGCCTAACGGCACTACCAGTGAAACGGACGAAATCAACTACGGACAAGTTCTGCGAGATGTGCTGAGCGCAGGCCTTTCCAAGGTACCGCGCTCTCTGGTGAAAAAACTTCTGGCAGCCGACGTGCGTCCTGAGTGCAGCGTGGCGCTCCTACGAACCATGAGGGCCTTCCAGAACTTCGAGCCGTGGGCACTGAGACGTGAGTATACGAATACCTTGTTTCTTTGCTTGTCAACAAGATGGCGCACATATGCACACGGGCGTTACACTATTAAACCCTGTGTGTGTATTTGTGACAGGCTACAGTTGTAGAATATTCAAGCATGCTGTTATTGGAATGTTAGCACAGGTATAGGCTAGCTCAAATATTCCACTCTGTTGGAACATTCAATGTAGTCGCGGTCCTCAAATAGTCAGTATTCATTATCAGATGCAACAAGTTTGGAAATGTTTTCGATTATTCTGAGTGCTCAACTGCACGCTATCGAACGTGAAACTATAGAACGGAGGGAAGGTAAATGTCCCGGATATGGATACATATTTAGAGTATCTGTACAGCACTTGGCGTGAGCAGTGAGCACTTTGTTCACCATGACGTCCGGTATTGTGGGCTTGTATTTCCGGCGCTTGCTTTGCGTTGCGACATTCCTTGCTACGCTGTTGTCTGACAACACTGGCACAGTGTCGCGTCTTTCAACTTCTTTACGGAGTTTCTCAGCGTCTGGAACGGCCAGAGCGAAGGCACATCCCGCAACCAGCGAAACGCCTGTTGGACACTTACGTTTTCCTGAAAGTTGCAATTGCAATTTGCGTGGCGTGTAAAGCGCCCCTGTCAACTTCACGTGTTTTTAGATGCGAAGCAGCTTATGGTCGAGGGGGCTATGTCACTCACTCACTCTCTCCATCCATCCGCCGTGTGGCGTCCACACCCGCACTGCGCATGCGCATCCTCTTCTCCCTCCTCTCCTTGTCTCATGTCCTCTCCCACGGCCGGTCTGGACGCGCGCGTCCAGACCGGCCGTGATAGAACCTGCTGTAGATGCTAGCGTGCACCCGGCCGGTAAGCGAGTTGCGGAGGGAATGCAGTTGTAAAGAATGAAAGCGACAGAAATAATTCATGGCTGCGTTGGTGCAGGGTGCCTCGACTATTTATGGCACGAATGATTTCATAATGACGTAGCCTACTCAGGGACCCTTTAAGGAGCTCCTGCTGCAGAAGTTCCGGCGTCGGCGTGCGGCGTAATGCCCGGCGTCCATGGCGGAAGAAAAATCATCCCGGGCCAACCTGACCACGTAGGCGCTCCGCTATGGCACAGAGGGGTTATTGAACAAAGCTGTAATTCTAAATGCAACATTACTCGAAAAATTGTAAAATACGATTTAACTCCAGCCTACGTACATGGTAACCTTGGAATGTAATTTGAATGTACGAAAAGCATAACTCTATTAGGAGTGAAACTGAAATAAAAAGTCACAGTTTCGCCGCAAGGGTGAAAGCAATGAATGCGATAGCAAGAAACTGTAATGCTATACGAAGTGAGGCTCGCAGCTTCAGGAGCAATATTAATTGTAGTAAACATGCACGTGCTAAGTGAGCGCCTCCCGTGGGCAGCGCGTGCTGGTACGAAGGGCTTTATACGTTGTGTGTCACAAAGCTACACATACAAAGCTAGGGAAGCCGCTAAATGAACAAACAGAAGATGAGCGCGAACTATCAAGTGAAGCACGCACGAAACGAACGCACAGATATACACCGAACGAGCGCGAATAAGCTGTCACAATGGATACTCTCAGTTTGAACAGCGCTCCTGTTGAAAAGGCGGCGGAAGCAGCGAAGGAAACTAGCGTGCTTCAAGTGTCGAGCTGTGACACTTGATAGTTCGCGCTCATCTTCTGTTTGTTCGTTTAGCGGCGTCCCTTGAGCTCGAGTGACTTTCGTACGCTCCCGTAACATCAGCGCGGACATCACGGTGAAAGCTCGAAACATCCATCTTCCTCTCACCACGAGACAACCGTGCGAGCAGACAGCGGAAGGGCAAGGTTATCCCTGCGCAAATATTAGAAGAAGCGAGCGAGCTGGCCGACGACTCTTAAATGCGCCCGTTGCGCTCCTCGCGCCATCTCGCTGATAATGAAGAAACGCTTATAATTGCCTGCCGTCTCTGAGTCCTGCCAGCGGTAAAGGGTGTGTATATAAGGCTCGCCGTTAGCTCCCTGAAGGATCTGCTCTTTGTGGCGTAGTGGTTAGCGCCACGCGCTGCGGAGCGAGAGGTTGCTGGTTCGATTCCGCGCTTCGGAAGCATTTATCTGAATTATTTTTCTTTGGGACATTTATATATATATAAGCATACTTATACATATACGGTGCATGACGGCGGCCGTGACGGGGACGGCAAAATCCAGCCGTGACTGTCCCTATAATTGCTATCGCAATAAAATCCCTTTTGCAACATTTCTACCATATCAACAGCGGCGCACTCGGGCAGCACCCCGTATATGGCGGAGGTGTTGGTCCTGGTCAGCTACTTAAGTAAGCATCCTCTAGGTGGCTCCCGCAGCCTCGGCAAAGTAGGGAGCCTACATGGTAATGTAGGCGTCCTACGGCAAAGCCCAGCGGACAGATACGTAGAATATTACAGAACATGAGCTGGCGTTTATTAACGTTCGCAGTGCGTTTTGAACGCGATTGACTTGCGATGCGAATGGGACTCGATAACGCCATCGCGTTCCACTCCTAAGGCTTTAGCGTGTTCCAATTTTAGTTCCTCCCTGTTGTATCTGTTATATTTCGCGGCTAAAATATGTCCTTCCAATAGTCCAGCCGGGCTTGTACAAAATTGAATCCATGCGTTATCTAAGTACTCTGTACGCCATCGTTGCCGATAGTTTTGAAGATAAGGTGTCGTGCTGCCAGGTGCGATAACGTGGGTTCGAGTCGTGGCCATGGCTGCCAAATTTTGATGGGGGCGAAATGGAGAGATGTACTCGTGTACTTAGAACCTAGTGCACGTTAAGAAGCACCCAGTAATAAAATTAATCAGGAGTCCTCTATTGGGGCGTGCCTCGTAATAACCCTATGTTCTTAGCAAGTATCATATTAAAGTTACTATCATGTTTCTCATCACAATTGCTCAACTGACGCGCATTACTTCGACAGATTGGTTAAAATGGTGAACAAAATTACTTCGTGGGTAGATCATAGCGTCCTGAAGCCTGCTGTGGTCAGTACCACTTACAAGGGGAGGTGCAATGCGAAGCGGGGAATACCGCTCTATCATGACCAAGGCTTGGCGAAATAGAGCTGGCGGAGACTACATTTGAAGCTTAGCAAGTCGTATGATAATATATACAGACATCGTCCATGTTTCCCGCCTCAAACTCTACCGCTCACCCGCACCTTAGCAAGCACCGAGACGGTGCTTCAGCAGCCGGGAGTTATATTAAAGATGTAACGCAGGAGCAAGCCTTGAGAACACCATCGATGAAGACGACGAGCTCTTGAGGCTCGCGCGAGCGGAGCCATCTTGTTTTACGCTAAAGCGTATTGTAAATGTACTGACTGCCTTCATGTAACAATATTCAAAGGAGGTTATTTAACCACGTTGCTGGTGACATAGTCAGAAGGGGTAAACCTTGCGCAGCGAAGTAACACGTTCAAATTTGGAATAAATTTAGTCGCAGAAACACTACGACACTGTCTAAATGGGAATAAAACACCGTAACTAAGTGTAACTAATGTACGTTGTCTACAGAGGTTACACTAATTTATGCCAGTGGTTCAGTAACGCTTAAGATATCCGGAGGACCAAGTATTGCTTTAAGCAAATGTTAACGTTTTCACCAAGCTTCACCGCCAGTTTTCACTATAGGCTGCACTACTACTAAGATAACTTCATGGTTGCCCTGTATGATGAGTGATGCACTTCGATTACAACTATAGGCTGTGTAAGCGCCGTTTACACACGCTGCCTACGAGCCCGACGCATCAATTCCAATTGTACATTTCAAGAAATTCCTTATGCTCATTATTTCTCGACCCCGCCACGGTGGTCTAGTGGCTATGGCACTCGGCTGCTGATCCGAAGGTGGCGGGATCGAATCCCGGCCGCGGTGGTTGTATTTAGGTGGAGGCGAAATGTTAAGGCCCGTGTGCTGTGCGATGTCAGTGCACGTTAAAGAATCCCAGGTGGTGGAAATCTCCGGAGCCCTCCACTACGGCGTCTCTCATAATCAGAGCTGGTTTTGGGACGTTAAACCCCACAAATCAATCAATCATTATTTCTCGGCAGTTTTCGATGCCACAGGAAAGTACCCCACGGGCGTCTTCGAGGCCTCACGCGTCGACATGGGAGCGTTCGACGAGTGCCTCGAAACAGTTGTGCGGGACCGCGACGGAGATGTTCTGTCTCGGGGTCAATACTGCAATCTGCTTGTCCACGCTCAAAATGCTACAGCAATGGAAGCGCTGATGGACTCTCTCTCGGACGCCCTGCCCCCCAGGGTAAGTAGAAGAACAAGCACGGACTTCTTAATTTACCAGCGATTATCGTGGCTGCTTATATAAGCACACTACGTGTACTGGGAAGGAATGAATGAATGAAATAAACGTTTATTTTCGAGACAGTGTTCTGAGCGTGAAAGCTCAGGGCCACCCTTGGTGGGAGGGTCCCTTATTCCAGGAACCCTCTGGCCGCAATCGCATCGAGAAATTCGTGCACTAATTTCTCCCATTATACGCCATGCAGCAAGGGCTAGGGCGTACGTGACGTTGTCGGTGACCTTCACTAATATTTAGCGTGGAGCATCCTGGTGCCACTTTGTCCGAAGTTTCACAGCGCAAATACACGCGGATGTCATATAATGTACATACACATCATTTCCTTTACGGTGTGAAAATTCGAATAATGCAGATGAAAGCTATATGCGACATTGACAAACCCGGTGGGTAACTAAAGCCGATGATCGGCGAGACCTCTCACGCCAGCGCGCGTATGAACAATAGCCGTAAGAAATGTTAATCGCAAGAAAGCCTATAGTTTCCCGCATGCTCGAACGCACAAGTGAATATTTAGTCGCATTATTCAATTTACGGGGCGCTACTGATGGCCCAGCTTGTTCGAGCAAACGCAGTGACCGACTACCTCCTGTTTGGAACTGCACTCGAGCACCTAAATTCGAGGTTGATCCTTGCTTCATGTGTTATCGCGTATAACGAAGCAACTCCGCAGTGGCCCTTGGATTAGTAAAGTTCGCCCCATCGAACTAGCAAAGCTGTGTGAGTATTAATTGAGGTAAGGGGCACCCTTGTCATTTGCTCGTGAGCACAACATATGCTTCTTGGAGGAAAAAATGTAGCGCAGAGGAACATATGGACAGACAAAGAACACAGGACTGGAGCTATCCGTTTGTTCTGTCCGTGTGTTCCTTTGTGCTACATTTTTTTTTCCTTCAGGAAGTCATGAACCAACCAGCCCAAGGAAACGTTTTATAAAACTGCATGTGCACCGATCTCCCTGCTTCGCCTTTTCGTTTGCTGATGTTTTGCGTTCTTCACAAAGCCCCTTCTAAACATTCGTTGCCGCCTGTTATTACAGGTCGTCTACTTCAGCAAACATGGCACTCCTCCAGGATTCCCGCTTGCTCGAGTGGCATTATGCTATATAGATGACTGCACCCAGAAGGACCTACAAGCTCTGGTTGACGCAGGTACGAAGCTCGATTCGAGTTTTTTAATACTTTTTGAATATAGTCACAAGGCGGTGCCAATCAGTCGTGGGGTTCGTGTTGGGTCAACATGTGACGCAAGCGTTGCTGATTTGAACGCAGTATGACATCGAACTAGGCTTCAAATACAGCTTGATATCGCACGCTGTTCTTCCATATAATGACGTAACAAGGAGCACCGACCACGTCGCCTGGCATTTTGTGTTAGTGTCTTAAAAAAAAAGACGCTACATATATTTACTTGTTGAACT
This sequence comes from Hyalomma asiaticum, assembly GCA_013339685.2. NCBI lineage: Eukaryota > Metazoa > Arthropoda > Arachnida > Ixodida > Ixodidae > Hyalomma > Hyalomma asiaticum. The sequence continues at coordinate 76,839,952 of CM023484.1, forward strand.
CAAAACGACCAAGTAACGCAATACTGGGTATGTTTCCGTGATCACGGAATGAGCAATGCTCGTTGTGCCCGCGGAGAAAGCATAGTTATTCCTGCTCTGTGGGTCTGTCTCATGCGACATACATCCGAGATATTAGTGACTATGCGGAGGTACTAAGCTTTAACAGGAACATTTGTCAACAGCTTCAGCGCTTTGACCTCGAGGCCATCTTCGCCGGCGTCCTCCTATATATAGTGCTGAACTGCTGCTCCCTCTTTTTGCTTTAATAAGAGCGCCATAGATGCGAAGGTACACCCCTGCCCCTGTATCCTTCCCACGAATGCCAGATGCGTAGAAGGCCCTTATGGCGTTCTCGTGTGAGTGTTCATGATTTGTACAGTAACAGTCTCTGTCATCACCCTAAGCTGCGTTCATACTGTGGTACTCTATCACGTTATTAGTTAGCAGATAGATAGATAGATAGATAGATAGATAGATAGATAGATAGATAGATAGATAGATAGATAGATAGATAGATAGATAGATATAAACGTCCTTAATGAAAGGTCCCTGCTGCGTTCTCAAATGAAGTTGAAGGTTCGGGAGGCTAGATCCGTTAAGCTCCCGCTTCCGCCAAACGCAGACCAGGCCTCGAAAGTTAGCGGCATCCTGCGTCAGCGGCACAGCCCAGAAGTGGTCTACTGGGCATTCGCTGAGCAGTATTGTTTCCCATTGCTTAGGATCGTTTATTTTATCAGTGTGGCTTATGCTGTGTCTCATATTGTTTGGAGCTGGTTGGCATGACCGCATAATGTGGTGTAGGTCTGCATGTGGCCTAGCGTGTCTATTAAAGTGTAATAAACATGCTTCCGGGTATATGCTTTCCATGGCTAATGGTGTAAGGATGCTTCTCCTTTACAGAAATCTTCACTTAGCTGTTTAATGTTCGTCTAATGATTTTTCAGAAGGAGAGTATCGGCATGGAACATTGCGATACTACTCAGGTTTACTTCAGAAGCACTCATACGATTTTCCGTTTGTTCGCATTCAGGAACTGTTTGTTTGTTCGAATGAACCTGAAAAGCTTCACTTCAAAAGATGGAAATTCCTTTTATGCGTGTCGTTAATTCGAAGCGACAATATGAAAATACTCTCATACTTAATACAGTGACGGTCGCTTAGAGCAGTGTGCACTATATTCGCTTGAGTCAAGAAGGCACACATAAGTACACTCGATAATAACACACGCTGGCATTTACGTAAGAAATGAACAGTTAGCGTAAATGTACGCGGCATTCCCTGATGACGTTGTTTAGTCTATTGGAAGCACTTCAGTATTCTTACGATTGGTGCAGCCCAAGTATTCTGAAAGGTGGACGCCAGTGTAACGTTGGTGAAATGGCAGACACCTGGACTGATGCCTAGTAGCGATGCTTCCTTCGACGCTAATACCTCTTTTGTAGTATTCGCTCTTGACCAGTGGCCAGAGCGGCAGCGCGCTCGCGTTATTGAGGGGAGCAGCACGGTATCAGCCAGCAGCGAGCGCTGAATGATTATACTGACATGGAAGAAGGGATAGAGCCTCGCTACAAAATGCCGATCCTGAATGATTTCAATAACCAGCGGCTCCACTATCAGTCTTTGTCTATTTCTGATTTGTGGATGCTATCCGCAAAACACCGACGAAATGTGCTGTGTCGCTCTTGGGGTCAATTGAAGTTCCCCACTTCAAGCACGAACGCTTACTTCTACATTCAGAATGCATAGGTAATCACCGCGTAGCAGGAGGCACATCGAAGTATCGCGGCATAGCTACGGCGAAGGACATTTCTTCACTAGCGCTGCGTCTTGTTTTTCTTTCTTTTTCCTTTGCGCTCCCATGTCGGCTGCCTTCGCTAAAAGAAACACGACTATAGAGCATATTCCACGTATTATGCGCAGGGTATGGTTCTTTAGCACTGTACTTACTGAGGCATGTGACTGTGTAAGAAATGACACTGCGTATTTTTTTCCTGATGGTAGTGCCATTTAAGCGAAACCGAGGTCGTCGGATAGGCAAGCTACACAAACACGATGCTCGGGCGTGAGTTATTCTGATAAACGCAGATAGAAAAGAGAGTTGCCTTTGACCAACAAATGACTTGCAAAATGTGTCCAGGAACACCTCTGATAGAGCCTCTTGTTGCGAAATTTCGTTTAGTAAAAGAGGCAGCTGTAGCCGCCAGTACAAATAAGAAATTACGGGGTGTGCTTAGAAAGCTTTACAAGAATGTGAATGGGAAAGCTCAGGTGGACATTTTGTTGATCTGTCCCTCTCATGCGGCCGCTGCCGCAACTTCATCGAAGGCTATACCTTATCTCGAAGGCAATTTCAAGCTGCTTTGGTCTCTTCCGCCATGGCGTACTTTCACGGCCTTCTTCGCCCTCGTCAAGGGCCTGGTGCTTCGTCGGCAGCAGCGATGTGAAATGGAGTCCGCCGCGGTGGTCTATATAGTGGTGCTTGACTGCCGGTTGTGGTGTTTGACTGTCGCACCGAAAGACGTGGGTTCGAATCCGGTCGCGGCTGTCGTATTTTCGATGGAGCTGAAATACTAGAGTCCCGTGCACTGCGCGTCACCGGTGCACATTAAAGAGCCCCAGGGGGTAGAAATTTCCGAAGCCTTCCACTGAGCTGTGGTGCACGTAGTCACTTCGTGGCTTGGACACGTAAGACCCCGACCAGTTATCATTATTATTTGAAAACGTGACATATGTTATCGTTCCCAAAAGATATTTAGCTCCGATTCACGCATTGTCTCGTGGATGTGACGGTGATTGACGCAGAATGATTCAACACGTCGGCAGTCGAACGGTTTATTCGGCGAAGCTTTGGTTTGGTTTGGTTTGGTTTGCTTTATTCAAGGCAAAAATTGAACAAGTTTGCCTTGGGGGACACGACTAAAGGCTAAGTAAATGCCTGACTTGGTCGTGCCACCCTGGCAGCAATGCCCAGAAAGAAAAGCTATGCCCAGAAAGCTATGCCCAGAAAAGCTATGCCCAGAAAGAAAAGCAAATCTCACTGTAAGGCGATACCGGAGGGTGAAGCCGTCGGTGGACGGTAAGGAACTGACCAGCGGCGAAATGCATCTGCTTTCATACATTCGTCACAGCGCGTTCTGATATTACCGCTGAGATCCTAGAAAAGCACTCAAATGTACGCATCGGGCATGCAATGCTTGCAGAACCGTCGACACCATTCCCGAAGCAGCATGCAAGATAAGCGCGGCCTGCGCTGCGCTCACTAGAGAAATTAATGGCGCTCCCTGTAAACTAACCAAAACAAGTATGTAAGTCAGCGTAGAATCAACACATGTTCTTACTCCTCCAAACACATAGCAAAGGGCCTCTGAAGTGTAGGATCAATACATGTTACGATGTTCATTTTTCTATATTTCTCAGCACGGGTCAGAACCTTTGTGCATGCATGCTGAACGACGAGTTATGGTGCGATTTAGCTCCGCACGAGCCGATCTTGTTGAACAAAATATTTGAGAAACTATAATAAACGTTCAGGACTACAAAATGCGATCGCTGAAGTAATGCCGGTGGGTTCGACAAGCTTTCGGTTGGATTCAATAAAAAACAATTAGTGTTTCGTCAGAAAGGCTAAGCGGTAAATGCGATAACAATGCCTGATATAGTACAAGGAGTAAGTCTACCAGCTTCAGGGGCAATCTGAATTGTAGTGGACGTGGGCTTATGAAGTAAGCATGCAGGTGCGTAAAGTACCACGTGATGGTCGAGGGGCAGAGAAAACGGCCCAGCAGATCTGCGAGCTAAGACATGTTGTTTTCATGTCTTTTGGCACGCGCTTCACACCGCGCGACCGCGCTAAGCAGCGTGCACTTTGCACCATCGAGAAACTTCGCCCAGCACAGGGGCATCAAGCGAGCGCGTTCCTTCCGGCCCTCGTAGACGCATTCACGTGAGCGCTATGCGGCGAAGACATTGTCGGTGTTGCGACGACATGCGAGGCGCCTGGAACGGAGCCCGTGATCAAGGCGCTGAAACGCAGTACACAGCACGTGTAATGGTTGCCGAGATAGCGCTCGCGCCAGCGATTGCGACCTCGCGAAGTCCACAATTGCTGGTCGAGCGACACCTCCTCCCCCCGTCGAGACTTGATTGATTGATTAATTGATTGTGGTTTGGTTAAGGAAAGGACGCTAGTTTCTGCAGCCCATGTAGGGAGCGACTTTTCATGCTCGTTCAAGGCGGGCGGGCGTTCTCCCTCCGCTTCGACGCAGGCCTCTCGAGCGGGGTGATCTTATCGCATGCGCCCTACGAGCGACGGAGATGCGCCGGGCTCGTTTCATATCTGCTTCAGCGGCGTTGTTCGCCTCGAGTGCTTTTACCCGCGTGTAGAAAGTGCGATGCGTGGGGTGTTCTTATCAATTTGGCTTTATAGGGGACATGATAGCGAAGGCGAAAACCCGCTGAGACTGTCCATATAATTCCTATCGCAATAAAACCTCGTAATGTTTACTGCCAATTGTAATTATTGCCGTATTCATCTCCTTGCAGTGAGCATCCCTCTCGTCAGGCTTGAAGTATCAAACTGCGTGACTGCAGAACCAAGACCGTGGGACAAGACGCAAATAGCGATAGTGTAAGTCACTGACAAAGCTTACCACTTCCTAAAATCGCGTGGAAGCTCCTGTTTAACGGATAATTTTATTCAGAGATCACTGCTAAAGTTAAGGCGAAGTATTAAGCATAAACGTTGTTACTGACCGCTTTGTTCATTCGAGAATGATTTTTTGCAGCTTTATATACAGACGTCAAACTTGCTACGAGTGAGGGATCGATGATGCACGCAGTCGGTCAGGATTGAGTGCACCACAAGATAAATTGATAAAATGCGGCAGCGCCTTTTAGTCCTCTTGGCTTGTTCATGCCTGCGGTCTGCGTGAATCATGGATTGCACGGTGGCAGTCTGTTTTGTAGCGCCAATGTCATGGCGCGCAAGCACCTAGTCACGTGGTATTCTTTTAAATGAAAAAAAAATTAAAGCTACCGCACTTCTCACCCCGAAAGCACACTATCCATGCGCCTATAAATGTGCTCTGCCACTTTTCTGAGTATTCTGCGCTTAATACAACCGTCTCAAAATTAGTTAATTATTTATAACAATAATTACCTGAGGTAGTTCGAAAAATATGGTCCTGAGGTGCTTAAAGGGCCACTAAACAGGCTCCTACTTTTTTTTAAGCCGCCCAAACAAGCTAACTCAATCATAGAGAAGGTTGCAGCGATAACATTCTGCGAATATGACAGCGCTGCGCGCCACACAGACGCCATATTTCAAAAAACAGTTCCCGCGCCTCTTTCCTTCAATTGACCAGTCGCGCTCGCATCCTAGGTGTCGTCACGTTCTACCGCGAGCAAATTTGCGCAGTTGCAGCTCGTTGATTGGTCGAAACCAGGTCTATGTCAGATCCTGTGGCCATCCCACCGCGTGAGCGCCGGAGCAGCGCTGGCCGGAGCAACCGGAACTGCAGCGCAGGTGTCAATGACGTCAATTGCTCACGTCCTGTCACGTGTCGAAAGTGGGCGGAGTCACGACGGCGCACCGCGCCTACCCTCTCCTCTGCTGAGAAGGGTGGGGAGGCCGACCGAGAAAATGAAACCGACGCTAGCGGCCACTTAAACCCGTGTAACTTCTTTATTATGGCACCTATTCGCAAAATTCTTGCGGGAGCATGTTCACATGGCACAGGAGCGCAGTTATATCTTTAAAACAAATTTTGACCTAGGCTGTTACTTAGAGGCCCTTTAAGACGAGAGTAAACAATACTAAGGCGGTTGCACTCCCCTTAAACACACGAAGATATTTTCAAGTTAACTGGAACACCCTGCATGTGCAGCAGTTTTGCGAGAAATGCATATGGCGGTGTTTCGCCAGGTACACTTTTCGGACTACTGTTTAAGTTAAGCTAAGCTAAGGAAGCCGGCCAGCCTCCCTGTTTCTTCCGAGTCCCTTGTCCTGCTTCAGGACAACAGACTCGGACTCGGAAATTTCCAGGAAGTGACGTACTAAAAATGCAGAAATTGCGACCGCAAGCTGCCATGTTAATTGACGTTTATGTGCAGAACCATGAATGTAACACATGCCTACATGTGCGCAGCGCGCAAAGGACAACTAATTACCACTTCGTTATCCACGTGCAGACTTTAATATCTCATTTTCATTTCGTTATCCTGTGAAGCAACGCAGTATTTTCGTTTGCAAAAAGTACTCGGGGGGTTCTCCCGCATATCCAAAACGGAATGCGCCGATTTATAACTTTCTTCATTATGAGAAGTGCGTATTTGGGCGACAAGGGTTCTTAATAACTGCCAGAAATTATTAAAATGAACGTCATGCAGCATCCTGAAACGGTATAGTGAAAAGGTTTGTTTTTCTGGAAAATGTACCTGGACATATTAGGAGCAGGAAGAGAACGAGCGTTACACCTCCCAAATATTAGGACCCTGCTAGCATACTAAAAAAAAGGAAAAGAAAACCCCGAAATTTTTCTCAACGCTGACTCGACCACAAGTGCTTATCCATACGGAATCGCTTTTTAAATGCGAAGCATTTCTTAGCGAACTTCGGCGACTTTGAGCGTATCTATCTATCTATCTATCTATCTATCTATCTATCTATCTATCTATCTATCTATCTATCTATCTATCTATCTATCTATCTATCTATCTATCTATCTATCTATCTATCTATCTATCTATCTATCTAGCCGCCTACGACTTTGTGCTCTGCTGGCCGTTTCGTTAATGGGATGTATACGAAAATTGGTATGGCACAACATGACTGCATGACGAACCTAAATGACAGGTCATAACATGAAGATCATGACACGCAAGTCATGAGCGACACGATTTACATGCCACGGTCACGGCGCGTTCCTGGCCGTCTCGTTAATTGGATGTACACGAAAATTGGTATAGCACAACATGACTGCATGACGAACATAAAGGACACGGCATTACGTGAGAATCATGACATGCATGTCATGAGCGACATGATTTACATGCCACGGCCTCGGTGCTCCCCTGGCCGTTTCGTTAACTGGGTGTACACGAAAATTGGTATGCCACGACATGACTGCATGACAACGTAAATGACATGTCATAACATTACAATCATGACATGAGCAGCATGGTTTACACGCCACAGTCTTGCTGCTCTTGCAGCCGTTTCGTTAACTTCGTATTATCCAAAATCGGTATAGACAACAATGCAGATCCATTTTACGTTCCTGATGCTTGCTTCGCATTTCCTTGATTCCCACTGCACGTGGGATCTGCCATTTCTTTTTATTTGCAGAATATTCGCAGCGATTCTACTCATTGCCATTGTTATGAGCACGCTGGTTGACTACTTTGTAGGCGAGCAGTCTGAGTGGCGAAAAAAGCATGGTAGGTGCCCTTAGCAATCATTCATTTGACTTTGATTGGTAATAAGTGAAGAGCCGTGCGAATTTGCACGTAAGGTCGTTACAATCGGCGACCTTGGTGGAACATTGCCATGTAGCAGAAGGCAGCGATACTCTGAACGCATGCGCTAAACTCTGTGATTTATTATTTAAGAACTTAGGTAGTTTAGGAGTTGGAACCTCAATGATATGCTTATATTTAATAATGGATTGCCGATACTCATTATGTTGCTCCATTCTTTTATCGATATTAGCCTATGATTGCCACATCATCTGTATTGCTTCAATGACGAGATATGGAGCAGCTACTATTACTACAAGAAAGATAACCAGGCTATTTGAAGAGCTGGATATTGTTCGTCATACAGATCACATTATAATGTCCTGCAATGAACGAATTTCTACTAACACACACTTAAATGTCCTCGAAATGACTGATGTTTCAACACACACTTGAGATTGTAATCGCTATGAATTTCATACACAGTTTGAGAATCACACCTTTTTTATTTTTTTTTAAACCACTCAAGAACTCACCGCCCATAACCGTTCCAGAACAAGAGAAATGTCACTCGGTGTACTTTGAGTGAAAAGTTAGCCACGAAGTTAACCACAAGGTTGTCATATTACGTTGCACGTATAACATACGCATCTAGGGGCAGTGCAACATAAAGACCCTTTTGCAGATCTTCACTTATGTTCTCTGTCGCGGTGGTGTTTCGACTTGCAACACATAGGAACGGGCTGAAAGAATCAGCGGATCCATACACGCCTCCAGTCGAAAGTGAGCTTTGCCAGTTTGAAAGCATTGACCCTTTTAGCATTGACATCCGAATATTCGCACAATCCTACAACCATGAACGGAAAATGAAAAGTAGAGAACGAGAGGCTGTCTCAAGGGACTGAATAATTGGAGCAGTGCCAGCAGGATGCACGTTCTGCAAATTAAAGGAATAACAGAGCGACCCCACCCCGTAAAAGTTGCGGGACACATGGGCCGTTGTGTTTCGTCAGTTGGCAGCCCATTAGAGTAATAACCGTACGAATTTTTCACGAAATTTTCTTACACGTAAGAACCCTTCATTTCTGAGAAATAAGTTCTTACGGGTTATCTGGCTGCTTTGTGTTTAGAAAGGACAGGTGCTAATCTTCCCTTTAATAATCCTTACTCCGTTACTCCATCTTGCGGGATTCAGTAGAAGTGATTTGTTATGTATGTATGTATGTATGTATGTATGTATGTATGTATGTATGTATGTATGTATGTATGTATGTATGTATGTATGTATGTATGTATGTATGTATGTATGTAATTCCGATCAGTACCATAGCTATGGTGCTCGGCTGTTAAGGTAAATACGTGCTTTGGGACCTGCAAGGGCGGTCATATTTCTTGGAGACGAAATGCCAGAGGCGCGTGTGCTTCGCTTTAGCTGCACGTTAAAGCACCCTAAGTGTTCGGAATTTCCCAGCCCCTTCCCCCCTTTGCCGAGCCCCGTATGAATAGCGTTGTTTTGGCACTGTTACCCCGGCGGTTATCATCACGTCATTGTTGTCGGTACGTTGCGAAACTGAATGGTTTTGTCACATTCGGGGGTTGCGTCCCAACGAAAACGTGCTCTTACTTTGCAGATATCCTGTTTCAAGTTGCCAAGGCCTTCTCGGCCATATCCAACACACGGATGCTATCCAACGTGGCTAGGAAAGACCAAGTTCACCAGTACTCTCTGCAGTTCCTCCACGGCGTGAGATGTTTAACTATTGCGCACATTGTCCTGGGACACATCAACGCAGTTATAACAGATAGTTTGAGTGAGTATTTCATAAATACGCATGAGTGCTCTTTCTGTCAACAGTTTTGTATTTGGTGTCTCATAATTGCGATAGCTCCCATAGTAAATACGGCATTGAAGAGTTCGTGAATGACGAATATCTAGCGAAGTAATTTTAAAACACCTATAGTCTTTATTTGGGCATAACAATATTAAAGTCATGGTCCAGAAGTCATGGTTAATGGACAAAATGTGGATGATGCCTAAGCTGTCATCGTCGTCAGAAAAGAGAATGCGACTTAGAAGAATGCGAATGTAGTTTTGCATTAGGGACCGCTCTCACACGAAAAAAAAAAAACTTTTCTGCAACAATCGATTGACTTCAGTCACATATATATCTGTGCCACTGACATTTTCCTAATGCAATGGCAAAAATGCCCTTGCAGCACGAGTCCTCAGCTTGTTCGAGGACACAGCCAGGTGGGAAAACATGATGGTAGTGGCCGCGTTCAACGGCGTTGACACTTTCTTCTTTCTTAGGTAAGCAACCATGTTTTTAGTTGCTAATTTTCAAATCATTGAAGAGACTTCTTCGCATATCTTATCCTACTTTACGTAACTATTAACCGTTGAGCTGGCATGGCATATGTACTGATGGCGCGCATGCATCGTATTTTCGCAGCAGGATTTGCTAAGGTCGACGTTGATCCTTAGGTAGTGGTGTTCGCAGTTAACAGCCGAACTGCCATACTGTAGGGAAGAGCGGACCCACTATTGTCTTTTACCCACTACCAGCACTACTCTAGCACTACTACCTGTATATGACAGTGGTATGCGAAGGAGAATAAAGCGAGATACGAAGAAAGTAAGATAAAGAAAGAAAGAAACGTCTCGAGTTGTGCAGAGGAAAAAAGCGGACCACCCCTTTACCTCGACCCGCTACACACACCCTTGCCCGTAGCCCACTGCTATGTGATAGTGATAAAAACAAGTTAAGTGCGTTGAACTAGCTCCGCTGTTTAAAGACAGTCTTCACGACGTTAAATGGATACTAACGTGAGAAACGGTTCCTCTTGTATCAGTAAAGAACCTTTTCACATTTACCAACGACTGTACTGTCGCGCGGAGAGGATGATTGGCAAGCTAGAGTACGCGCCGAAAGAGAACCCAAGTGGTGCATGCTCACGAACGAGAAAGGGGAGGGGGGGTGACGTCTTTTCCTGAATGTTTCGGCGCGGAATTGAAAGATGCAACGTTTATCTTGATTTTCTCTTTCAGTACTGAGCATAAGATGGCGAAATTAGCTACGATAGAGTTCACAAATAACGATTTACGCTAAGGTAACTTTAGTGTCTCTAAGCCAGTGAAACTGCTTCAAGTTTTTGTACCTCTTGCGTATTTGCATCCCAGTAAGTTTGCAGCTTTGACAACTAAATATCTTGGTTGCGTTTTCTGCCTAAAGATGCCTTCGAATCTCAGTTAGCAGCCCTGTCGTTGGGGCTAAGGATATTAAAAATTATCATAACATTTCACTACGACAGCAAAATTTGTAGACTAGATTTGAAAGCCTTGCGGGGTTTCTGCTCTTACACCGGTGTTTCAGAACTTATTCTGAGCGCCAATTTTGATGGCGATTTTGTCCGCCGCCGCCTCTGTCCGTAACCGTCGTCGTCGTCGTCATCATCATCATCATAATCATCATCATCATCATCATCATCATGTCTGCGCCCACTGTGGTCAAAGGCCTCATCCATAGATCTCCACTTATACCGGTCCTGTGCTAACTGCGACCACGCTATCCCCGCAAACTTGTTGATTTCATCTGAACAGCTAACTTTCTTCCGTCCCCTGCGCCGCTTGCCTTCTCTTGGGATCCACTCTGTTACCCACAATAACCAAAGGCTGTCTCGCCTTCGCATTACATGGCCCATCCAAGTCTACTTCTTCTTTTTAGTTTCTACTAATATGTTCTTAACACGCGTTTGTTCCCTGACCGGCCGTCTCAGATCTTTTCTTCTCCTTAACGGTACGCCCATTATTTTCCGTTTCATTGCTCGCTGCGTCGTGCTCAATTTAGGTTGAACACTTTTAGTGAGCCTCCAAGTTTCCGCCTCGTAGTTAAGTACTGGTACGATGCAGCCGTTACACGCTTTCCTCTTGAAAGACAACCGTGAGCTGCCATTCATCATCGGAGAATGCTTGCCGAATGCACTCCACCCCATTCTTATCCTCCTAATGATCTCAGCCTCATGCTTCGGATCACGGGTCACTACCTGGTCTATCTAGACATATTCGCTTACCCCTTCCAGTGCCTCGCCACCTCTCTCACACCGCTGTGTTTTCCCGAGGATATTGAAGATTAGTTTTCCGCATATTAATTTTCAGAACCACCATTGTAATTTGCCTGCCTGGGTCAGTAATCACGCTTTGCAGTTCTCCTGCCGAGTTAGCATGGCCATGTCGTCCTTAAATGTGAGGTTACTGAGGTATTCACCATTAAGCATTACCCCCACCTGTTCCAAGTCCAACCCTTACACCCCCCTGTCCCCAGTCCAAAATTACATAATTGGCCATAAAAATAATTGGGCATTTCGGACTATTTATATATAGGATCCGTCAGCGAGTGACCACACTTCCTAAAATCGTGGTATCCGCGTCCGAAGGTTCGCGGGATCGAATCCTGGCCAAGGCGGCTACATTTCAGTGGAGGCGAATGTTGAGGCCCGTTTACTGTGCTAACGCACGTACATGGGCCTCAGTCAGTGCACTTTAAATAAGCCCACGGTGATCGAAATTTCGGGACCCTTGCACTACGGCGTCTCTCATAATCAAACCATAGTTTAGGGACGTGAAACGCCAGGTATATTATTATTATTATTATTATTATTATTATTATTATTACTGATTCGTGATGTAGCTGTATAAGGATATGCTTGTATAGGTCTTGTACTGACATGTCACAGATTGCGAATTACGGCCATAACGGACCCGCAGCGTGTATAGCCCGATGTGCTGAACTGCTCATAGGGCCGTATATGTACATCGAGCTATATGTGGTATTGTGTACCTATGCGGCCATTTTGTCTAATTTGTGATAGGGCCGCATACGGAAAATTGTACGGGCTTGGCATTCCCATATATTGCTCTATCATGGATTGAGCAAATGTTGCCATAAATATTGACATGTTGCCTACGTAGTCCGATATATCATATGCATGATATGTCCATATATTACATTTTAACGGCTTTCTGTCTCTCTATTTGTCTCGTATGGACTCATCTGTTCATATCGGTGTGTCTCGATATCTTGACAAGAAGAAATTTGTGTAGTAATGGAACCGGGAGACGTATTAACATACAGTCCTGGTGATACCTCTCGTGCTTAGCGTCTTGTGATGTGTGCGACGAGCAGCGATGAATATTCGTTGATCTATTCGATATCACCAGTGCGAAACGTGCCCATTTTTTCCAGCGGATTTCTTCTGGGTTACATTATCAGCAGGCAGAAGGGAAACGGGGCTGCTGTGTTCATCATCGCCATGATCAGAAGGTTCATCAGGTGAGAGCGTTGTCCTGTAATTGATTGTGAATAATCAAACAATTGGCACGATGCTAGCATATATATGTTATTTGAGATCGAGGCACCACCAAAAGTGATGAAAATGGCGTGTGAGCTCACACAACAGATTTTCGCATTTCGTAGTTCGCTTTGGTATCCGTGAATGCACAGTCATCTTAAAGGAACCTTGACATGGGTTCTCAGATGCTTCATAACGTCAGTAAGCTGAGAACATGCATCTTTCGAAATATAAGCACAACTAGCTAAGCGTTTTGCGCAAAGCGCGTAACGTATTGCAAGGCTAAATACCTACAAGAATATTAAGGAAATGATTAAAGGATAAATAGGCTCCCTATAGCGTGTGAAGAGTAGTAGTCTGCGCTTAGGTAATACTGTGAACATCGGTCTCCGATATGGGATGCAGCGAAGCGTCGTGGAGAGTGGATGTGACAGTAAAAGATAAGACACAACTCAAACAAATGCCTCTTTGTCAAGCTGGACACTGATATATATATATATATATATATATATAACTACGCGTCAACTCCGAAGGCAGGGTGCTTGTCAACCCTGACCAACCTCCGCAGTAGAGGGAGTCAAACGCAGTACCTCGCCCCTCCACCTCTCCCCATCTAGGGGAGAGAGTTTCTATATTCTCGCGCATAAATAACAGAAGGAATTCAGGAATTGAAGTACAAATGAACTAGATGGATCCCGGCTGTTTCTTATCACTCCCTGTCTTACCCGCTAGTTCAGTACGCTATTATTCATGTTCTAGATAGCTTTACGCAAGCATGCCCGCCAAGCTTCAAAATATATTCTGATAACTCTCGAACAAAGCCATGTGGAATGCCATTAGAGCGCACTTGCTTCTTTGAAGTTTCCACGGTAAAATACAAAAGAGTAGCATGCTGTGCAAAGGAGTAAGCAGCTCGTTCGAAATAAGGGCGGAGTGGAGCCGAGTGCGAAAAACATAGAAGCCCTAAGACTGTCCCGTTGTTCTCACCATGCACAGCTGTTACCATTCTGTAACAGTTAAAAAGGTATGTTTGCAGATTACCTTAAAGTATTAGAATGTATTTTGTCTAGCGATTGTCGTGTGTGCGTGCGTGCGTGGGCGTGTATCATTCTAGTGTCAATTGGTTGTGTGCTATCAGTTCTCACCAGCGCAGGTTTCAGACGTATGACGTCATTTCTTACTGGCTGTATGACGCCAAGTTTTATAGGCGACTTATGTTGTGAACTTCGTAGTGTTTATTACCAGATATTCTCAAACTATTTCTTTCATTCAGGTGCCTAAACAATAAAACTACTTTCTTTTCTGACAGGAGTCTAGAATTTTTCTAAAGATAGGCAATCATTCTCGCCAAATTAATGAGCAAAACCTCTTTTTAATCGTGCAACATGCATTCAGGCAGTGCAAACATTGGTCCTAACAGATTACTCGCAAAGCTTTGCACTAAGACTGCGCTTACTTAAAATACCTGTGCGTAAATGATAAGAGTCGAAAGCTCGTCTCCCTCAGTCATGGTCGCATAATGGCAAGCTTATGTTGGTGTTGATAAGCCAATGTCCTGGGATGTATAACACCACCTATTAACACTGCTGCTATTCCTTGCAGGATGTGCGTGCCGTTCTTCTTCGTTTTCATGTGGTTCTACCTGCTGCCTCGTTTCGTCGACGGACCGGAGACCCAGAGATTTTTCCAGAGATTCTATGCGGATGTGTCCGAACATTGGTGGCACTTTCTTCTCCAAATCAGGAACCTTTACGAAATGAAAATAACGGTGAGCTTTGCGGACAGTGTGATATCCTAGAAGATTTGGCATGACACACACTTAAGGGAGCACGCAGACACTCACGGAAAAATTTTGGACGCCGGACATGCGGCGGCCGCCTGCAAAGCATGTCGGGGGCAAAGTACGGTCATGGTCTGCGCACACGTGCCATTCCATTATAAGTAAGCCTAGCTCCCAAGTGCGTTGACAGCCGCGGTAGTCTGGTGGTTTCAGTGTTCGACCGCTGACACGAAATACGAGGGCTCGTTCCTAGCCGCCATGGTAGGCAGCATTTTCGATGGAGTCGAAGTGGCATGGGCTTCTTCGCTACGCCATGAAGTGATGACTCATGGAACTGCTCACGCCACGCCACGGAGCAACAACGTCATGTCATAATGTGCCATGATGTGTACATCGAAATGATACGGACGTCGACATAGAGGTCACCGTCAGAGAAGCCGTGCTATCAAACCATTGCAGATACTCAGCTGCCTCTGTAAATTTCCACCAAGGGCGCACAAATGTAAATCGGCATTTGTAAAGGCGGCTTGCGCTGTAATTGTTCACCTTAAAAAGACAAAAAAAAAAAGAAGACGGTTGTTTAATGTGAGAGACACTTGTTAAAGAAAATTATTACAATTGATCCTGAGCTGTCATTTCGCTTAGTTTATTGCTAGCATCGGAAAACGGATATAAACAGTGCATGAAGTTCACAGGGAAGCCGAATGCATGGCAGGCGTGGCCGTGATTTAATGGAGATGCTTAATACGTTAAAGTGAAGACCTTGTAGAGCGAGCAAACAAAACAAACGAATTCAGAAAATAAATGCTAGTCTTTGTGCAAGCCACACCTATACCGGTCGGTCATCTGTATATGCATACTCGATAACTGTTCCTACAAATATCAATGTTGCATGTCTTTTTGTTTATTTAGGATACATTAGGCCATACGTGGTACCTCTCAGCCGACTCTCAACTGTTCGTGGTCGGGCTCCTGACGTTGCTGGTTTTTAGAAGGTGAGGTCCGGTATTCGCAATCTTGCTTCGCATATTCATAACTGCAATGCGGATCTGCGGGCTGTGCTACATGTGACTCCTTCCGAAAAGAAACTTTGTGTACGTTCTTGCAGTTATTATTGTAGATTCTGTTGAGAAACCGTTCGCAGTTTTATAATTGGGGCACTTTTTGTGCGATTGCTTACTGCATGTTAGAGTTAGGGTAAAATAAAGTACCCTTGAGGTTCCAGTTGAGAGCACGGGGGGCCGGATTGACAAAGCTTCTCTTTTGTAAGTGCTCTTTGCCATTGGCTACCCGGCGTCACTGATGATATGTCCAGCATCAGTATTGGCTGAAATTTTCTCTTACGGACATTTTTATTCTAAGTAGTTTTTGTGTTTTTGTGAATATGGGCCGGGGTATGTACGCAGATGCACTCTTTATTACAGGACTTTGCCTGCATTCACAAAAACGTCTTTCGTTATAACTGTGCTTAAAGAACATTTCAGCCAATCCTGACGAAGGACATATCATTATCGAAGACAGTCGGCCAATCTCAAAAAGCGAAAGAGAAATTTTGTGAATTCGGCCCCTGCTGAGTAACCTCTACGACGTTGATGACATTTCCGTTATCTCATACTGTATCAAACATAAAGAGTGATTTAAAAAAAAAACGCGGCGCAATGTGCGAAACACGTTAAGGAGCACCAACACTGTACGAAGCATTGAAGTTCTAGGTATGCCAGGTATCGTTGTCGATGAAGTGATACTGCGGACACCGCCTGCTGGTTAAGCGCCCACGTGTTCCATTTGTGCAGGCGGAAGCCTGTGATCCTGGCAGCATTAGCCATGCTTTCTTTGTTGGGCTGCGCTATTGCGACGTGGACTATGGCGAGATCGCGTCTGCTACCGTTCCTAGTTGTTCCTTTCCCGCAATACGGGTAAGTACGTACCCGTGGAAGTCTCCCAAAAGAGCCAAGTAAACAAAACCAGTGGATTTTGTTTCCTAAAGTGTGCCAGTGTATATTCAAGTAAGCCAGGAGTCTCAAACCAACCTCAGCGAGCGGGTCGCAGTCACGACTCACGAATTCAGTCCCGTAAGTTTCTTGCTGGAAGAGGGAGGGGGTGCTCTGAGTACAAGGTCAAGTAACGTTGCCATTTCGAAGGAGGCCTTTCCTATTACTCTAGCATGGATCATTTTTGAAGGAGAATTGAGGACAGTATTCGAGGAACCTATCGGTACAGATCTCCAGAGGGTCTAAAATCTGCACGCCGATTTTGAAATGTATAGGTTTTGTTCTAACGTCACGTTACAACACACGGCGACCATATGCGGTCGAGTCGCAACAGCGGTAGGTCCATGGGCAAAGCGACGGTTTGAGCACTGAAGCAGCACTTTTTTTGTCTTTGGCTGCACGAACGCTCGGGAAAACCGCGATGCAGGTAATGACGCAGAAAACACAGGGTATCCCGCATTCAAAGGCATGGAAACCTGCTAAACATTTACAATGAAATTTCAAAGCAAGAAAAACTAAGTAACTTTGAACCACCTAGCTTTATATGTACTATTGTCACTTTACCAAGGAGATCGTGTATTGAAACTTCGTTTTTATCAGTGGAAAGAACATCGGGGTTGCCCTTTAGAGGTGAACATTGCATGAACGTTCCTAGTCGTAAATTTTAAGGTTTAGCATAATACTCTGGCTTACGCTTTCCCTGAAGTGTCACAAGTCTTCTTTCATGTAACCTGTGGAGTGTTTCCGTGATTTCTTTTTCTTACAGACGAATGCAAAGCACGATCAACGAGTATTACGTGAAACCCTTCTACCACGCGGTGTGCTATTTCGGAGGCTGCATGACATCCCTCATCTTAGCCGACTTCGGAGGCCGCAAGATTTCCAAGGTGTGCTCCTGCACTTAAAATCTGTCTCGTTGTTTACGTCTGTTAAGTGCACGGTGTGCGAGTAACCTCGCTATGCTGCGGACAGTGCACTTCATTTATATTTGCATTTTTCAAAATATCACCCTAAAGAAAAAAACGGTAATTTTAAAATGATACGTGGGACCAGCTGTCAAATGCGCTTTAAATTAAACAAGCAAGAGTCCGGAATTTGCGTTGAGGTAATAAGTGCGCATACTTATGATTTCATCATGATGCTCACTCGTGACTCATAACAGACGCTCACCGTGTAGGGAGTGCGCCTGTCTACCGCATTGATCTAGTGGTAATGGGAGGCGGGTTTGATTCCGGTCAAGGCGGTCGCATTTCCAACGGTGGCGGAAATGCTATAGGGATCTATGCAAGGTGCGACATCAGCAAACGTTAGAGAACACCAACAGACAGACAGACAGACAGACAGACAGACAGACAGACAGACAGACAGACAGACAATGAACTTTATTGGATCCTGAGGAGCTTGCGCGGGAACCCCTATCGGGGACCCGCAGAAGCCGCTGGCCGCGTCCAAGTCGGCGCTGGGACACCGTGATGTTCCGCCCTTTCCAAGTGGTCAGAATTTCGGGAGCCCTCCACTACGGCGTTCCTCTCTTTATTCCCTTTACCCTAGCCCCGCGTGGACACTGAGCTGCGCTGCGTGCATGGGCTTCAGATAGTAGCGTGCGTTTCTCAACGGAAGCAGAATTATGGCTGGAGCTTATGTTTCTTCTAAGGTTGCAACCGACTTCAATTGCAACTTGGAATTAAATAGTTCAATAAATTCTTGCGTTGTTGCCGTTTCCTGTGAATCGTGGTCCAAAGATCGCATTTTGATCGTTGCAGACTCTTCAGTGGGCAGGCTGGTGTGTGTCTATCAGTTGCGGCCTCTTCTGCGTATTTATCAAGTTACCTTGGTACGCAAAGGAGAACCCTACGTCACAAACCGTGGAGATAATCGTGGCATTCTTCGACAGAATACTGTGGACGATCTCTCTTGCCTGGATTACACTGGCATGCTCCACAGGCCGAGGAGGTGAGAGCGCTTTTCTGTCTTTACACAATGTTTGTACGCAGACTTGTTAGCGTTACTGAACAAAAAATATGTAACCGATTACAACTGCAGTCACTTCTATTTTAAGTGAAAGCCGATTACGATTAAAGCCTAAAGTGTAATCGAAGAATTACTTTGGAGTAATGAATTACTTCCTTAAGTTACTTTTCCTAAATCTCTTTCTTAGGGTAGCGCATATATACACATTAAGCACAGCATAAATCCCGAGGCCGCCAGCAAAATTGAGACCGAAGAATTGGTACCTTCGATTCGGAAATTCGGTACTTTCACTTACGCACCTCAAAATTTCGTTAAAGCTTGCTTTAGCAGTGCACACTACCGTGTAAAATTTAAAGCTGCGCTTAGAAATTTCGCACTGTAGCAAATTCACTACTAAAATAAAATGCGTGACCAACCAGGCCCGCGACGTAACTCAACTAGAGTAACCTTCGACGAAATTGTGAGGTGCATACATGAACGTATCGATTCTTCCGGGTCGACGTTACCGGCGGCTTTGTTAATATACGTCACGCCATGTAATAAGTGTTCCACATCAGTATACATTTCACATCTTTTGTACTGTGCTTCAGCTTCAGCGCTAGTTGCCTCTTAATGTCTGCATCGGCCTGCGTTTTTTCGTGAAGTCCGCTGCTAATTTGAAGATCGGCAGAAGGGAGGCCCTGTAGAGGGAAGTGCAATGTCGTACCGTACGAACGCTTTGCGCACCAGTTTTTAATTGGGCAGCACTTTGATGCGTGCGTCCAGATTAATTGTAATTTGTAATCTATTAGCAAAAACATTAATTGAATTACAAGGGACATTGCTCTTTGAAGGAAGTAATTCAGGTGCTACAAAATTACAGCTGTGATTATGAGCGACGCCGTAGCGGAGGCCTCCGCAAATTTTGACTACCCTGGGGTTCTTTAACGTGCACTGATATCGCACAGTACACGGGCCTCTACATTTCGCCTCCATTGAAATGCTGCCGCCGCAGACGGGATTCGATCTCGCGACCCTCGAGTCAACAGTAGAATACCATAGCCACTAGACTACCTGTTCTCTAGCTGTTCTCTAGCTGTTCTCTAGCTGTTCTCTAGCTGTGTTCTCTAGCTGTGTTCTAGGTCTGTTCTCTTGCTTTGTATCTATCCTAGCACTTGTGTGTGGATACATATGGACAGTTGGGCATACCTTGATAATCTCAGGCATGCCGTACAGGCTACGGCATAACGTAGCCTTGAGCTATTTCAAAAGAACTAGCGCATAAGTCTGTCTGTACTAAGTCTAGAAATGCGGTAGCCCCGCTTTTCTAGATTAAATATAGTCAGACTCATGCGCAACACGTTTGAGGTAAATGAATTACTTTAAAGAGATGGAATTTTACTGTAATGCTTTAAGGCTTCTTATTTTCCTTGTGGAGCAAATATCCTTGCAATGCAGTTACTGTACTCCTGTCACCGATAAGAAAATTACAATTTTGCCTGCATGCCAGGACTACGAAGAGGCTCGTCGAGCTCGAAGCTGCACTTTGAAAAATTCGACAGTGTAGTATGCACCAGGGAAATATAATTAATGACTAACATTTGATGTAAATGCACGAGCAAGTACAGATATGCCCGACTCGAGTTGCCGTGGTCATATTTTTTGTACCGCGCTACGTGTGTATATATATGCTCCCTCAGTAAAAAAAAATTGCATGGGAAAGTAACGTAGAAAGTGATCGACTACTCTTGAGTAATTGTTCGATTGCTTATTTGAGGATGTAATTTCAATTGCGATCTGTTACTGCTACATTGATGTCATGTTAATTGTAATCTGTCATGTTTCTTCTATAACGTGTACAACTCTGACTGCATGTGCCGTTAACCACGTAACTGCGCACACATGCGCAAACAGAACATAAGTGTGTGCATCACGTCACACCGAGTTTTCGAGGACAAGAATACAAACCGCACACCACGCCTTTATGGCGAGAGTAACCTACAAGGCGCTACCTTGCCTGCATTATTTCTCATTATCGTGCGTATGTACTCCGAGTCTTTGAATAATACATCACCCAGTTTGGCCGATGAAAGTCTAATAACACGACAGATGCGTTTTACCTTTAAGTTCCTGGGCTTACGGGTTTCTTGCTGTGTGCCATATACTGATGTGAGTATTAAGGAGATGTTGCTGCCTTCGAAAAGTCGTTCGTTCCTGAAGCTGCCGTGTACCATGATAGCCTTTATGTTTGCCGTTTATAGGGGCGTCGCAACACGAAGCAAACGATAATTTTATTTCAGGCCCCGTGAACAAGTTCCTCTCCTGGAATGCATTCGTTCCATTGAGCAAGCTGTCGTACGGCGTCTACTTGATACACCTGCCGTTCATTGAACTGATGGCGCTGTCATCGAGGGAACGAATCCACTTTTCCCATTTTAATCGGGTAAGCTGCACGTTCTGGAAATTGGCGCTGCGTTATGCCGAGACGCTAATCATTGCGAACACCTCCATGTTGCTGCTGCTCTTTACAGGGAGGCCGATACCGTACCAAGGAATAGGGAACACTATCCGTGTGACCTGCAGTTTGCAGCTACTTTACGACATCTTTCTTTTCTCTTTAATCACCGTGCTTATCGTGATCATCATCATCATAATCATAACCGTCACCATCATCGTAATCATCACCAGCCTATTTTTTTTAAGTGCAGTGCAGGACCAATGCCTCTCCCAACGATTTCCAATTGGCCATATCCTGACCGAGTTGGTTCCACTTTATGCCCGCGAACTTCTTAACTTTATCGCTCCATCTAACCTTTTGCCCGCATCTGTGGCGTTTTATTAGCAACGAGTTATTAGACGACGGCGGTTGGATGCCTGTATTTTGATGGACAGCGACGAAGAGACCCAGTGCGCATTGGTATACGCTCAAGAAAGTATACGTTCAAGAAAAGTGTGTTTTCTAAATCACTCCAAATTTTATTCACTGTTTCTTGCTTCTTTCATGTAAGATCCCAGGATAAAACTTTCTTGTTGCTTTCAGACTGCCTAGGCACTAATTTGGAGGGCTGTTAATGCAAGCTTTATTTAAAACTTTGCTCTGTTAATGCGTAAATACCCATACCCGGATTTCCGCGCAGGCCATACTTTTCACCGCTGTGATCGCTTGGTGCTACGGGCTGTCATACTTGGCCTTCATCGCTTGCGAGGCGCCGACAGGAGCGCTTGACAAGCTGTTATTCAAGAAGTTGATGACAGGTGACAGTGGCCGGAAGCAGGAACGTCCCGTCGAGATCCAAGTCAACGAATTGAAGACAAAGAGCATCAACGGGGAGAGCAACGGAACTTCGCTAGGATAGCTGAGCAACAGGATGGGATGCTTGTAATATTACCGACTCAGTGTAGAATTGACAAGACGACCAAAGCTAAGCTGCTTAATAAAATGATTCCAAGTGCCGGTTGATTCACTGTACGAAGGTGAAAATTAAGCTAAGATGCTGAATAAGGTGTTTTTATGTGCTAGTTGGCTCGCTGTTCTAAAGTTAAAGGATGGCAACCTTTCAGGGGAACAAAGAGGTATGCTCTGGACAAGCGTTTGTCCGCTATCTATCGAAATGTCTTATGTGCCCTTCTCAACTTGTCCTGTGACACTATCGCGCCATTTTTACCTTACTGAGAAGGTTAAGAGTAATAAGATTTTTCCTTGAATGGCGTTGGGGTACTAAAGATGCTAAAGTCACAGTTGGCAAAAATGAAGTTTTCAGAAACTCTCTCTCCACCGTCGCTATAACTGGCGCTACGTTAAACTTAATAACAAAAAATAAATGTTCTTGTCCATTTGATTTTTGAGCGCTGTGCGTCGACGAAGATTAATCGCAAGGGCTCCTGCGGTATGCAAGCGACATTCGTATGTTTTTCGTATTCAAATAGAATAAAAAATCCTGTCGAAACGGCCGCAAATCAACGGTTATCGGACATCGCCTAAAGCTCACACCGATACCCAAAACAACCCTAGCGGGTAGCCGCCACGCCAGGAGGAAAAACCAAGGCCAGCAGACTGCACGAAAAGCACAATAGAGACCACACGGCGGTGTTTGTCGATGCCGCCAACTATAGGTACACGACACACACACTCTGAATACCGTAAGACGGAGGATCTAGAATCGTAAATCTGTGTTAAGGCCGAGCCGAATCGATCAAAGAAGTCTTGCGATTGGCTATAGTCCCTGCTACCCTGAATAAAGCCAGCCACACTGTCCTCCGCCACTCTATAAAGCCGCGTTTGCGCTGAAAGATTTTCGGAGGGCGATGATATCGGCGACATGCTGGCTCTATATCGCAAAACTGAAAAAAAAAAATGTGGCTTATTCGTCTGTCATCGGAATCGGTATAACGCGAAAGGAAAATGTGTCTTCGCATAAGCAATTTAATGTTCATTGTTACATCAGGGTGACCTTGCCCATAGCTATCTGTGTTTTCCTGGTACGGCACCGACGTGGATAAAGCCAGGTTCACGCATCGCCTCCATAATTTCGGGGCCAAGCCCTTGTGGTAACTGAAGTAGTTTACTCGATAACTGGACACATTCGATCGTAAATGCGGCGCGACAAACGTATCGATAATATTTACTTATGCTACATTGACCCGTCAACATGGTTATCGCGCTTGGGCGCCTATAACACAGCAAGGTTCTTGTTGCCACCACGCTGAAAAAGTGGTCGGCGGGGGAACGCTACCCACCGCGAAAGGTGACCGGTGCTCTACCACTGCGCTGTCGACGCACATACGCTCGAAGCAGTACGAAGGTGGCGATGTTCTCATCACGCTTCTTTCCGATGCCAGTCCTGCTCCGCAAGCGTGCATCGACGCGGACTTCGGAACGCGCCTGGAGTGGTGCCGCCATCCAGGAGAAGCGAAGGAATATGAGGTGCGTTCATACAGCTCCAAGCATTTGCGGCGTTAGCGAAGTGGTAGAGCACCGGCCACCTCTCCTCGTGGAGCGAGGGGCTGTGAGTTCGATTCCCAGCGCATGAACAGAAGTTTTCTTGAGTTTTTCTTTCTTGTACTCAGATGCTCATTTTACTGCATCATATCCGTTACGGCAGTGATGTATGGGATCTCGGTGGACAACGGCTTAAAACACTTTCGTGTTAAAGACCTTCGTCGCGCTGGTACACCGGAAACCGGCTTTTGTCGCTCGAAAAATAGTATCGCTCGTCGCGAGGCAATGAGAAAGCGGAAACACCACACGTCATTTCAATGGTTACTTTCAACACTGTTGGCCTGTTTAGACGGTAGGATGAGCGAATGCTGAACCACTCTAAGAACAAAAGGAGTTCGCGGAACACTCTTTAGGACAGTATTTGCTTGTGCCATAAGGTGCTCCTTTTTCTAGAACGAACTTTCTCTCCGTAGAGATGTAGTAATCGAGCGCCCGCTCCTCCTGCAGTAACGTGAATGCGCTCCTCCGATTTAGTAGAACTGCCACATTGAAAGAGCCCCTTACCTCTCATCAGCAAAAAACTACTACAAAATGGTGCCGTGTGCTTTCGCAGCATACTGCTCGAAGATGAGTGAACGAATTTTGCTTTACAGACCTGTGAGCCCAATAAAATTTTGTATTGTTTATCGTCACAGCCCAGCTTTCACATTAGCTTACTGTTGGGGCATAAAATCTTCAGTAAATAGTCAGAACTGCACACACAGGAACATTTTATTTGCCACTTCTCACATATGATTGCTGTTGCTGCCTGAGACACACTCGGAAGACTCTCGCTGAAGTGGAGCCTCATATCAGTGTTTAAAGCAGCCGACAGGTTCGCCTTGCATTTTAAGTTTACTTGACATGAAACGCCCACAACAACGATAAAGGCTGAGAGAACCGGTCTACCAAATGCCCCGTAGTCACCTCCAAGCATTGAAAGAAAAAAAAAAAAAGGACGCCGGCTGATGCCTTTCTCGGGTGCATGAAGCAGGTTAGCATATGCGTGAATTTCTCCAGGTACTTGCAGATATGAGCGAGAAAAATAATTAGGCATTAATGAGCAATTAAGCTTAACTCCTATGCTAAGGAAGGAGTCATCCGTTTCCCAGGGGATAGCCGACGTTACGCTACACTCATCCCGTCAATATTGTAACGGTGTAACGGCCCCACTGTCAAGCACGCATTACAAACCGTTACAGTATATAAGCGCTCACCTAGGAGAGAAACGCTGCATTGAGTCTGCGATGTGATTGGAAACTATTGATAAGACGTCAAAACCCAACAGGGTACCACTCTACACTCCGTTTCATACATCAGGCGCAACGCTGCCAAAGCTAGTGCTCTTTGCGCCGTGTATGCTTCCGCGACCTAAAAGTAGCGTGTCGCTTATGGTGAGCGAGAAACAATAAATGCTTTGATACCAACCTTAAAACCAATGCCTCCTTTACTAGATGCCAGTCGCGTGGTCCGAAAACCGTGTTCCGTGCCCTTTCCCTCTTTTTGCCTCCGTGAAAGGCAACGAGCGCCGCGTGTGGCGCAAGCATGCAACGTTGAGCATTACCTCTGAGATTACGGTAACACTAATTGTGGTCTCGGAGGTGTTTAGCACGTCACACGGCGCAACTTTTGCCAAGCACACAACAGCTTCCGTAATAGTTTTGGTTTTCATGTTCGAATAAAGAAACAAAATATTGATTTAAGGTAAGAAATTCGGAGAAACATGTTCTGCTTTCACCGGAAGCGTGAAGGGCAACGAGCGCCGGCTCACGGATTTTGCCGACTGAGGGAACCGCAGCCGCAATGAGAAAGCGAGCGACGCATCTGGCATCTAGTAAACAGGGAGGGTTTAAAAAAAACCTTCTTGCTAGTAAAGGAGGCATTGCTTAAAACATAATACAGTTATCATCAGCTTGACAAACAGCGCCCACACTCCCAGGGGACGCGCATGCACTCTGGGGGTGTGGGACGCGGGACGTGGGGAGCGGGAAGGAGGGACGGACAAAGCCCCGCCATAAGCTGCTTCGGATCTAAAAAATTCACGCATCTCCACGAAGTGAACCATGACGAGTGGGAACCATGACGGGAGGGCGAAGCAATGTCAATCTCCTGCCTCTCTTATTGTACGGAGTGAAACAGTCCTTCACTCTTTTGACCCAGGAGGAGTGAAAAGCCCACTCAGCCTTAGAGAGAGAGAAGAACGAGACCTGCAGGAGAAACGATGCTCTTCACTCTTACTTGCGGAGCTCCTGTTCTTAGAGTGTATAAGGAGACAACATTGCTAGCGGTACGCGCTGTTTACGGCTTAAACGTGCCGGCTGGCGCTCTTAGTGGAGCTATGTTATGCGTTAAAGAGCGAAAGCACGGGGTGACCTTGAGCATTGCGCAAACACTCGTATCGAGTTGTCATCAGCGAGCGTTTGACATGTTAATCACTAAGGAAAAAAAGAGTTGCCGATATTGGCGTGCTATTTTCGATCTGCTTCGGACATTTTCTTTAGTTTTTGCGATGCACCGGTCTTACAACGTACACATTACAAAAATGATTATACCTCGTTCTCAGGTCAACGCACCTTGGGATGTGTTCGGCGCGCACAACAACCGACGTAACGATGACGAGAAAGGCACTTCTAGGAGAGCAAACGTACACAAGATACGTGGTTTCTAAGGCTAGGGCGACCAAACTAGTTTATATAAGTAAAAGGTGCTCTGAGACAGCCGTCACTCACACCCACTGAGCGATATTTATTTGCAAAAGGAAGCAGCACAATGAGAGGGCATGACGCAGTGTTCTGATTGCATTCCGATTATTTTTACATTCTTAAAGTAAAGTAACAAGAGCAACGCCCCGTTGCCTCGTTCTCCTCTTTAAATGCAAAGCATTTCTTAGCGAACTTCGGCGATCTTGAGCATATCTATCTATCTAGCCGCCTACGACATTGTGCTCGCCGGGCCGTTTGGTTAATGGGATGTATACCAAAATTGTTATGCGACAACATGACTGCATGACGAACATAAATGACAGGACATAACATGAAATCATGACATGCATGTCTTGAGCGGCATGATTTACGGGCCACGGTCTTGGTGCTCTCCTGGCCTCTTCGTTAACGGGAGGTATGCTAAAATTGCTATGGCACAACATGACTGCATGACTAAGATAAATGACAGGTCTTAACATGAAAATCATGACATGCATGTCATGAGCGGCATGATTTACGGGCCACGGTCTTGGTGCTCTTGCGGCCGTTTCGTTAATGGGCTGTATACCAAAATTGCTATGACACAACACGACTGCATGAGGAACGGAAATGACAGGTCATAACATTAGAATCATGACATGCATTATGAGCGGCATGATTTACTTGCCACGGTATTGGTGCTTTTTCGGCCGTTTTGTTAAGTTCATATGTACCAAAATCGGTATAGCGAGACAGCAGCGCACACCCATTTTATGTTCCTGACGCGTGCTTCGCATATCTTTGATTCCCACTGCACGTGGGATCTGCCTTTCTTTTCCAGTAGGACAACTTATTTTAGGAATGTATCAAAGCAGGAGTAAATCAGGGAGGTTTAAAAAATTTTAAACCTCCTTGGAGTAAATCAAGTAAGGCTAACATTTGCTGCATCCTGTTTTAAAAGTCCACAGATATTGTTTTTTGTTTTTTCCGCCTTTTGGGAAATCTCAACTATTTCAGCAACCGATATGCAGCGAAGAATAAAAGTTTACAGAAAGACGAAAGCCAATTTCACGCCTGTGAATTTCTTGTAAAGAATTGAGATGGTGCTATAGTCGTCAAGTTCACTATCACTATCGTGTAATAGTAGGCTGGGTTAAGGATTTGGGTCGTGAGTCGAGGGAAAGCGCGTGTCGGCTTTTTCTTTCAGCGCAAATCAATACTTTGATTGATTTGTTTATTTATTTATTTCGCTTTCTTTTCTTTCTGTCTATCGATATTGCCGTTCGCATAATCGCTCTGATCTGCATCTTTTAAACTGTTGTTTACATGTCGTCGAGCATTGAACTATTTCTTAGGAATGTATTCGTCACTTTCGACACAATTATAACCATTTTATTTTACTACCCCTCCTGGTTGGACCGAGAAGATCTGCAGTATATTGAAATAAAATAAGTGATCCAGCAGCGCGCTGACGGAACATGTATGGGTAGCCGGTCCAGGCCGAGGACAAGGGCATGGACTGTGCGTCAAGGGTAATAGAGGGGGCCGCTTTTACCGTATATATACGTGACAGCGTATGGGGACGAAGGACACTGAGGGCCTCTAATCAGCTGCACGGTAGCTGTGCCGTAGGAGTGGTGAGAATTCACAGAATACCCTGGTGAAAGAGAAAGGAAACACAGGAGAAGCAAAGCTTCGCTGTTTCAGCGGGTTTCATACTGGATGGAACTGCCATTTAGTCATTTTTATCTTCTAGCCCCTCCCGCGATTAATGTCTTCGTCGGCAGCCTACACCGTCTGTTTCAGTTACGAGCTTTTAAGCATAGGTCCCCATTATGGTACCTGTCTTCTTTTCATTAGTCGTTTACCGAGAATGTAAGGACGAAGGAGGCGGTTGTAAAAAAAAAAGAAATAAAGAACCCACGAGGCAATAAACTTTGCATGTGCCGACAGCGGCCCTGGAAAGTGAACCTAGTGAGAGCGTAATGGCACCGCATACAGTCAACATCAGTTATTTGGCTCTGCGAGATGCAAGGCCAGTTCCACGTTAGGCGGAGCGTTCACCGGGAATTATCTGTCTCTCATGCATATTCAGATGCGTTACAAACATCGTTGTCCGTGGCGGCCTCATCGATGCGCCCAGTTGACGCAGACAGCACGAAGAAGCCTCGTTTCACAGCGGATCCCGCGCCGATTTGCTCGAGAGGATAGCGTATTCCAATGTAAGGGTGGCTTTTTCTTTTCCTAAAGGAGTTTGTATCGTTCATTTCGTCTTACAAACAAAAAAAAAGAAAGACTGGAATTTGATCCCGAGGGAACTGTCGCGCCATTTTACGCATCGCGTTTAGGTGTTGTGAGATTTGAGTTGTGAGCAAAGGTCAAGGAGTGCGCATGTGAGTATCGGTTGTTTGTACCTTTAACGGGCGCGCCCCTTTGCCGGTTATGTCAATAACAACGTCAGTTATTACTAGCGCAACTAAACCAAGGGAATTAGAAAATTTTTTTGTCTAATACTGTGGAATTTGCTCTTGCCCACTTTAGTTCAGCCAATCCGTTATAACTGGCGCTTGGTTTTTAACTTTAGGGCGGAAGTACATGAAAAGAGGTTTGCGTATCGTATGCCATATTTCGCTTTCAGGTAGCCGCTGCTGTTTTCCTTTAGCCTAAGATCGTTTCTTCGCGAGATGATCTAACCGCGAGGGCTCCACAAGGCGCGTAACTTCTCGTCGCTGTGCTCTGAACGCTTCTGTTTGGATTTATGGCGCTAGAACAGTCAACAAAAATATGCAGTGTCCAGCGACGCGTAGCTTTGCGGACGTTCTTGTCCCTGTGCATTTTACTGCCACTCTTCGCCCAAGCTTCACAAGCTCAGAATTCGTCGATCGCCTCCGACCAAAGTGGCAAGGCGCAAGTGTTTTCTACCGCGCCTAACGGCACTACCAGTGAAACGGACGAAATCAACTACGGGCAAGTTATGCGAGATGTGCTGAGCGCAGCCCTTTCTAAGGTGCCGCGTTCTTTGGTGAAAAAACTTCTGGCAGCCGACGTGCGGCCTGAGTGCAGCGTGGCGCTCCTACGAACCATGAGGGCCTTCCAGAACTTCGAGCCGTGGGCGATGAGACGTGAGTATACGAATATCTTTGTTTCATTCTGAGCAGACTAGACGGCCTGCCAGACAGAAGTATTACGATATTAAACCC
The DNA here is from genome assembly GCA_013339685.2 of Hyalomma asiaticum. NCBI lineage: Eukaryota > Metazoa > Arthropoda > Arachnida > Ixodida > Ixodidae > Hyalomma > Hyalomma asiaticum. The sequence continues at coordinate 76,869,336 of CM023484.1, forward strand.
TGTGTGTGTATTTGTGACAGGCTGCGGTTGTAAAATATTCAAGGCTACTGACGTTAGAATATTAGCACCGGGTCTAGATTAGCTGAAATATTTCACTCTGTTGTAAAATTCAATACAGTCCGTGTGTCTCCGTCCTCAGATAGTCAGTGCCCATTATGAAGTGCAACATTTTTGGATTAGTTTTCGGATATTCTGAGTGGTGGACTGCACGTTATTAAACGCAAAGCTATACATGAGAGCGAAATGCTATTGCTGTTGACACACACACACACACACACACACACACACACACACACACACACACACACACACACACACACACACACACACACACACACACACACACACACACACATATATATATATATATATATATATATATATATATATGCTCTGATTTCATTTATTTTCATGTATTATCTTAGGATATTTAATTCCCCATCATGTTTCCTGTTCTCTTTCTCTCATTTTTATCTGGTATATTTCACTCAGACCGCGCCGCGCGCGCAAGGTGCAGATATGTATTGTGTCCCTTGGCTGAGCATCGCGCACTTTCGCTAGAGAACGGGTTGCACGAAGTATGACTCGTCAAACTAAACGACTCTCCTTTCTGTGTGATGTTTTCTCTTCTTTTATTCTTTTTTTATTTTTCTCTCTTTGTGTGTGTGTGTGTGTGTGTGTCTGTGTGTACATGCCTTTAACGAACCAAACCAATCAAGGTTGTTCGCGGATGCGCTACGTTTCTTTTTCCATCCTCCATTTTCCGTGAAACACGGCGCAGGGACGATCCTTTGAACTATACTGGTACCGACCGCGCACAGAACAACCTGTCTTTCCCCACCGCAGCCACCACAGCTGTTAGCAGTTTCCTAGAAGCTACGAGCATGTACACATGTTGCTTAGCTTATCTTTTTCTTCGGACCACGTGCGCCTAGTTTTAAATTTAGTGTTGTAACAAGGAGTATAAGGATAGAAGCCCAACGTAGATCTCCTCTGGGAGCTGTCCAAGCGGCGCGTAAGTATATGCCACTAAAAAGTTCCTGTATTGTTGTCATATGATGCTTTCTCGGGGTTAACAGCGCGCGCTTGGTGCTCCATGACGCACAGCATCGTGCGCCTGTATTTCCGGGGTTTGCTTTGAGCTGTGACATTTACTGCCACTTTGGTGTCGCGCAACATTGGCACAGTGTCTTGTCTTTCAAGTTCTTTACGGGGTTTCTCAGGGTCTGGAACGGTCCAAGCAAAGCAGCGACCCACCGCAAGCAATTTTGCTTAGTGAAGTAATGCGTTCATATTTGGCGTGAATTAAGTCGTAGAAGCATTGAGACTCTGGCTAAATGAGAGTACACATTGTAACGAAGTGGAACTAATGAAAGTTGTCCATAGAAGTTACGCGCAGGGATGCCAACGGGTCCGTAATGTTTAAATAAAGTACCACGACGCCCAAGTATTGCTTTATACGAATGTTAACTTTCTCACCAAGCTTCGCCACCAGCCTTCATGAGGCTGCATTACTTGTTAGACAACTTGATGCTACACCGGTATGATAGGTGATGCACGGCGATTACAGCTCAGGGTTGTGTAAGCGCAGTTTCCGTGCGCTGCCTACAAGCGTGTCGCTTCAATTCATATGGTATATTTTAGCAAACCTTACGCTGGTTATTTCTCGGCAGTTTTCGATGCCACAGGAAAGTACCCCACTGGAGCCCTCGAGGCCACCCGTGCCGACATGGGAGCGTTCGATGAATGCCTCGAGACAGCTGTGCGGGACCGCGACGGTAATGTATTGTCTCGGGGCCAATACTGCAATCTGATTGTCCACGTCCTAAATGCCACTGCAATACAAGAGCTGGTGAGGTCCTATGAGGACTTTCTGCCCCCAAAGGTAAGTGGAAGCACAATAACAAGAAATTACCTAGCAGGGATTATCATGGCTACTTATAATGCACACAGTCATAACTGCGGAAAACCGCACCGACTGCTCAATTGTTTGACTGTAGCGCACAAGCCACGCAGCAAGGGTTATGATCGACGTACACGTCCTTGTCGGAGACGGTCAGGAAGATTTAGTGTTGTCCTGTCTGGTGCAACCTTATTCGAGGATTCACAGCGCGTAGTCAAACGGATGACGTACAATGACGCACACCAATGTTTTTGTTAGGAGCGCGGGGTTGTCATTCGATCCTCCACCAAATCCCAACGGGGCGTCCGCACCATGCCGTCGGCAAGCAGCTGGAAGTCCGCTCGACTGTCCAACACTCGGCTGCCCAGAGGCCAAGAGCAACTTGAAGGTTGCTCTTGGCTTGTTTTCCGCATATAAAGAATCCAATTCGCAGTGAAGGGCAAACTTACCAAAGTTTACCCCATCAAATTAGCAAAGTTGTGCGAGTATGAATCCAAGAAAGGGGAGAATTTGCATTTGACCATGAACACGGCATGCGCTACAATCTCCGCGCTATGCTTTGTTTTTTTTTTTCTCACGCTAAGCGTTCTTCATGAGGCCGCTTCTGAACATTCGTCATCGGCTCTTCTTCCAGGTCTTCTATTTCAGCAAATATGGCAACCCTCCGGAAATCCCGCTTGCTCGGATGGCAGTATGCTACATTGATGAGTGCAACCAGAACGACCTGCAAGCTATGGTTGACGCAGGTACGAGGCTCCATTCGAGGTTTGAACACAAGTCATAGAACGGGGACCCTGAAACAACTTTTGAACCTGGTCACAAGGCGGTTCCATTAAATCATGGAGGCTCCTATGAACGTGTGGGCCAAATATTCTGCTGGATGAACCAGGAAATCTTTAACTAGTTTTCAAATACATCTTGAAATCAGATGCCCTTCTTTCATAAATTACGTCACAAGGAGCGCCGGCTACCTCGCATTATATTTCGTCTCGCTGTTCCAAAAAAAAAAAAAAAAACTCAAACATGCTTTTATTTTTTGCACTTGTGACACAAGGATAGCGAAGCAGCGAAGCTGATAGGCACTTGGCTGGTCCGGCATTGTCTACGGCACACCGGCATTGCGTATTGGTCGGAGGCTTCGGGAAACGCCTCGCAAAGCACAGCGAGGCCCCGCAAACGCTTCTCAAGGATTCACACGGAGCTCAGCATAAAGACGCTTGCGTGGAACCACAGACGGGGTAGTATACGCGGCACAGGCGGCCTCGGCCTGACACCGTCCCACCCGTTTGCCATACTACATTACGCACAAACGCATAGCTTTGCGGGACGCTTTGCACCGGACAAATTGACGCACGCCGCACTGTATCTGCATTTTTTTCCTTCACCGTGAACGCGCTTGCCAGCCAGCCGCGGTTTTGCCAGTGTAGTAGTGTGCTGAGGCCATGTGCGCAAGAGAAGAAACGCTCGTGCGAACGACGCACAATGGGCATTACATAGAAGAAGCGCACGCGCACTAATGGTAACTCTAACTAATGATGATGGTAGTTATGTGATACTCTGGACAAATTATGACAGCCCGAAGTGCCTCGCATTTAATATAAACAAGTGCTGATGATGTTTCTGTAAGCATGGAATGAGCAAGGCTGGTTTTGTTCAGGGAGAAAGAATAATTATTTCTCGTGCGTGGTTCAATGGTTCCGCCTTATTCCATATATATAAGAGATATTAATAGCTATGCGGATCCGCTGAGGTTTAACAGTAGCATTTGCCAGCAGCTTGTGTGTTTGTTTCTCAAGATCATCTGCACCAGTGTCCTCCTACACTACTCAAGTGTTTCTCATTGTGCTTGCTTTTAAAAAAAGGCGCCATAGATGGAAGTTATACCCTTTCCCCTGTTACCTTCCGACGAACATCAGGAGAGTAGGAGGTGCTTACGCCTTTCTCATATTAATTTGTATGGTTATTTTATACAGTAACGCTCGATGCCATCACCCGTAAGCTCTGTTCACACTGTGGAGCTCTAGCTTTATTCGTCAGCAAGACAGAGCGAGACGGAGAGAGAGAAATAAAACGCCATTATTGAAAGGAGCACGCTGGGTTAGAAATTTAAGTAGAGAGTCCATCAGGCTAGACCCGTAAACCACCGTCTTCCGTCAGCCGCAATGAAAATACGTGTTTGTGGTCTGTACGAGATGGTATCTTTAATCCGTTGCACGCACACGCCGAGTAGGTGACAGTAAAGGCAAGTACAGTTGTTTTAATCCAGTGGATAGGAACCGCCCGAGTGTGCTGTTGAAAATTCTAATCAACTGTAGCTGGCCGTCCCTGCTCCTTTGGAATCGTCATTCGCCGTAAGTACTCCAGAGGCGACATTGGAGTTTCTTGGCAACTGCTGCTTGAAAAAATAGGAGCTGATGGCTATTGAGCAATAATGTTTCCAAGACGCCTTCAACTGGCTCCAATATAGGTTTTTTTCTTGGCAGATTGGCGACCTCTAGGTCAGGCACGTGTTTAACATTACGGTATGCACTGAGCGACCACGGTTAGAAGTGGTGCTACGGGCAGAATACTGACGAAGGGCGCCGTTTCGCTCTTCGTGCCAATTGAAATTCCAGACTGCAAGCACGTACTTTCGCTTCTATTTTTAGAACGCCCAGGTAATGACTTCACAGCAGGAGGCACATCGAAGAATCACGGTATATCTGTGGCGAAGAACATTTCGCGACCATCCCGGCGTCTTTGTTTATTTATTTTAAAGCGAAGCTTTGTACCTCTACCAGCCAAGGGTTCTGTCGTGTCCGTCGTTGTAAGCAAAAAAAAAAAAAAAAACGATGCCGACGAACCGCTAACAACTGCAGGTAGAGCAGTATAGCTTACTTGAATTCAGGCATTCAGCGTACAACTAAGCACTCGTTTTCGCAAGAAAACCCACAAAAACAAGCTTCAAAGTGATGAGCCAACATGATAGATGATAAGGGCTGCGGGCAAACAACGGAAACAGGCTCGGCGCGGTCCGTAAGATTAGATTGCAGCTGTTGCAAAGCTTATGCAGCTGCTTGAAAGAGGGTTGACGTCATTCGAAACCCTTCCAGCCTAGTAACTGCTTCGGTTCATTTCTAGACTACCCCACTATGGGTAGACCACGGAAAGTAAAGACGGCAGAAGAAGAGCGTGAATATAAGGCTCGGCGGAAAGAACAAAATCGTCTCGCTCAACAGCGTCGTAGGCAAAACCCAGCAGCTCTCGCCTTGATTTAACCTTGGCAAAGAATGTAACTGCAGTGAAAACTGAAAATTTGAGTATATATCACACCGATCATAAAGCAGTAGTGAACATTGTTGTGAAGTAAATAATAATAAAGGCCGTGGTTAAAGTTACGTTGTAGTGTGTGAAATATCAAGTGCGCCGCAGTCACCGTGAGGGTGGCGTAAAAAGCTTCGCTTTCCAACCACCTTCACAGGGCGGATTGGCGGGCAATTTTTTTACACTGTTATATCGGCTAGCACCGTTAAAAATAACAGGATTATAGCACGTTTACCGCGTATTTTGATCACGATATGATCCTCCGCACTGTACGTATTAACGCATGCTATTGCGTAAGAAATGACACTACGTATTCCTTTTTTCTAGATGATGTAAGTGAAAGCGAAGTCTTTGAGTAGGCAAGTTGCGTAAATACGATGCTTGGACGTGAGTCATTCATTCAAACGTACGTTGAAAATGGAAGCTGCTTTTGGTCAAGCAATAAGCTGGAAAATGCGTCTAGGAAAATCGTTGGTAGTCTCTTTTACGCGCAATCTTGCTTAAGGCAGCTGTAGCCTACAGTATACAAATAAAAAACTATGAGGCGTGCTTAGAAAACTTCCTAAGAATGTGAACGGGAAAGCTCGCTTGTAACTTTTGTTGATTTGCTGTTCTCGTCGGGACGCTGCGGCAGCTTCACCGAAGCCAGCCTTGCCTTCTCCCGAAACCATTTCAAGCTGCCCTAGACTTCCGCCGTCGCCGTATCGTACTTTCACGGCCTTCTTCGCCCACGTCAAGGGCCTGCTGTGTCGTTACCCACAGCGACGTGAAATGGAGGTTCCCGGTGTGGTCTAGCGGAATGGAGTTGAAGATGCTAGAGGCCCGTATAATGAATGTTATCGGGGCACGTTGAAGAACCCGAAGTGGTCGAAATTTCCGAAGCCTTCGATTGCGCGGTGCCTCATAGTCACATCGTGGCGTCACGTTAAGACCCGACCAATATTACCTTCACGCAAAAACGTAACATATCTTATCGCTAGCACAACAAATTGAGCTCCGGTTCGAATAGACCAAACATTTCGCCCTATTCATCGAAACATAGCAAAACGTTTCCGAGGTTTAGTCGCAATAAATGTGACAACGCTTCTTTTTCTACACCTCTCAGCGGGGGTCACCACCTTTGTGTTGAATGAGGAGTCGTGCTGCGGATGCGGCTGCGCACGTATTGTTGAACAAAATATTTGGAGAAACAAAACAAATGCTGCGACAGAATGCGATTGCTGTAATAACATCTGTCGTTCCGACAGGTCTGCCGTCAATTTCAGTAAAAACAACGTTGTAATTCACTAAGGACAATAATGTAAAATGTGGCAATGTAGTTATTGTCGTATTCATCTCGTTGCAGTGAGCATCCCGTTCGTCAGTGTTGAAGTATCAAACTGCGTGACTGCAGAACCAAGACCGTGGGACAAGGCGCAAATAGCGATAGTGTAAGTGACTGAAAAAGCTTACCACTTGCTAAAATGTTTTGGAGCTCCTGTTTAGTAGATTATTTTATTTAAGGATCACTACTTAAATTATTGCGAAGCAATTGTACATGAGCGGTGCGCGTTTTCTTCTGCGCGTTTAGAGTTTGGTCTAGCTCTTCGAACGGCGCTCTCATGCAACGCCTCAGTCTTTATGTAGTAACGGGCTGAGTGCATGAGCGCATGATAAGAAAGAAGTGCATGCGCAAATGGTGCACATTAGGCACCGCATAGAGCAAGCGCATGTGCACTTATTTGCTGATGATTATAGTTTTCTGCGAGTGATGCGGTAGTTTTGCAAAGCTTAAACAGTTTCGCTGTCAAAAACGGCATATTTTGTGAGTTCACAGTCAGGAAAACTTGACAAGTCAGAAGAGGTCTCCACGTTTTAGGCAAGGAGTCTACCAACCATGTACTAATTGCGTCATGACCGAATGTTTCCAGTAGTCGTTGAATTTAAAATGAGAAGCTGCGACAGCAAACTGCGATGCTTATTGAAGGCTATGTGAAGAACCACGATGTTTTGTAGGCCTACATGAGCACATTGTAAACAACCTATTATGACTTCACTATTCATCTGCACATGTACAAGGCCATTATTTATATTATTATCCTGAGAAGCTATACAATAGTATCGTTTTCGCATGCGTGAAACTGAATACCTCGGTTGATAAGTTCGTTCCTACTAAGAGGTGTGTGGCGAAATTTTTCTTAATAACAGAACGCAAATCATGAAAACGAAAGTCACACAATACTTTTAATTGATATAGTGAAAAGTTCGTAGCTTAGAAAATGTACGCGAACACACTAGGGACACAAACAGGGCATTACGCCTATCGAAAATTAGTATTCTGATAGAATACGAGATAAAATTAGGTAAGAAAAAATTGAAATTTCTTTCTCAACGCTGACTCAACCACAAGGACTTATCTCTACGGAATTGCTTTTTTCTATTTACAGAATACTCGCTGGGATTCTATTTGTTGCCATTGTTTTGAGCACTGCCGTCGACTACTTTGTGGACGAGCAATCCAAGTGGCGAAAAAAGCACGGTAGGTGACATTAACAATTATTCAACTGACGCTCTTCCGTAATTAGTGAGGATCCTTGTGAATTTACAAGTCATATCAGCCTGAAACATTGATGGAATTTTTCGATGAAATAGAAGGCCGCCATACTCTGAACAAATGCACTAATGCCTGATTTATTATTTGCGAATTTACCCTGGACAACTCAAGAACTGCAACCTCAATAATATGCTTATTTTTGAATAACGGATTACGAATACTCATTTTGTCGCTCCTTCCATACAGGACATCACATTACGATGTCCTGTAAGGAAGGAATTTCTTACGGATTTTATCGTTAGTGCGGTGACGAACATTTCAATAAAGAATCCGGGCCAAATAATAATAAAGTTTTAAATCCCAATAAATTTCGCACGGGTTTTGAAAATCAGGTTAAAAAATATAAACTGATCAAGAACTCCATACCCATTCCCACCATCCATACCCATTCCAGAACAGGATATAATCACCCCGTGCATTTTAAGTAATCAATTACCACGAAGTTACCCGCAACGTTGCCATTTTATGCCGCATGTATAGCATACGTGTCTAGGAGACGTGAAACATAAAGATCCCTGTGGAGATATTGACTTCTGTTCACTGTCGGGCTGGCTGCTTGACTTGTAAAGCATCATGAGCCCCGCCACGTTGGTCTAGTGGTTATGGCACTCGGCTGCTGATCCGAAGGTCGCGGGATCGAATCCCGGCCGCGGTGCTGCTGCATTTCGATGGAGGCGAAATGTTGAGGCCCGTGTGCTGTGCGATGTCAGTGCACGTTAAAGAACCCCAGGTGATCGAAATTTCCGGAGACCTCCACTACGGCGTCTCTCATAATCAGAGCTCGTTTTGGGACGTTAAACCCCACAAATCAACTTGTAAAGTATCGGAAAAGGCTGTCATAATCAGCGGATCCGGAGACGCCTCCCGTTGAAACTGAACGTGGCAACCTTCAAAGCGTTCACCCTCTTCAACGAACCTGGCCTATAAAGGACATAATCGAGGAGTTGGAATGCGTTAGCTACAATAATACTTGCCTCAGTGATGTACAGACTAAAGTACACTACTGACAAATGGGAGGATCCCCCGAGCAAATATCGTGTGTGGTTTTTACTCCACAAATACATTGCGTGCTACGTCGAAGAATTGTACCTTATTAATAAAGGAATGACAAGGATTGTGCTAAAAGAAAATGTTATATATGAACCGAATGCATGCGGAGACGTGACAGAAATGGTCAAAGAGATTGTAGCACTTAAAGGGAAGGTAAGGAAGATGACAACCTTGGAGAGGTGTGTGGATGTCGATATTTCAGAATACGTATCGTATATTACAGTCGAGCTTCGGATATTGAATCGAATATCGAATATCAAGACATAAATCAGCCTTCACTAATGATACTTCCTGTCACACTGAAATCATCAACAACTTAATTTATCGGCGATATGGCACAGCCAGTACTATAATAATGTGCATACCTTATTCGGTAGTGGCATGTTAACGCAAAGTATAGCACTACAAGGAACACTCTGCATAGACTAGCTTGTCAGATCGTAAAGGTGATATTCGGCTAATATTTGTGACATTAGAATATTGGTACAACCCTGCAGTCCTGAACGGGAAATCAAAAGCAAAGAATGACAGCGTGTCGCAAAGTATTGAGGAATCGCTGCGTGCCAGCGGATGTACGATTGGCCAATTAATAAAATAACGGTGCGCCTACCCGTGAGAGTTGTGGAAGCGATAGGTCATTGCATTTCGTCAGATACACAGACGATTAGTCACACAGCAATAACCATATGAATTTATGGGCAAATTTCTTGACTACGAAGAAGCTTTCCAATTTTAGAAATAAGTTTCAGAAATAAGAAATAATTTCAGAAATAAGGTTTGTGTCACGAACGGGTGGCAGCTACTTTACCTTTTCATAACGCTTAATACACCTTGCGGGATTCCCTAAAACTGCGTGCATATTGTATGTATGTATGTATGTATGTATGTATGTATGTATGTATGTATGTATGTATGTATGTATGTATGTATGTATGTATGTATGTATGTATGTATGTATGTATGTATGTATGTATGTATGTATGTATGTATGTATGTATGTATGTATGTCATTCTGGCCAGTACTGTGGTTTGCCACTCGGCTGCTCAGCTAGCGTGTCCACCATGGTCGGATATCGATGGAGGCGAACTGCCAGAGACCCACGTGCTTAGATTTATGTGCGCGTTGAAGAACCCCAAGTGTTTGGAATTTCTCGAGCCTTCTGGTACGGCGTGCCTCGTAATAATATTGCGGTAATATTGTGGTTGTGGTACGTAAAACGCCGGCGGTTATTGTTATAGTATTGTCAGTACGCTAAGAGAGTCAATGGCTTAGTCGCATTCGTGGATTGCATACCAACGAAAATGTGGTATTACTTTGCAGGTATCCTGTTTCAAGTTGCCATGGCCTTCTCGGCCATATCCAACACACGCATGCTATCGAACGTGGCTAGGAAAGACCAAGTAGACCAGTACTCTCTGCAGTTCCTCCACGGCGTGAGATTCTTCACTATTACACACGTTCTCCTCGGGCACATCAACGCAGTTATAACAGATAGTTTGTGTGAGTATTTCACAAATATGTATGAGTGCTCTTTGTCAATATTCCTGCAGTTAGTGCTTCATAATTGTGATAGCTCCGACAGTAACCAATGACGTCGAATGGTTCCACAATAACGAATGTCTAGCAAGGCAGTTTCAAAAATGCTTGATTGACTTCCTTAGCCCATAACGTTATTAAAGGCATAGTACACAACCCGTGTCCGGGTTAGTGAAGAAAGTGCAGATGAATCCCAAGCTCTTATCGTCATTAGAAAATAGTACAGACTTAAAAGTACGCGTAGTAGCCACTAGAGACCTACCACAAGAAAAAAAAGTACTTGTCTGGAATATTTCACTTAATTTAATCGCCTACATATTTGTAACATTGACTTTTTAAATCACTGGCAAAAATGCTGTTGCAGCCCGACTGCTGAGTTTGTTCGAAGACACAGCCAGGTGGGAAAACATGATGGTTGTGGCAGCATTCAACGGCGTTGACACTTTCTTCTTTCTTAGGTAAGCAAGCGCTTCTTCAATTCTTAATATTCCAACCACTGGGAAGACTTCCTCGCATATTTTATTCTAGTTTACCTAACTTTTACGGCGTTAGCGGTTGGTGACGCAGAATTAAAGTTCGAGGTTGATCCGAAGAGGTCACTGTTCGCAGTTAACAGCGGAGCTGCTATACTGTAAGGAAGAGCGCGCCCACTTTTGCCCTTGACACACTGCCCACATCTTTGCCCCGAGCCCACTGCTATATGACAGTGACAGTAAGAAGCAGTCCAAGTGGATTGAACCTCTCCGTTGCTTAACCATTCTTCACGACGTCAATTCATTGAACAAGTAATAGTTATGGCACTAAACCAACGGGACACAGAGAAGACAAAACACACACTGAACAAATCGTGTCACCGCGCCAACAGACGAGGAAGAGAAATACACAAAAGACAAGCAGGACAGATAGGACGCGCTTGTCCTGTTGTGTTTTTCTCGTCCTTGTCTGCTCGCGCAATGACACTATTTCTTGCAAGGAACGAACTAGCTCAAAAAGCCGTATTATCAAAGTCACTGAAGCTGCTCCGAATTTTTGTACGTCTTGCGTGCCTGCACTCGGCATTTTCGCGCTTTTAATGAATATCTTTGCTGCATTAATTCACTAGAAAAAGAGTATGCGAATTTCATTTAGTACTGCTCTTATTCGAGCTGAGGGTATTAGAAATTATCATAACATTCCACTAGCGCAGGCAAATTTGTACACCAGATTTAAATGACTTGCGGGATTTCATCAGTTATATGGGGTTTCAGTTCTCACTCGGAGAGAAAGTTCTGGTGGCGATATTGTCCGCCGCCTCCGCCGGTGTCCGTAACCGATATCACGCATATCTAAATATCCAATAGCCCGACGGAATTGACGAGCTCTTCATGAGGTCCCAAATGTTCTGCCGCTGAACCGTGCAAGCGCTGAAAACTGCTTGAAACAAACAAACAAGAAACAGATTACGTTAAGACAGATTCATGAACTGGCTCACTACGAAAGACCTAGCCATGACAGTTGATCCCCAACCATGGACAGATGTGCTGATGATGATTTGTGGGGTTTAACGTCCCAAAACCGGCTGTGATTGTGAGAGACACCGTAGTGGAGGTCTCTGGCAATTACCACCACCTGGGGTTCTTTAACGTGCACTGATATCGAACAGCACACGGGCCTCGACATTTCGCTTCCATCGAAATGCAGCGACGGCGGCCGGGATTCGATCCCGCGACCCTCGGATCAGCAGCCGAGTTCCATAACCACTAGACCACTGTGGCGGGGCATGCACCGCTGTGCAGTGCGTATATACAGCTTCTTCGGTGCTCATGTTACCTCACAGCTGTTTAGCAAAACTCCAGTCGCCACGCCATGCTATTGTGCAATAGGTGGGAGCTCCAACAATTCCAACCGTCGCAAATGTGTTGTGCTGTAGCTTACAAACGTCAGTACCAGCGGCTATAGCGCACGCAGCAATGGACACGCAGGGGCGTTCCATCTCGGAGCAATTCACGTGCATTGTTGTGTAGTTGTGTGCAAGGTATCATGCTGGCAATCGTTGTGCGGCACATATATAATTCTTGTCCCAGGTGGTATGCTGTGCGATTAACACAAAGATTTAATGCTTTAGAATTATCCGTACGCTCCCCGCCCTTTCATGGAAGACCAGTGTGTCCAACACACCGCCCATTCATGTAAGCCAGTGCGCCCAACTGCTGATAGGAACACATATGTTCTTCAGGCTATATATGGCATGTGCCCGTAAGCGGCCATGTTTGCATAATTCGTGATCAAGCAATATATGACAATTTCTTGAGCGCGATATATGGCATATATACGCCGTACATAGACGCATGTATGGCATTGCCACATATAACTCTATCAACGGTCGGGCACATACGCCCATGAATGGACAGGTTCCATGCATAGCCCGACGATGCCAGATATCTTGTATGGCCATATGTGGTATTTTTAAGGGCTTGCTCTCTCTCTCTCTCTCTCTGTCTCGTATGGATTTATGCGTTCAGTTCCTGTGTGTCGCGAAATCTTAACAAGGCGACGAAATGGTGTGTAATAACGGAAGCCTAGACAGACGTGCTAACACACATTCCTAACGTCACCTCTTGTGCTAAGCTCTTTGTGTTGTGCGCGACTAAAAGTGATGAATATTCAGCGGTTTATTCTTTATCAACAGTGCGAAACGTGCGCGTTTTCTTTTTCAGCGGATTTCTTATGGGTTACATTATCAACAAGCAGGAGGGAAACAGGGTCGTTGTGTTCATCATCGCCTTGATCAGAAGGTCCATCAGGTGAGAGTGTTGTCGTATAATTGATTGTGAATGATTAAAATATTGAAATAATGATAGCGTACATTAGTTACTTGAGGTCAGGGCACCACCAAGGGTTACGAAAACGGCTCATAGCTCGGCTGCCGTGGTGACATTGCGGAAGCTGGGGGTCCCTTCGGGGTCACCTCTGGTGCGTCGATGTCGCGAGGTGCGGCCTGTAGTGCTCGATTACCGACACGAACTTCAATATTCATTTAATTTACCCTCCGAGATATGTTCACTGTTTATATTTGGCAGATGACGCGCGCATGTCGACGGAAATCAATCCCGTAGACAACCTCAGCAGAGAAATTTTCGTCAGTGCTCGTTGAAACAATTTTAATGTGCACCTTTGCCTCGTGAATTTCCTCGTAATATACTTCAAAGGTGTGTGTGTGCGTGTGTGTGTGTGTGTGTGTATTATGCATGACTTTGGGGCACTCAAAATACGTTATTGCGTGGAACTTAAAAGTGTGACGCTAGTTTCACTTGCTTGCTATCCGTTATCACCCGTGTAGGTTACAAACGCATGACATCAGTTTTTACGAGATTCATGACATCAAGGTTGACTGCTGACTTACACTATCGCGAACTTCGTAGCGTTTGTTACCATACATTCTCAGACTTTTCTTTTTTGTTTTTGAATGAAGTACCTCAACAGAAATATCTCATTTCCTTTATTGCTAGACCTTAATATTTTTCTTGAGATACGTAACAATTTTCATCAAGTTTGATGAAGTGGTTTGTGAGAAAAACCACGTTTTAACCACAATGCGTTGACGCAAGGCAGCCAAAACTGGTGCCAGTTGGTTACGTGGAAAGTTTTGCACTGATCTTGCGCTTATTTAGCGATAGCTTTTGGCAAGTGCTAAGAGACCGAAACTTTGCTCTCGTCTTCATCGTGGCGCAACTGCAAGCTTTCTTTGGCCTTGTTAACTCGATGTACTTTTTAACTGGATGTACTAAGAGGTACAACGTCGCTAACTAACACCACTGCGATTCCTTGCAGGATGTGCGTGCCGTTCTTCTTCGTTTTCATGTGGTTCTATCTGCTGCCTCGTTTCGTCGATGGGCCAGACACCAAGAGTTTTTTCCAGAGATTCTATGCCGATATGTCTGCACATTGGTGGCACTTTCTCCTTCAAATCAGGAACCTTTACGAACTGGAAATAACGGTGAGCTTTCGGGGCAATGTATATCTCGGTAGAATTTAGCATCGTACACATTTAAGGGAACTTACAGGCGTTCACCAAGAAATTCGGAACGCCGGAGAGGCGGCCTCTCGCCTGCGAAGCATCCAGTTCGAAAAAATACAGCCATGGTCTGCGCATACGTGACGACCTAAGTAATCAAGCCTTGCTCCCAAGTTCATTATTCAACACTGTCGTCCATTGGTTACAGTGCTTGACAGCTGATCCGATAGACGCGGTTTCAATCCCTCCGTGGTTGTTGCACTTTCGATGGAGGCAAAAGAATAGGGCCCAACGTTAAGTGAAGAGATATAGGTGCACTCTACTCAGGCTGTCAAAATTTCCGGAACCAATCACTACGTCGTTCCTCACGATCACGTTGTGGTTTTCGCGTATAACACAAATTATTGTTATGAAAAGTGCATCTAGACGGGCATTGCCTTTAGTGAAGAGTTTGAGTTAGGTGGCTCTTAGCTTTCCAACTAGGAGTCTGGGCTGACCAGGACGCACAGCAGGTAGCATACTGAACAAACAGGGAAGTGGGACCGAAATACTGAGTGTCAACCAATACAAGAAAAAACTTGAGATGTACCCAAACATACGCTTGCGCAATACGAGTCAAAGTGCTTTACTGAATGTTACTTTTTGCACGAATGTTATATATCATGTATTATCACCCGAAACCATCCCTGTAATGACCCCAAGCACGGCGCTGACAGTATCAAATAAATAAATAAATAAATAAATAAATAAATAAATAAATAAATAAATAAATAAATAAATAAATAAAGAACGTGATCTTCCGAGCTCCCCTGAAGCAGACTGGTAGACAGATGGCACTCCTGATGCATTCATTGAACATAAGTGCAAGGATTTCTCGGTTTTTGTTCTTTGTTTATCTGGCCGGCTCATTTGACTACGTAAATAAATACATAAATAAATACGTAAATAAATAAGTACGTCAATATATAAATATAAAATACACAAATAAATAAATAAACATGTTCACCCATCCTTCATGGAAATAGACAAGAAGTGTCCCACATCTCTGCTCTGCAAAATCAAATAACGTTTCGAGCATTGTGGTACGACAGCCTTCAATTAGTTCCCAGTCATCACCAGCTTGAGTGCGCAGGCAAGCCGGGCTCGTTTACGAGCTTCAAAGGGCCCTTCGCCAGGTCTGGCCATTTTGAGGTGACAAACGCAGTGCCTGCTGGTGATGATGATGATGATGATGATGATGATGATGATGATGATGATGATGTTAGCCTGCATTGCGTGCTCATGATTGCTTGCGGTAAGAACCACATGACCACGCGCCGTAGAATGCCCCGACATTTCAAACTAAACGCCGCTTGCTCTTAGGCAATAATAGGCTGCGCCGACGGAATGAAGCGAGAACTTTCTTGTCTACCTTCTTATTACAAGCGCACACCGAAAGAATAGCGAATAAGATACCAACCTAGCGGACACCCACTTGTTTGTCGGAATTAACGGTTCGATTGTTAACTTCTAATTTACACCGGATCCATAAATTCTTGTTGTTTGTACGCACAATAACTATTCTATTTATAACTTGTGCAACATGTAAGCGCACCTGACAAATTTTAGTCTCTAGAACCTATCAAAAAGGGTACAACTTTAATAATTGCAGGAGTTTAACATGAGAAAACACCGATGTGATTATGAGGTACGCCGTAGTGAAAGGCTCCAGAAATTTCGGACACCTAGGGTTCCTTAGCGTCCGTTGAGAATGCCGAGGAACAACATTATTTGCTATCAGATGAACGACGTCCAATGATGTGTATTGCTCACGGGCTGAAGCTACACATATAAACTTTGGATTACAATAAGCGGTACGCGCTGTTTTATGAAATAATAACGCGATGATTCCACGAATTCGGCCGCTAAGAGCGCTGTGGTCTCCTGCGCGAGTGCACGAACCAGTACTGCACGCCTACGCAACACAATCTGAGTGCTGTGGGAGCAAAAGTACGTGTATTATTTAGGACTGAATTTTCGCACTTGATGCCGTGAACAATGTACACTGAAGCTTTGAAGCATGCGTTGAGAATCGTGGGATACTCCGAGATCTGTGGTGGTCGTCGCGAGGCAGTTTTTGGCTTGTTTCCTTGGGCAGTAAACGGCGCCACGGGCGAGGCGAACACGAAGAAAGACAGACACAGCTATATACAGCAACGATCTTTTATTGCTTGTACATGTCAATAATTCCAGTGCTGGGAAGCGCACAGTAAAAATATACCTATCTGAACTTTGCTGAGTCATAGGCTTTTGAGTACAGTATTTCAGTCGTCGAAGCGACAGTCAAGTCACACTGACATAACTCCAATATATATATATATATATATATATATATATATATATATATATATATATATATATATATATATATATATATATATATATTTTGTATTCAAGAGGCTTCACAGATTTCGCGCTAGCATTTCTCTATGTATCTGCCTAGAAATGTAAATGCTGTGAGGGCAGGTTTGCATTTAGAGTGCTTGAAATGATCTGCTAGATGACATTTATGCATCGGCGGGTCAGGCCGAAGTAACGACGCCCACAAAAGGTAGCGGTATTTCGTACACCGCAATACATCAGTAATCGACGAACTGCTGCGTGTGCTTCTTTACGCAAAATGAATTCCTTTGTACAGTACACACTGGGAAGTAATGATTCGCGCAAGTGACATTTTAATATACGTGATTTTCTTATAGCGTAAGTAAAAATAATAACAGAACTACTAAACAGAGGCAGTTTTGCTGTAAGCAGAAGCTTTTAATGAAAGGACATCACTGTATGCACTATGAAACACCATGCGCTATGTGATGTGGGCGTCGAAATAACACGGGCGTCGACACAGACGTCACATTTAGACACGCCGTGCTATTAAACCATTGCAAGTAATGACACTGAGCTACCACTGTAGCTTTTCACCAAAGCCGCGCAAATGTGGGTCCATGTTCGCGAAAGCGGCCTGCGCCATACTTGTTGAGCCTTTCGTCTAATGCCGTTCGTCTAATGTCGGAGATCCTCACGAAAATAAAATTAACTGAATTGACCCTTAGCTGTCATTTTGCTGAGATTGTCGCTATCGTGCGAAAACCAGTATGAATGGCACACGTATGCTGTGCGAGAAACACGAGAACATGCCGAGCGGATATTGCCGTGATTGATCAGAGATGTTTAGGGCGTTAAAAGTGAATGCCTTGTTGAGCGAGTGAACAGAAGTGAGCCGGATAATAAATGGTGGTCTTTATTCGATGCAGACCGAATCCCAGCTGTGGTTCATCTCTCAATGTACTCAATAAGTACCCTTACAAATCTCAACATTTCATGGCTTTTTATTTATTTAGGATATATTAGGCCACACATGGTACTTATCAGCCGACTCTCAACTGTTCGTGGTCGGGCTCCTGACGTTGCTGATTTTTAGAAGGTGAGCTTATATATTTGCATCCTGATTCGCGTATCTAGAGCTGAAGTGCCGAGTTGCATGATGTACCCCTTCTCCTTCAGAAAAGAGATTTCGTGTACGTTCCTGAGGTTCTTATTGTATGTGCTGTGGAGAAATTGTGCGTCTTTCTTCCAGTTGGATACCTTTGGCGTGGACATTCTCGATATGTTGCAGTTAGTGTAGTATAAAGTACAAATTTGGTTAAAATTCACAGCGCGAGAGATGCACGCAGATAAGCTTTCACTAGAGAACCGCTGGGTAAATTTCTATGAGGTTTATGGTATCTTCACTGTTTAATAGTTCATGAAGCCTAAGAGTGATATTGAAATAGAAGCGTAGCGCCAGCTACAAAATATACTAAAGCGCTCCAGCATTGTCCTAATGACTGTCGTCATAAGCGCGAGATATCGCTCACGATGCAGTGATACTGCGAACACCATGTGCTGTCTAAGCGTCCATGCGTTCCCTTTGTGCAGGCGAAAGTCTGTGGCGCTGACAGTATTGGCCATGCTTTCTTTATTGGGCTGCGCTATTGGGACGTGGACCATGGCGAGATCGCGTCTGCTGCCGTTCCTCGTAATTCCTTTCCCGCAATACAGGTAAGTACATTTCTACGGCAGTGTGTCTAAAGAACTAAGCAAACAGAACCGGTAAATTTTGTTTCTCCAAATATATCGATGCGAAAGTAAGGGAATGTCGGGCACTTCATTCTCAAGTATCTCAGGTAAGACAATGGTCTCAGACTCAATAGCGTAGTAAGTTGTGCTAGTCGGCGTAAATTCATTGCCGGGTGCAAAGCCGAAAGGTTAATCTAGACAGTAATCTGAAAATCGCTTAATGTAACACGTGTGCAGCAGACTCTTTGTCCGTCTGTGACAACGATGCCTGACTCATGTATGCGGCTTGCATTCTTTTGATGCGGAAAGCTTCTATCACTTCTCCTGTTACTTTGCACCTGTACCTTGAAACAACCTTAGCATCTCCAAACACAGGAGAACACCCACACGTTCTGCGCTGTGACAGAAGATGCGAAGCATTAGATCCTGTCAGGGACTGATTATGCTCGTTTGTTCGCTTCGTCTTTTTGGGTATTCTTTCAAATCAATTTTTGCGAGTTGCGAGTCAGCGCTTGTCCTGCGTGTTTCATGTCTCCTTTGTCTGCGTTTATTGCGCTGCTACAGCAACGAACGTCTCACACCCAGCTCAGCAAGCGGGTCGCAGTTACAAAACAGCAAGAAGGTTGGAGCGGTAGCTGGTTAGGTGCTTTCAACACAACGTTAGCTTACAGTGTCATTTCAAAGAAGGCCTTTCCCATATCTCTTCTGTGGATCATCTTTGAAGGGAATTTGGCGATCGGAATCGAGCAACCTATCCGCACAAAACTCTCGATTTTGAAATGCAGAGTTTTTGTTGCAAGGTTGCGTTTCAACATGTGGTAACCGCATGGGGTCGAGCGCAAGCGCATGATCCACGGATCATGTGTCGTAGACCTCTGCTGTAAGACCACGCCTGTGGTTCCTTGTTACATTTTATATTAGACAGCATACAGGTACCAGGCCCGAGGTACGTGTATGCAGTCCAATAAAATTATCTGGCATGTTTACAGAAGCCTAGAGGTGGGCAACATTATCTGGCGAACCACAGAAAGCGATGCCTAGACTGAGAAGTTGGTAGATTAATAGAAGGCGCTTCAATTGATTTGGCATATTATTAATGCGTTCAGAGAAGCACATGAATTTAGTAAAGCTGTTTATACATATATTGCTGTTTATACAAGATTATACATAGTTTGTTGTTTCATTGCTTAACTGATTTGATCAATGTGCGGTGTTTAACGTCCCAAAACAACCTCTCATTATGAGAGACGCCGTAGTGGAGGGCTCTGGAAATTTCAACCACCTGTGGTTCTTTAATGTGCACTGACATCGCACAGTGCACGGGCCTCAACATTTCGCCTCTATCGAAATGCAGCCGCCATGGCCGGGATTCGACCCCGCGACCTTCGGATCAGCAGCCTAGTTCCATAGCCACTAGACCACCATGGCGGGGCTGTCTTTTTGCTTAGGCAGTGAAGACAGTGACTTGCCCATGTGAACTATCCACAGTACAGAAACATATACGTAGCTAGCGCCTCATTATATGCTCCATGTTATGGTGGATACTTTTATACAACGACGCCTTTCCCGTAAAAGGGATGCCGATTGGCCGGAGACTCATAAAGGAACTGTTGTTGCTACAAGTATTTCTTTTGCTGAGGCTATTGAACACATGACCAATGCCATTACGGCGTGGCTGTCCTACCGCTTATGTACGTCGAATACACGAGCAGCATAACAATGTGTAATTTGCTCAAGTGTACCACTCTGCTCTTTGTGTCCCGTAGCTGCTTTTAGCTGGACAGCGGGTGTCTATAGCTGTGTGTGGCTGGTTGTTGCAAATAAAGCACAATGCTAACATGAGGGCAGACTTCTACAACGCGTAACAAATAAGGCATTACTTGTATTCATTTTCATTTTACTGCGCTCCGCCATGGTGGTCTATGGGCTATGACACTCGACTACTGATCGGAAGTTTGCGGGATCGAATCCCGGCCGTGGCGGCTGCATTTCGATGGAGGCCCGTGGATTTAGGCCCTTGTACCGTGGGATGCTAGTGCACGTGAAAGCCTAAATTTCTGGAGCCCTCCACTACGACGTTTTTCATAATCGTATCGTGGTTTTGGGACGTAAAACCAAAGATATCAACCAATCAACCTCTTGGGTGAACGCTCATTTAAATGGGAACCCCGGAGGTTTTATCACCGTATTTTGACATTGCGGGGATCGGAAGTTTGCGGGATCGAATCCCGGGAGTGGCGGCTGCATTTCGATGGAGGCCCGTGGATTTAGGCCCTTGTACCGTGGGATGCTAGTGCACGTGAAAGTCTAAATTTCTGGAGCCCTCCACTACGACGTCTTTCATAATCGTATCGTGGTTTTGGGACGTAAAACCAAAGATATCAACAAATCAACCTCTTGGGTGAACGCTCATTTAAATGGGAACCCCGGAGGTTTTATCACCGTATTTTGACATTGCTGATTTGTAACGTTCTTGACAGTCCTGCAGAAGACGGGGTGGTTAAAATCGCTGAGAAACTCACCAAAAATTCAAGCAACTATATGAAGGATGTGTTGAAACCAGAATGGGTAGCCTCTTTTTGCAGCGTATGCAGTGGCTTCACAGCCTGCACGCTCACAGAAATATGGTGCTGGTGATAGCAAAATGTAACTGGTGAACTCATGCGTCGATGCATTGACCTGTTCCGCCTTTTCTATACTCGACAGCGATGATTTGAGCGTGTAAGGGGCACCGTTTTGCTTTTTGCCGTAGTATATACTGCTCGAGTAGGCAGCTGTGCAACGAGTTGCAATCGCACAGCCTTACATGCATTTTCACAGTACCAACGAAAACGTATTTGGAAACTTTTATTGAGATCGCTGGCATTGAATGAAATCGCCGTAGTTGTCCTTTAAAGGTACACATTGCATCTTAGCCTTAAATATTAACGTTTCCTGAATACTCTGGTTTACGTTTTACTTGAACTTTCACATGCCTTCTTTCACGTAGTCTGTGTAGCACTTTCATGATTTTTTTTCTTACAGACGAATGCAGAGCACAATCAATGAATATTACGTGAAGCCTTTCTACCATGCTGTGTGCTATTTTGGCGGCTGCATGACATCCCTCATAATACCCGACTTCGGAGGCCGGAAAGTTTCCAAGGTGCGCTCCTGAATTTAAAACCTGTCTCGTCGTTCGCAACTATTACGTGGACCATGTGTGAAGAACATCGCTCAGCAACGGACTGTGCACTGTGTTTGTATTTGCATTTTTACAGCAGCAAGGTAAAAAAATAGTAAAAAATAACAGGAGTTTTAAAAGCATATATGTCATCAGCTGTCAAATGCGCTTTGAAGTAAACAATCACGAGCTCCAAAATTTGTATTGAAGAAATAGGAGCGCAAATTTACAATGTCAGCATGATGCTGCTTCGCGAACGTTTGTGGTAATTCTCGATTCAAACTAAGCGCTCGCCATCTAGCGGGCGTGCCTGGAAAGAGGCGATCCAGGGTTGGCCTGTACAGCTAGCACCTTATTGCATAACAGATGCTAAGAAAAAATGGACATGGGCAGGCCACGTGATGAGAAAGATAGATAAGCGATGGACAGTTAGAACGACGGAATGGATACCAAGAGAGGGCAAGCGTAGCCGAGGACGACAGGGAGTAAGATGGGGGGACGAAATCAAGAAATTCGCAGGCGTCAAATGGAATCAGCTCACGCAGGACAGGCAAGAATGGAGAGGATTGGGAGAGGCCTTCGTCCTGCAGTGGACATAATATAGGCTGATGATGATGATGAAAAAGAAAAAGAAAACGGGAGAGAAAGCAAACCGCTGTTTAGTTCCTTCATCGTCGCTATTGGGCCAAGTACCAGTCCGAAAAACATCTAAGTCATGTTAAAAGACTTTGCTTGATTTACTAAGCCCAATTTTGTTAGGAGATGTATGCGGATAGTGTCGTGTCGTTACCCAACATGGCGCGTTGGCTGTTTATCTGTTCTCAAGAAATGTAGGAGCAACCAAAGATAGTGCTTGTTCTAGGTTTTGGGACATTCGGCCTGATCACCGTACCATTATATTACTTTCCGCGCTGTGCACTCAACTGGACTAAGTCAGTTTTCAAGAAACGCTTTGCCCTGAGAGGCTTGCTACACAGACAGTAGCTTAGCTCAACCTCCGGCTTACCTAGAAGGCGCCTGACTTTCGAAACATATCTGAAGCGGCTCGCCGACCAGGCTAGACGTTAGCTCCAAAATCGCAGCTGTAGTGTAATCGTTTTGTTACCAAAATCTGCGAGACCGATTCATTATGGTGTGACCGGCAGCATGCATGTTTTCAGATGCGACGAAACACCAAGATGCAACGCTTTAATTCAGAAAACTCAGCACAGCGCTATAAGCGAAAGTGCAGCCGTCACCCCGGATATCGTAGCCATCTTTGTTTGTGTGAGCAGTGTTGCCAGATGAAGCAGCAAATTGTGGAGTTGCCAGTAAGAAAATATCAGTGCATAGAAAGGCTGTATCACGGTCGCTTTAGCCGGTTGCGGTGTCTGCGCTCGGCCTCCATGCAATTCGCACAGAGATGTTGTACGTCTAGGCTACGCCCATTTCGAGATGTTGTTCCAGGCTACGCCCATTTCGACGGCGTGCCACGAACGTCTACAGATCAGCGATATTATCCGGTATACCGCATCATCGTAGGGCTGGTCTAGACCAGTCTTGATTGGTGTCGACCTTGTGCTGGTATAGACCAATCAACAAGCTTGGCGCTGCGTGAATATCCCCAATGCGAAAAGTGACGTCACTTAGCGGGCGAAGAGTTCAAGCCCCAGTGGCACGGGAATTGCTTTTCGAAACAGCCTCTGTGTGCAGCCCATCAATGGGATATCCGCAAAAGATTGATCGCCGTGGCCTCCCCTGCAAATGAGCTTGCTTAAAGAAAAAAACTCAAATTATGTTTACTTGCTCTTTTAGAGTATAGCTATGACAGACTTTGGCTTTCAGTCTCCCATATACATGGTTCAACGGGCGCGATGGATGACAGAAAGTGATTGCGTCTGTGTGAATAGTGCATAGAAAAACTCGCGCATAAATTCATGCTGCGAGCATGTGCTGGAGGCCCCACGTAGGTCTGGTGAGACAACATTGTGAAAATATTTTTGACCAAGTCTTTTTTCGGATTCCTGCAACAATATGTAGCACAAGATAATTACAACCACAGGAATGGAAAGTAATGTTACATTGAACGTATGCATGTTTTAGATTAGAGGTCAAAATGAAGATGAGGGCACAGGATGAAGAGTAATTAAAGATTAGAATAAGTAATTAGGGTTAAAAGCCAGGCTAAATAATCACTTCCTTAATTTGAACAACTCGAAAAGAGCCCCTCAATAGCAGGTCTTTCAAGGGACGAAGTACACAGAAACTTAACTAACACGTAAGTAACAAGAGTTGGCGTGGTTCTTGATTCATCGTTTTCTTATCAGAAAGCTGTAGAACAAGTAATACGAGTGCGAACCAAACACAAAACCGGCACCAGTTTGAAATAGAGACCAGTTTAATTAAAAGAGCGAACTTAGTGCTTAATTAGAGCTGAGGCACTTGATAATGGTGAATTAGCATATAAAATAAATAGCCAAAATAATGTGCCAACGTGCAAATGCTTAGCGATCAAGCGGGCGTGCTACTGAGACAATACGTAGACTGCTGCCCAGAAAGAGTATTTATTGACAACGGATAAATACGGCCATTCATGTAGAGACGGGATTGCCCACGGTTCGTCAACTCTTCGGCAAGGTACAGAAAACGCAGCACAGGTACACCGTCAGCTAGAAGAATTTATTAACCTACGATGCAACAAAGTGGGGCAGTCATTTGGACAAAGGGAACATAAACGCATGGCTGATCCAGTACGTGCGGTGATATCTTGCGAACGAAGTGTTCGCCTGATGCAGGACTGAGAATTCAGGTAGCAACTGTTTCGTTTAAAGAACTCGTTGCAAGCATGTCACCAACGGGATGACTGTTTGTTTTAGTGGAAGTTAACTTGCAAAATAGGCTCTGTCTACGGATGGAAGTTTACTTTGTACTCACTACAGTGGCCTAGGTGACTCGACTTGACCACAAATGATTACAAAATGACAAATACGGAAAGGAAAGCGCGAGTATCGTCGCTAGTGGAACACGGTCATACAAACAGAACGTGCACGCGTGCATACGCTTAAGCTAGGAAGTCCACTTGGGTTTGCTCAGCATCGTCATGCCATCAACATAGCGTGTTAAGGGTAGTCACACTTTACAATGCAAATACATATGCATGTCGCTACTTTTGATGCCGGTAAATTTTTATCTGAGTGTTGACTTAATTTTGAGTGAGACCAAATTTTTTTTGGATCTCCTGACATCAGTGCTCAGCGGAAAATAATGCATTTATCAAAACACAGGAACATTTATTCCTCAGTCTGCGTAGTACATACGTTGATATAGAGAGAAACGGTTCTTGTACTTCGAAAGGAAGCCAACCTGTACATTTCCTCTAGAAAACAGAACGACATGCGCACCGTGGTTTCACTGGTAGATCTCATGTACACCCCGACAACCCTAAAAGGGGTAATGTGCTACCTTAGACAGTAATCAATACACTTTAATACGGCTACCCTAAAAACCCATTTTCAATTTCGATGTGGTGGTGTACCATAGTCACGTGCCAGCACAGTCACACGTATGTATAGGTGACGTGGGGACAGCAAATCCTGGCAGGGTTGGAGGAAATTTTTGGGCTGCTGTCAGTGGCACGCGGTACACGCAAAGAATGATGATTTCATCGTAGTCAAGCGAGTCTGAAGAGGTTTCGGCCATTTCTAGGCGACTGCATTCTGGCGTAATCGTGTTGTCCGTCCTTGCGGTGGGGATGACTTTGCAGACGCTAGGCAACGAAAACGCTAAAGGCAAATTAAAACACTTTATGCGTGTTTCCTGGCCACGGTGTGTGGACTGCGATAACAATGGGTGCTGTGAACACAAAAAGAATGTACACGTTGCACAGACTGAAAGTTGTGTCAGCATTACTTCAGCTGCACCACAACTACGAGTGGAGCTTAAGTTTTTTTTCATAGGTTGCAACCGACGTCAGTGCAACTTGAGAACGAAAATTTGAATGGATTCTTGTGTTCGTTCCGTTTCCTGTGAAGCGGGGATCAAACATCCTACTTCGATCATTGCAGACTCTTCAGCTCGCAGGCTGGTGTGTATCTGCCACATGCGGCCTCTTCTGTGTATTTATCAAGTTTCCTTGGTACACAATGGAGAACCCTACATCGGAAACCGTGGAGATAATCGTGGCATTCTTCGACAGAATACTGTGGACGATCTCCCTTGCTTGGATTACACTGGCATGTTCCACAGGCCGAGGGGGTGAGAACTCCTTCCTGACTTTGCCCAATGTTTTTATGCACCCTTGTTCACCTCACTGAAAGAAAATGTAACTAATTACAATTACAGTTACTTCACTTTAAAAGGTAACCGACTAAAATAAACCCTCAAAAATATATAACCGAAAAATTGCTCAGTAGCAACTGAATGCTCCCATCCGCTAATTTTCATAGATTTTTTTCTTTTACTTAGGAATGTATACACATATATCATGGCATAGATGGAGATGCCATCGGTGAAATACAGTGGGAAAGATCAGCACCGTCACGTACGCGCCTAGAAATTTGGTCAAACGTTATTTTAGAAATTCCCGCTTCCGTGTGAAATTATAAGCAGCCCTTACGAATTTCGCGCAGTAACTTGCGCTGCTAAAATAACTTCTGACAAAATTTTGAGGTACGTACGTGAAAGTGCCGCGTTTTCCCGACTCTATTTTACCGCCGACCTCGGTACGTGGAGCCGTACAACAAATAAGTGTTCCGCAATTGTACATTTCAATTTTTTTTTCCTGTTCCCTGCACCTTCTTCAGTTTGTGCAGCAGCTGCCTCGCGATGTTTGGGTAGGTCGTTTCCCCGCGTTCTCTCGTGAAGCCGCCCGCTGAAACGGTAAATACCATCACAACGAACGTGCTCTAGACGGAAGCGCGATTTTGTACCGTACGAACACTTAGCGCACGAGTTTGTGAAAGCGGAGCACTGCGTTGACTGGCTCCTAGTCAACTGTAATGTGTAAATTTGTAATCAATTACTAAAATAATAAGTGAATTACAAGGGACGTTGCTTCTCGATGGAGGCAATTGTAGTTGTAACTGAAAGTAATTACACAGTAAAATGTAATCGATTACAAGTAATCCATTACTTGTAACGCGTGACGAACAAACGCTTTTAATACTTAGATCGCCTTGACCAAGGTCGGTTAGCGGGTGGAACTCGTAGGGCTACAGCGTGAATTGAGCTTCTTATAACAAGTCAGCCAAAGTCGATTAACAAATGCATTTAGAGCGCGAGAAAAAGTGCGTCACACAGGGAAAGAATAGACCTAGGACAGGCACTACTTAAAACTGTTGCAACTGCTCTATGTAGCGCCTGTTCTCTGTATATCTACTCTAGCACTTGTGAGTCTCGTTTTTCCTCGCGCTCTGAATGTATTGGTTATTCATGCACCCACTATGTCCACAGACTGTTTGTGAAAGTCTATTATTCCCTTTGAAAACAAAAACGTGAGCAAGAGGGCGGGCACGTTTGAGTGGCTGGGGCGTGCCGTGATAGGCCAAGGTACACCGTAGGCTAGGGTGTACCGTATAGTCTTGAGCTATTTCAGAGGAAATGACAGGGCAGTAGCCCTGCATTTCTTGACGTAGTACGGTCAGACATATGCGTAACGCGTTAGACGTAATGGACTACTTGTAATAGATTGCGCTTTGCAGTAACATTTTAAGGCTTTAATCGTTTTCCCTGAGGAATAAAGATCCTTGCAATGCAAGTACTTTACTCCTGTAATCGCGTTAAAAATTGCAATTTTACTTTCACCCGTATACTGCAAATGTGCTCGTCAAATTTGAAGCCGCGCTTTGAAATTCGGCACAGTTGTGTGTACCGTTGAATTACAACTTCTAACGAACATTTTATGTAAATGTACGTGCAAGTATAAATATTTCCAACTCGATTTACCATGGTCTCGATTCTACAGCCACGCTGCATGTGCATGTCCGTGCACCTGTCGTAAAAAAAGTATCAAAATTAACGTCCAAAGCGATCGGCCACCCTTGAGTAATTTTTCGATTACTTATTCGAGGACATTATTGCATTTGTGACCGGTTACTTTTACGGTGAAGTATTCACAGTCGGTGTAGGCTACATTTTCAATACCGTGTACAAGTTAACCATGTAACTGCGCATGCACACGCATAACAAGACATAATTGTGTACAGCACACCACGGAGAGTTGACCAGGATACGAACGCAATAAGAGATGTTTGGCTGAGTGTTGGGATGAAGTATTAGTTATTCCATGATCTGCTGCGTTTCTTTATTTGGCAATCTTCCTAGGCCAGTCCACATTGTTCATTCTTGCTTTTGGTGAGGCTATGATTCTCATCAATGCGCGGTCCATACGTATACGACAACAGTGAAGATGAGCGTACGAGAGTGGTGCTACCTTGCCCTCATTATTGCTCAGTCTTGTGAGTCTGTTACCCTAGTCGTTCAATAACAGACCACGCAGTCTTGTCGGTGCAAGTTTTGCGACGTCATAAATGTGCCTTATCTTTAGGTTTCTGGGCTTACGGGTTTCTTCCCGCTCGCCAAATATTGATGTAGGTAGTAAAAAAGGTTGCTGCCTTCCGAAGGTCGTTTGTTGCTGAAGCTGCCACGTGTCATGATAGCCTTTATGTTCCTCGTTTATACGAGTGTTCACACATGAAACAAACGATCATTTTATTTCAGGTCCCGTGAGCAAGTTCCTCTCCTGGAATGCATTCGTTCCATTGAGCAAGCTGTCGTACGGCGTCTACTTGATACACGTGCCGTTCCTTGAACTCATGGCTCTCTCATCGAGGGAAAGAATCCACTTTTCTCAGTTTAATCGGGTAAGCTCCATATGCTCAAAATTGGCGTTGTGTTCTGCCGAGACGCTAATAATTGCAAATAACACCGCCATGTTGCTGCCGCTATGTAGAGGAAGGCCCATACCGTACTACGGATTACGAAAAACTATTCCGTGCGCCCAGCAGTGCGCTGTCACGTTGCGAAATCTTTCTTTTCTCTTTAAGCTCTGCACTCATAGCGACGACATATTGGCAGCTGAACTATGTGGTTTGTTGAGAGAGAGAGAGAGAGAGAGAGAGAAATGAAGAGGAAGGCAGGGAGGTTAACCAGATATTAGACTCCGGTTTGCTACCCTGCGCTGGGGAGAAGAGGAAGAGGGGTTAGAAAGATGACAGCGAGAGAGGGTACAAGATTCCAGACAAGCACAACAAATAAAACACACACACACACACACACACACACACACACACACACACACACACACACACACACACACACACACACACACACACACACACACACACACACACATGTGGTTTGTGGTTTGTTGAAATCACAGTGGTAGTTAAGCGGCTAAGTTTTCGCGCCGCTAAGCTCGACCGCAGAGGTTCGGTCCCTGGTCACAGCAGCAACATTTTGATGGGCGGCCCCGAAAATACCCAATTCACATATTTACGTTAAAAAAATATCTGCAGTCTAAACCACTCCAAGTGTTTCCCGCCATTTCTCGGTTCTTTCACGTAAGATTCTAGAAATTAATTTTCTTGTTGTTTTTAGATTTGGAGGACGGGTCAATGTAGGATTTATTTATCGGTTTGTTGTGTTCCGATACGGTGATTCCTCGCAGGCCATGCTTTTCTTTGCTGTGATCGTGTGGTGCTACTTGCTGTCATACTTGGCCTTCATCGCTTGCGAGGCGCCGACAGGAGTGCTTGACAAGCTGTTATTCAAGAAATTCGTGAGGGGTGACAGCGGCAGGAAGCAGGAACGTCCAGATGAGATCCAAGTCAACGAATTGAAGACAATGAGCATCAACGGGGAGAGCCACGGAACTTCTCTATGATAGCTAAGCAACAGGATGTCGTACCTGTGAAATTGCTGACCCACTGTAGAATTAACGAGACGACCAAAGCTGAGCTGCTCAATAAAATGTTTCTATGCACTAGTTCGTTCTTTGTATCAATGTTGCAGACTTCCAGTCACCTTATTTTATTTCAGAGCAAGAAGGTTGACTGTGGAGAAGCGTTTGACAGTTATCTATAAAAGTGTCTTATCTACACCTATATATCTACTTGTCTTGCGGCACTACAGCGCTATTTTTACCTTACTGTGACGGTAAGCCGTACTAATTAGTGTATGTCATCTATGACTGATCACAAGGACTCCTGTCTTACACAAGGGATATTCATAGGTTGTTCGTATTCAAATACATGAAAAAATTGACTCAACACAGCGCAAGTGTAATGGTTATGCGGCACGATGACCAGCCTACATATACCGGGTAGACTAAACATTAAACCCATACACACCACGGAAGGAAGTGCACCACTACGTCCCGACATCAGACATGACCTAAAGATCGAAACAATATCCAAAGCAACCCTGGCGGGTAGGCTCGACGCCAGGAAGAAAAGCCAGGACTGACATACTGCACGAAAAGCACAATCAAGACGCAACCAAACTGCCGTGTTTGTCTGTGCCGCCAACCGTGTCAGACCACACAAAATGCGCAACCAAGACGAAACTGCGGTGCTTGTCGATGCCGCCAGTCATGTATACCACACATACATCCCTACTGCCCTAAGGCGGATCCAGAATCGTGAATGCGGCTTAATTAAGGTCGAGCCGCATTGATCAAAGAGACGTAACGAATCGCCATAATCCTGGCCACCATAAACATCCACGCACATTGCCCTTAGCGACACTATATAAAGCCGCGTTCACATTGAAAGATTTCGGGTCGGTGACGACATCGACGACACGACATCGGCGATACATCGTCAACATCGACGACACAGAAACCGTCGTCGCCCTGATCGGTCCGTGGCCGGTTTTTGTCGACGGTGAAAAAAGTTTCGCGCGTCGCGAGGCAATCAGAACGCGGAAGAACCACCCGGCATGTCAATGAGCGTATTCATTTTACAAGTCCTGTGCTACACCGGACGGCCCCGGACGTCTGCGGCGCGTTCGTTTACAACGGATACCTCCCGGAAGCCCCATCAACTGGCACGCCAGAAGACTTCTAAATCACGTGATTTGAACTCAATCGCGTGAATTAAACTCAGTTAAAAAGGTCCCACATCTGCGCGGAGATTATGATGACGATGATGATGATTGTGGTTTGGTTAAGGAAAGGACGCTAATTTCTACATGTCCGTAGCACGGCTAAGCGTTCGGGGGTGTAGGAGAAATGAAATAGAAAGGAGCGATAGAAAAGTCGTATTGAACGGCTCCGGAAATTTTGAACACCGGGATTTCTTTAACGTGCACTGAAAACGCCCAGTACACGGGCCTCTGGCATTTTCACCTCCATCGAAAATGCGACCGCCGCGGCCAGGATGGAACGGGCGGTTTTTGGGTGGCAGCTGAGCATCATAGCCACTACACCACCGCGACGGGCACAGCACAGTGACAGCGTAGGCTAGAGTTTGCAGCGTGCCCTCTCGCTCTTTTCCAGTCTTACTCCTGCTTCGCTTCCTCTTCCATTTGACTGCTTTTTCTGCTTCCGGTTCTTTTTCCTTCTTGTAATACGCTTCCCCTCTTCCTTCCTCGTGCGCGTCGAATCGTCTTCGTCCTCGCCGTCTTCTTCTTCTGCATAGGCATCGTATTCTTTCTGTTCCTCTTCATCGTTGTGGCCTTTTAGGGGCGAAGCGCGTTCTATTTATTTATTTATTTAGGAATGCTGCAGGCCTTAAAAAGGCCCAGGCAGGAGGGGAAAAGTACAATTAGAAAGTACAGAGTGTGCAGGCATCGAAAATTCTGTACAAGGAGGATCTATACGAAGCAACAACAAGGAGAAGCTATCAACGAGCAAACAAGCACTGAAAAATGTGATACAAGCAAAAAGAATATAAAATATGAAAAGATAAAGAATACATAACCATCTAATCAATGTACAAAGGTGCCAGCAAAACAATAATGGTGCACTGTATTGAAACAGGAAGGGCTAGATTTAAGATTTAATGGTTGCGATAGAGTCGGTGTTGCTGAGTGTACTAAGAGGTAGGCTGTTCCAGTCGTCTACTGCTCGAGAGAAAAAGGAATACTTAAATATGTTGGTTCTGGAATTGTAAGGTGTTAATGTAGCAGAGTGGCGATGTCTTGTTCGGCGAGCAGTGAGAGGCTTTATATAAGGTTCAGGAGAAAGAGACAACTTATTATTATACAGCTGGAATAGAAATTTAAATCATGTCACTCATGACATGCATTTCATGATTTTCGTGTTATGATCTGTCATTTACTGTTTGTCATGCAGTCATGTTGTGGCATGCCAATTTTCGCAAACGTCCCATTAACGAAACGCGTGGCATGTAAATCATGTCGCTCATGACATGCATATCATGATTTTCATGTTACGACCTGTCATTTACGTTCGTAATGCAGTCATGTTGTGGCATGCCAATTTTCGTATACATCCCGTTAACGAAACGCGTGACATGTAAATCATGTCGCTCATGACATGCATATCATGATTTTTCATGTTGGGACCTGTCAGTCATGTTCGTCATGCAGTCATGTTGTGTCATACCAATTTTCGCATACATCACATTCGCGAAACGGCCAGGGGAGCACCAAGACCGTGACATGTAAATCGTGCGGCTCACGACATGTATGTCATGCTTTTCATGTTACGACTTGCCATTTTATGTTCGTGAGGCAGTCATGTTGTGCCATACCAATTTTCGCATACATCACATTCGCGAAACGGCCACGAGAGCACCAAGACCGTGGCATGTAAATCATGCCGCTCATGACATGCATGTCATGCTTTTCATGTTACGACCTGCCATTTGTGTTCGTCAGGCAGTCATGTTGTGCCATACCAATTTTCGCATACATCTCCATTAGCGAAACGGCCAGGAGAGCTCTAAGACCGTGGCATGTAGACCGTGGCTCTAAAAGCAGTGACGACCCCATTGCCAATGCCAGATTTACATCCGCCAAGGAGGAACTTAAGCAGAAAACAAAGCTTGCCAAGGACTTCTTCTATAGTGTCGAGGTATCAGCGCTCCTCAAAAATAACCCACGAAAATTTTGGCGTTCTGTCATGCCTATTACTGATTCTGCATCTTCATTTACTATCGAAAATGAAAGTGTAAATGATCCCATGCGCATATCTAACGCATTTAACGAATACTTTCATTCTGTCCATGCGTCTGATTTTCAATCATATCCGGTTTTTGATATTCATTCAGATCACTCCATTCCAGACATTACAATTAGTGTTAACGGTGTTCTTAATTTGATTTTAAAACTAGACACCAAGAAATATAGTGGTTCAGATGATGTTCCTAACTCGTTTTTACTGCGTTATTCTCTATGGACCTCTCGTTACCTTGCTATTATATTTAAGAAATCTTTAGAAACCAGTACCGTTCCTTCGTCTTGGAAGCTTGCAAGAGTAATACCATTGTATAAATCGGGTAGCAAGTCCGACATAACTAATTATAGACCAATTTCTTTAACTCCGTATTCATGCAAAATGTTAGAACATATATTATGCAAACACATAATGGATTTTCTCGAGTCAAACCATATCTTAACTAATGCACAGCATGGCTTCAGAAGTGGTTTCAGCACCGTCACCCAACTAACTGAATTCACTCACGACATTGCGTTTCATATAGACCAGGGCCATCAAATCGATGCACTTTTTATCGACTTCTCCAAAGCCTTTGACAAAGTACTACATTCTCATCTTCTGCACAAACTACACATCATCCTAAAAAATTCACGTCTGGTTGATTGGATTGCTAGTTTTCTTCATAATCGTTCTCAATATGTCGACTTCAGTTCCACAAGGTCATAAGTTCTAGAGGTAGGCTCTGGGGTCCCACAAGGGTCCGTCCTGGGCCCCTTATTATTTTTAATTTATATAAACGACCTTCCAGAAAAAGTGCCTTCTGTGGGCGTTTATTAAGCATGTCATCGTCATTTGTATTTTACAATCATCACCATGCGTTCTGCGCATCTTCTTCATCGCTGGTGCGTGATCATCATCGTCGGGTTTGTGCCCAGCGCTTTGGCATCATCGGGTGATCTGCCGTTCTACTGAAGAGAATAAACGTCGTCCAAACCGAGGTCTCATACGAGGTCTTCCCGGATTACGTCACGCAATGATGCACTGCAAGGCTGAGTGGGGAAAGCAGAAGGTGACTGCAAGCCCATCGCGTGCAGCTCTTCGCGTATAAGCGTGCGTATGAGTGCCCGCAGATCGTGGTCCACTGCAGGACGAACTTCGTCAATGTCAGGCGGTAGGCGAACAGATTCCAGCTCGTCGAGACGCTGGCAAGTGGTAACGACGTCAGCGACGGTAGTTGGATTCTTGGCGGCGAGGGAATTGAAGGCGATGGGTCCGATGCCCTTCAGGATGTGGCGTACCCTGTCCGACTCCGACATTGAGGAATTGACACGTCGGCAGAGCGCAAGGACATCCTCGATGTACGAGGTGTACGACTCACCCAGGTGTTGTTTGCGACCTTCGAGACTTTTCTTGGCCAGAGTTGACCGGACAGCAGGAGTGCCGAACACCTGGCGAAGCTGCTGTTTGAAGCGGTCCCAGTCAGTGAAATCAACTTCGTGGTTGTAAAACCACGTCTTCGCCACACCGGTAAGGTAGAAGGAGACATGGCCGAGCTTGAGAGGATTATCCCACCGATTTGCGGAACTTACTCTCTCGTAATCGTCGAGCCAGTCTTCTATATCCTCGCCTCGCATACCAGCGAAAAGATGGGGGTCGCGGTGGTGGCTGTTGATAATCAAGGAAGGAAGGGCTTGCGATCTCGGGGCGGCGGCCGGAAAGGCGCCGGGCTGCTGGTCCTGCGACATGGTGGCTGACAGCGGGCGCAAGCGGCGACCGGAACGAAGCTCCAGCGAGAAGACTTGGCGGGTAGAGGACAGGGGATCGTAGATTCACCTCCACCACGTATGAGACCTCGGTTTGGACGACGTTTATTCTCTTCAGTAGAATGGCAGATCACCCGATGATGCCAAAGCGCTGGGCACAAACCCGACGATGATGATCACGCACCAGCGATGAAGAAGATGCGCAGAACGCATGGTGATGATTGTAAAATACAAATGATGATGACATGCTTAATAAACGCCCACACTTCGAACATTCGCCTTTACGCAGATGATTGTGCTTTATATGACGTGATCGTTTCCGCAGCTGACGAAAAGCGTTTGAGTGATTGCTTTACCTCGTTTTGTGCTTGGTGCGAAAAATGGAAAATGAACATTAATTTCAAAATGAGTGTTGTTTTGTCCTTTACAAAAAAAGTTATGCCGGTTATTGCAACCTACTCTTTCAATGGTGTCTCTATAAGCAGAGTTATGTAGTACAAATATCTTGGTGTCACATTCACTCATGATCTTTCATGGTCTACTCACATTGCCTTAACATGTTCTAAAGCCTTAAAGCAACTAGGATATCTTCGTCGAACAATGCCTAATGGCCCTAAAGATATTAAACTTTTAATGTATAAATCTCTTGTTCGCCCTATCATCGATTATGCCTCTACGGTGTGGTCACCTTACAGACAATGCGACGTCCTCAGACTGGAAGCGGTCCAGAGGAAGGCTGCCCGTTTCATTTATCGTAGGTACGACCGCTACTTCTCACCGTCATTAGCATTACATGAGCTAAAGCTAGAACCTCTTTCAGTACGTCGTGATGTAGAATCATTAAAGCTTTTGCACAACATAATAAACCATTCATATCGCATTTCAAACACAGCCTTTTTGTGATTTGCCAAGCCTTCCTCTACGCGTAACTTCCACGAGCTCAATCTCGCTACCTTTTTTGCACGCACAGATACATTTAAGTATAGTTTCTTTCCCCGCACAATAGAATTATGGAATTCCATACCTGGTCACATTCGATCACTCCCCCTGAATGATTATGTGACAATTCTTGTTGAAAATCATTACATAACAAAAGCTTAATTCCTTTACTGTTATAAATGTTTTTATTGTTATTTTGTTGTTACTTCTCATGTATCTTTTCTGTCGCGATTTTTTTTGCATTGTATAATCCCACTCCTGCAATAGCCCTTTTACAGGGCTGCAGTATGTAAAATAAATAAATAAAATAAATAAATAAATGCCACTCATGACATGCATATTATGATTTTCATGTTATGACCAGCCATTTATATTCGTCAGGCAGTCATGTTGTGCCATACCAATTTTCGCATACATCCCATTAGCGAAACAGCCAGGAGAGCACCAAGACCGTGGCATGTAAATCACGCCGCTCAGGACATGCATATCATGATTTTCATGCTATGACCTATCATTTATGTTTGCCATGTAGTCATGTTGTGGCATACCAATTTTCCTAAACATCCCATTAGCGAAACGGCCAGGAGAGCATAAAATCGTAGGCGGCTAGATAGATAGATAGATAGATAGATAGATAGATAGATAGATAGATAGATAGATAGATAGATAGATAGATAGATAGATAGATACGCTCAAAGTCGCCGAAGTTCGCTAAGAAATACTTCGCATGTAAAAAACGTGCAGCTTAGCTGTTCGTAAGCTTAATCGAGCCGCTTTGTTCCACTATTGGTGGACTATGGCGTTCCACGGAATGCGGAATACTATTCCTGTGTTGGTCGTCGCCTATTGGTCAGTTCTGCCGAATTAGGGACTAGGAACTGGTCAGTTATTGGTCAAATGTGCCTCGACAGGCAGAAATGACCAATCAGGGAGGTACGGCACAGAATAATACTCGAGTACTGTGGCGTTATAGCGACCCGTAGAAACCGCTGTACGAGAGCTGTCATTTGCAGGCATTGGGCGATGTTTTAGTGCGAAATGAAGCGGCACGACCAAGGTTCACACGCGGCGCGAAAAGAGTGGCAACTTTTTTTAGGATGTGGAGAATAATATCCATAGCACTAAATGTTTAATATCTGTAGAAAAGAAGGCCATAGGTTAGTGCCCTTCTTGTTTACCGCACTCCCTTCGTTGTAGCTGCATACCTTTGCCCAACACCAAGACCAAGAAGCTGTATACGTCAGCTAAGCATACCTTCACTACACTCTTTCAGACGCCGAAGTTGCAGCGAAGAATGAAAGTATGCAAAAGAAAAAAGAACAAACAATGTTTCGCCACCGCATTCAGAATGGACGCTTGACATGGACAGGGTCGGGCAGAAGTTGGCGCTGTACCAACACGTAATTCAAGTAGATAATGATCACACGAGACATTCACGACGTGGGCGCAGCGCTGAAATAGCTCACAGCGCCATGAGGCTACCATTACAAATAAAATAGTATTAACCTACCCCATGTTTCTTTCCTCAATGATATTCCTGCAGGGTTATTACCCCACAAAAATATCCAAGGATTCATAAGGGTACTTCGTTCTATTCGACTTCATTATCTGCCCCGATCGCGAGGCACCCAGATAAACACAGGCTATAGTGCTTGAGAATAGATGTTATGCAAAGCATGTCGCAGTTTGCTATGATTAGTTAGAGGTTCTGCAGTGCGTTACAACAGAGGCGAAAGTGATTATATTCTGAATGACTCCTGGGGTTTTGTCCCGCAGAACAGCGATATGACAATGAGAGCCGTCGTAATCCTCTCTATCTCTTTCACTCCCTTTCCCCCACCCTCACGGACGCTTAGCCGTGCTTCCTACATGGGCTGCAAAAATTAGCGTCTTTTCCTAACCGAACCACAATCATCATCGTAGTGGAGGGCCCTAGGAATTTCCACCACCTGTAGTTCTTTACCTCGCACTGACACGGACTTCAAGCATTCCGCCTCCATCGAATGCGGCCGCCGCAGCCGGCATTCGATCACATGACCCTCGGGTCAGCATTCAACGGTCAGAGGCCCCAGACAACCGCAGTGGCTCAACTTGCTCAATTTAGGCGACGTATTAAGTGTTTCCAAAGTGAGCGCCTCCTCCGTTGCAGCAGTAGGATGAAGCCAACGTTGACCCCCATAATACGAGCAGGACGGCCTTCGCCCGTGGTAAGAGTGGAATTCTTAGAATTATTATCGTGAGAGCCATAACTACTGACTGAGAAGCTGAATGTGACCATCCTTCCCACCAAGCATAGTGGTACGAAAAACATCTAACTCTCGTTTCGTTCACTTGGCATATACCAAAATCAAACTGCAAACGTACGAATGTAAGTTTAAACCGGTAAGGTATGAGATCGACAACTTCGCATGCTTGCCATTTTTGTCATGGATGGCGATAATAAAACCTCGTCCATTCCTCGACCAGGGATACGCGTCCTTGAGCAAAACTTTTAAAGGAACTATTTTTCCCATCATATTACGAAATCACCCTTTCCCGATACCAACAGCACCACTCTTGCCGCAGGAGAACGCTTAGTAGGCGATAAAACGCACGAAAAGAAAATACACATGACCCTTCACTTCTTTCTTTCTTTCTTTCTTTCTTTCTTTCTTTCTTTCTTTCTTTCTTTCTTTCTTTCTTTCTTTCTTTCTTTCTTTCTTTTTCTTTCTTTCTTTCTTTCTTTCTTTCTTTCTTTCTTTCTTTCTTTCTTTCTTTCTTTCTTTCTTTTGCATTTCGCGCTATGGGAAAGCACCCACGAACCCTCAACTTCGAGCTAAATCTTCTCTACAGTACGTCACACATTGGCCTTCGCATGCCCTGTCATGCAGCGGTGAGGCTGAGGGGAAGAGTGGGTAGAATGCGGCAGTGATTAGCATGTCAAGACCAAGAGCTGGTCCGCTTTATCCCCCCGAGTGAAAAGGTGAACGCGATCACCAGAGGCAAGGCGCAGCCTCCACCTGGTAGGGTTGGTTCCGCTGTTGAAAAGAAACAGCAGAACCAGCAACAGCCGAGAGGACATAAAATTCAACGTGTCGGGGATAATTCATGCTTTCGGACGTTACCAATGGCTTAGTACGCCGCTGATGAAGACTGATGAACCACGTTATCGCAGGCTATCCAGCAGGCATTGCCAAGACCACCTCGTAAGCACGGGTAAGTCAAAAGAGATCGTCTCAAAAGCGATAGCTGCCACAACGTTATATTGGAAGAGGCTAGCACAATTATCTGGCGCTCATAATTCCATAAGACCCGCTCCCGTCCCATTTCTCGTTTTTGCGCGCAACATTTCCCGATTTGTATGAAGGCGTGGCACCATGGACATTTATTCTGGTTATAAACGACTCAAGCACCTGCGAATTCAACGAGTCTGCGTGGATTTGCCGACGACACACGCTAGATACGTTTGAAAGAACGCTCGACGCACTACGTTTGGAAAGTGTTGCCGAAAATACACTTACATTTCTTTGTGTTCTAAACTGTTTGCAGTGTAAAAGTTGTCTTCCAATGTACTTTAGTGCTATGATGTAATACATTTTTTGTGGAGAAATCTAAATCATACCACTACACGAACAATTTTGACCACATATAGCCACGGGCTTACTCGATGCGGCGGTTTGTCAAACTGCGTTGAATAAAACCCTTGTCACGTTCACACAAAGCGGCTGAAGTTATTTTATTTTGAATTTTTTTCTTCATGGCGTATACCAACAGCTTGAGATTGGCCATGATTCGCGAGGAGCTGATACGCGATTAGTCAACCATTCGGATAGTTGGCTAAGTTAGAAGAATAAATGGATGAAAAATGAATGACAAGGAACTAATCATAAAAACAAATATGAAACAACTAAACAAAATCTGAACAGCTAAGCAACGGGCAAAAGCACTTAATCTTCCTCTTCTTCCGTCCCTGCTTTAGAGTCAGCGCACGAGCATATATTACATCATACTGTAGCCAAAAGTTACTGTAAAAGCTACCATAGCAAAGTTCTGCTGCACTCCCTTCGTCGCTAAGGCGTTTCGAGAACACTGGAATGAATCCTGATAATCCTGAAACGTTTTTCCACAGACCACCATATCCATTCCACCCTGAAGGGAATAAACAACCTGTGACGCACATGCAAATGACGGTGACAAGGTTGGTGCCCCGTGTGCGCTCCGCTAATTGCTCTGTCGGGTGGGGGAAATCTCGATCGTGCGGCCGGGCTTATCGACGCACGCTTTTCTTCGCAAGTTATTTCAAACGAGCCGTCTTCATTTGCATGTGTCATCGCACTTCATCATGACGCACTGTCCATTAAGCAAACACTTACAGAGACGTCGTCGATGGTTTCAAGATCACGTGTCCAAGTTCAACTACCTGAATCATAGAGGACGCTTCGCTCACTTACAGGGTACCTGAGTCCAGTTTACGACAAGGTGTCCAAATAACTTTCTTGTGCAGTGAATTTATTTGGAACCTTCCTTGACTAATGCCTTCGTTGGTCGGGTTATGCATTCTAGTTAATTTATGCGCTTACAAATGAATTGCACCTATTAAGCTTTCTTTCGTTCCATGACGCCAGCTGTTGCCGATGCAAGGTTCGCTCTCACAGATTGACATCCATGAGCTTTCGAACCGGCGCCTCGGAATTAGCAAATATGTAGGCGAAAAATGAGAACGCGCTGTCTACTTAATTAGGAATATCAAAAGTGGCAGGGAAGCGTACGTATGCAAGACTAACATGCCTGATAAGTAACGACATCAATAACATATGACATGCTCCCAAGTCCCGTCTCGATTGACTATAATAATATCGCGTGTGGCTCGTACCTACATTGAATATTTAGGCATTAGCCAGACCGATTGAATGTTAACCTTTGCAGCCTACGGCATTCACCGGCCGGAAGTTCCGAGTTCGGACCTCGAGGTCCCGAATAAAACCACCACAAGTCCTGGCTTTCTCCTTCTAAGTCTATTAGGTGAAGCCGAGGATTGCAGTAATGTCAGTCAAAGGAAGCAAACAAGAAAGAAAACGTTATTTTGCAAAGGAAATTAGGCAACACAAAAGATCCCTTAATGTAAAAAAGCAGTAGCTCTACACCGTCACTTAAGAGACAGTTAAGGTCGCTTGACAATATTTTATTGCTCGCTCGCAAAGATGGGAAATACGTGATCGGCCTGTGCTAAAATACAGCGTAAGTCACCTTTGCATTCGAAAACACGTTGCCTTGACAAGGGGGCCGGGTGAGAGCGTAATTGTATACAGTACCCCTCACCTGCGTCATACTGCTCAATACGTTGCAATGCCGGTGCTGCCCTATGCGGGAAATTCTTGAGGGCTATTCTGCTCTCATGCATATTCGAGCATGTAGCATCCGTACGTACCACACCTTCACTTATACGCCCTCTGGACGTAGACTCCGTGATGTAACCTTGGCGTATAGCGGGTCTCAGTGCAATTCGCTCGAGGGTGGATTGGCGTCGTAGTTCATGCTTAAATTCTTTCTAGAACAGTTGACTTACTTCGTTCGGTTTCGTCGTGCGTAGGAACACGTCGAGGTTTCCAATCCTACCGTAATTCTTGGGTAAAGTTGTGCTTTAGCTTCTGCAAGATCAGATGCAAACTTGTATTCGACATTGAAGGCCATGGGATGCAAACGCCAGTACTGGTCTCACGTAGCAACAGGACGCACAATTGGTTGCCAGTGATAGGCCAACGACAAGGAACCCAGTTACCAGGACATCGAACCTTGGAAACTTACCGAGTCTATCAATCGAGGCCACGGAATCCGTTCGCGCACATGCTCACGTCGCCAAATATTTAGTGTATTGAAATAACCCTTTCAAGATAGAGCAACGTAAATGGGGTTCGTGTAATCGTTGCACTATCTTTCTTTTAGATATGCGGTACTGTAATGCCTTAGCTTAATCAGTAAAAAGCCATAGGAAGTCGTGATCCGACCACGACAAAGTTGTAAAAAGTAGAATTTTTCGTTGGCGTGCTACTAGACCTTCTACCTGGCATTATGGTGCTAGAAAAGTCAACAAGAACAAGAGGTCGCCGGCCACTGGTCGAGCAATCGGCGTTCGTGTCGTTATGCATCGTCGTGGCGTTCTTAGCACAAGCATCGTTAGCTCAGAATGCCTCGATCACTTCCGGCTCAAGTACGTCGGCAGCAGTCACGCCTATGCACGTGAATGACATATTCCGCCAAACGGGGGGCGTCGACTACGGCCAGGTTCTTCGAGATGTGTTGGTCTCCGGTCTTTCCAAAGTGCCGCGATCTCTGGTGAGCAAACTGCTGGCAGCCGACGTGCGGTTTGAGTGCAGCGCATCGTTTTTACGGACCATGAGAGCGTTCCAGAACCTCGAGCCGTGGGCGCTGAGACGTGAGTACACAAATATCTTGTTTCGTTGCGTGTCGACAAGACTACAGATCTATATATACACGTGCGTTAACGGTACAAACACCATGTGTTGTATCAACCACGTACCCTATTCTTCGTCTTTGTGTCCGTGATTTGTTCGCGCCTCCGTCTCCTTGAAAATATCATGCACGTGATCTTCAACACCAACGTCGCCTCGCGCGCCGATCCAGACGAACCTGTTTCGAGAGTGCGGTGGCTCGCTGCGAGCTGATGGCTTTGAAAGACAGGTGCATGGTGTCTTCTGTCTTCCTTTGGAACGTTCCATTTGTGAA
The DNA here is from genome assembly GCA_013339685.2 of Hyalomma asiaticum. Classification (NCBI taxonomy): domain Eukaryota; kingdom Metazoa; phylum Arthropoda; class Arachnida; order Ixodida; family Ixodidae; genus Hyalomma; species Hyalomma asiaticum. The sequence continues at coordinate 76,911,500 of CM023484.1, forward strand.
TGACGAATATGGTATCTGCGTACTTGAATTTGCTCTTCCAGATATATTGTTAAGAAACATCAGAAAGAACTCGGAAGGATTGTAGTTGTAGCTTTTTCGGCGAGGAAACAGAGTAACCAGCGTATGTAACGTGGTCTTCTAACAACGTTTGCGTGACTACGTCCGATTTAAAAAAACAAAAACATTTTGACTGGATGCCCGGATGCTGTCGTTTGCACCAGTAGTGCTCTCGTGTATTGGTTGAAGAAACTTCCCTTTGAGTGTAATGAACGGCGATCAGGACAGCGAAGCTCCATACGAGAACGCGGATGAGGGTAAGGAAGCAATTCATTGCATGTCCCGCGGGAAAGGAGCTGGAGAAGACGGCATAACCGCTGACTTGATCAAAGATGGAGGATACTTCCTATCTAGAAAGCACGCGACACTAAACACACAATGCATCAAAACTTCAAATGTGCCAGTAAGTTGGAAAAATGCAAATATGATATTATTGCAAAAGAAGGGAGATGTAAAAGACTTGAGGAACTACAGGACGATCAGTCTACTCTCAGCGCTATACAAAATATTCACAAATGTGATTCTAAATAGAATAATAACCACATTTGATTCTAATAATGCAAGAGAGCAATCAGGATTCAGAAAAGGATACCACAGAATAGACCACCTTCATACGATCAATCAAGTAATCGAAAAATTAGCTGAATACAACAGACTATACATGGATTTCATAGACGACGAAAAGGCTTTTGACTCGGTAGAGATACCAGTAGTTCTTGAGGCATTGCGCTGTCAAGGAATATGTGATAGTTACGTAAATACCATAGCCAACATTATAAGATTCTACAGGCACACTTCTTTTTAGAAAGAGCACGAAAATCCCGATATAGACAGGTGTCAGACAAGAAGACACAATTTCTCCAATGCTGTTTACTATACGTTTGGAAGAAACCATCAAAATACTAGACTCGGAAGAAACAGGAATAAGGAATAACGGCGAATATTTGAGTAATTTACGCTCTGCCGACGGGACAGTGCTCTTCAGCAATGATGGCGACGAAGTGCAGAAGCTGATTGAAAATTTCAGCGGAGAAAGCATTAAAGTAGAAATGAAGCATTAACGTAGAAAATGCAGAAAACAAAGATCAATGCTAGGTGGCGCGGCGAAAAGAAAAACGCATCCTCACGAGTGAAAATCAGACAAGTCGTACAATAATGCGTATATGTCAGGGTAACTACTGACAGGGGAGCCCACTCATGCATATTATAAAGATATTAGCACACCGCTTAACACGTTCATTTATACTAAAGTTGTTTCGCGCTGCTGGCCGTGAGCGCGCGCAGTAACCGCACATAATTTTTGAAGGAAGGTTTTCAGCGTTGCTGTTTATAATAAGCGCAAAATGTACGCTGCTTCATTTGTTGCGTTCCCATGACTGCAGCAAGCCTGATGATTACCAAAAAAAATATAATGCGACGCTCTGTGATATACACATGACAAATTACTCGCGTATATCCAGGGCAAGGCGTGGCACAGGTTATTAGAAAGTAACGCACTGGCCCGTTTAAAAACAGTTCTTTTTCCTCCTAAATGCCAGAACTGCAGGAAAGCAACAAACGAGGGAGCAGCAGGATTATAGACGCACAGAAGTAAAATAGAGAGACGAGCTGGCTGATGAACATTCGTCATTGGAACGTAAGCGCAAACTGAGACGATCACAAGAGAGGCAACGCTTTGGTGTACTGGGCGTCTTAAATGGGTAACAGCCAGACCAAGTTCACAAAGACCGTTTGAGTGCCGCAGACAACCTGACAAGAGTGTCCTGCAAGTTCTGCTTTTCGCTAAGATATATCCTTTGCTTGCGTCGTTTGATCTTTCTGCGGCGTTGTTGAACAGGGATTTTTTTTAAACGTAAAATGGCATCACTAAAAATCCTCTTTAGCAGTTTATAAATGTCAAATGCTGTAAGATAGCTTGACAGATGCAGCCTAAGTTTCTGCACTTTTATATGCCATGTGTGTATGGGTCAAGGGTATCTTCGCCCACATAACGCCAAATTTATACGCGTGCAATGTACACTTCACTGCAGCGCATCAGTTATGCGGAACAAGACACAAGCAAAAAATATACAAGCGCGCTGTCTAGAAATTTTACTGGAACCTAAGTACAAAAATGTTCCAAAAGCCGGGTGAGTTCATGTTCTAAAAGATTTACTCCGACTTAACTCAACAAAATAAATAACAACCTTACATAGACGTTTCGCCACCTATGCGTTCATTGGCTCACCAACTTACAATTTGTCGAAGTTTTTGGTTGGATTGCTGAGACCGCTAACCGAGGACAGTACCAGGTCAGTCAAAAACTCTCGTCAATTTGCAACTGATGTGCGCGCGCAGCACCTTGATGTTGACGATGTGATGGTCTCTTTTGATGTTGTTTCTTTGTTTACAAATGTCCCTGTCGCCCTGGCCATTGAGGTTGCAGAAACCAGTTTGAAAGAAGATGAGGACTTAGGAAGCCGTACGTCTAATCGCGGTTCATCCGTCGGGACCAATCGGCGTGCAACAACAACCGCGGCCCTCTACCGGACATTTACAAGGACATACGTCACTAACAGTAGACTGGGCGGCCTCCGTTCATGTGTGTCAGTGTATACTGAGGATGCCACCCGCATAGGTGGCGAAACGTCTATCTAAGGTTGTTATTTATTTTGTTGAGTTAAGTCGGAGTAAATTATTTAGAACATGGAACCTAAATGGAACGATGAGTGGATCATATAAAACCGCCTCCCCTCCTTTACTGAGTTTCAAATAAGAACGATAAACACAAAGAAAACAGAACGAACGTTCCACGCAGGATCCACTTATATGTCTCGTTCCACTTATTACATGTCGTATCGAGATGAAAATATGTGGATCGCATTTTTAACTGGAGCTTATGTGGAACCAGATTAAGAGTGTAGGGGTACCATGCGATGGAGGTGTACTCGAGCTTCAGTCGAATTAAGTGGTTATACGCGAGAAGTTTACCAGTAGCTGGAGCATGGTTAAGTTTGTACTTTAGAAAACACAGTTTTCGGAAGGCATGGGAAAATATCTTTTCCATATCAAGGTTCCAGAACAAGTTGTTGCAAATGGCGACACCTAAATATTTATAGCGAGTAACTTCATTAAGTGCAGACGAGCCCAGCATGTAGTTATAATAATGAGATGTTTTCTTTTGGGAGAATGGTTAAAAAAACACTTTTTTCACATTCAAGGTCATCTCCAAATGAGTGCAACATTGGAAAATTTGACTGAGGCTTTCATTGAGGTCACTTTGCTCACTAGCGCGGGTGATTTCTTTAAGCAACACACAGTCGTCTAGAAATAGGCTTATTTGGACATTCGGCTTAACAACATCAAGCAATGTCATTAACCTACAGGAGGAACAATAAAGGGCCCAACACACACTTTATCGAGGTACCCCAGAACTGATTGGCACAGAGGCCGAGTGATGCCCATCTGTATCCACGAACTGCTCGCGATTCTTTAGGTATTCAGCTATCCAAAAATAACCAGTTCGGGAATGTCATAATTTCTTAGCTTAGATATTAGTTTTGGAATGAGTTATACTATTAAAAGATTTACTGAATGAATTTTTAAATGAAATATTCTTAAATCAAAGTGTTTCTTAACTCAATACTTTTGCAAGCAGTGCCTTCATGCCCTTTTGGTGGCACATTGAACACAAAACGACATAGCAGGGACGTCTATATTCCGTATTTCATCGAACATATTTTGCTGTTTTCATGTCGCAGTTATGGATGCAACAGGAAAGTACCCCACGGGTGCATTCGAAAGCTCTCGCGTCGACATGGGCGCGTTTGATCAGTGCCTTGAAACAGCCGTGCGGGATCGCAACGGAAATGTTTTGTCTCGGGGACAGTACTGCAATCTACTCATCTATGGTGAAAATGCAACGGGAATTCAAGCGTTCTTGAGCTTGATCTCGGACGCCCTGCACCCGAAGGTAAGCGAATTGGAACACACGTATCTATCTATCTATCTATCTATCTATCTATCTATCTATCTATCTATCTATCTATCTATCTATCTATCTATCTATCTATCTATCTATCTATCTATCTATCTATCTATCTATCTATCTATCATGTGCAACGTTTCATAAACGAAAGGCCATTGAGCGAGCTGATCGAAGAGCATAAAGCGGTTGATGCTAGCTCAGCACCGCACAGGGTCATCTGAAGAAAATTGTTTATTGTGCATAAACTATGGTATTCCCGTCCCCACCTGGGAGCGGCCCGCGACTTCATCGCCTCCCTGAAAACGGGAGCATCGAAATCTCTCAGGACCTTCAATAAAGTTCCTTGTCTGTCTGTGAACTGTCGAAACTCCTTTTTGACAGCATAAGCTGTTATCGGGTTGTTACAATTTATTTGCATTTGCCTATACTCGTGGCGATGGTGTCCACCGCCGCCGGAATCCGTAACCGCTATCAGATTCAATGAGGAAAACTGCATGCCTATGCGGATTTCAATCTACATCAATAGGAGCAAAATCAGTGCACCAGGGACTGTCTATCCCCAAGTGGTTGGGCATCTTGCATTCTTATCCGCGAATCTGTTATGACAGGAGAGGTAGTAGCGTTCACCCCCGACTCTCACCATCTGGCTTGGTACTTTGCGTTCTGAGCCACGACTTTGATATCTCTGACACCTAGGAGTGGTGTTCGAGGACATTACATGATGCCAGCCATAGGCTGTGCTTTCGCGAAGGAGGATGAGGAAAAATACGACGAATGAAGAAGAAGAAGGAGACGTCGATTAACAAGAAGACGGGGACGACGAAGTCGTCGACTAATAAGAACACGGCTGTAATAAAATGTGGACGCAGCCGCAGCGTCTACAAGGGTCCTTTATTGCGTAAAAACAAGGGTTCATTTATGTATGGTGCATGGCTTTTCGGCACCCGTGCGAAGGCTTTAAACAAGATGGAGATGCGCACTAGATAGACGCTTCAGTAACATCACGATGCAACGGAGAGGAAAGGAAGTAGAAGGCGACGAAAGCGAAGAAAAAAAAAGTAAAGGGATGATGAGTATGAAGAGGATGCAGGAAGAGCAGACATTAGAAGAGAAATGGCCCGGTGAAGCGGGGGTAGGGGGGGTGGGGGAGTGAAGCAGAAATAGAGTAAGACAGGAAGAGAACAATGATAGAGCAAGCAGCAAAATCTAGTCCGCACTGCCATTGTGCTGCGAACTGTGTGCAGGTCATGGAGTTGCTTTCCCCCCCCCCCCCCCCCCCCCCCCCCCCCACAGGATGAACTCCAACGAATTAACCGGAGCCTTCTACCTGGCCCCGCGGACCTTCTCACCACCTAGCAGCAAACTATGCAGAGCTCGGGTATTCACATGGAGACAATTAAAAACAAGCCATAATCAAAAGAAGAGGCGTGCAGGACACGGACACAAGAAGAGCAGTGAACACCACGAACGCCGCACCACTGCTCTTCTTGTGTCCGTGTCCTGCACGCCTCTTCTTTTGATTATGGAATGTTACCAACTCGCTCAACTTTCTGTCCCATTAAAAACAAGAGTGTACCAGAATCCTGTCCGAAGCAGCAGTTACTGCCCTGAGGAGGAGGAGGAGAAAGGAGGGAGGAAAGACAGGGAGGTTAGCCAGTGCTGAGACCGGCTGGCTACCCTGTTGCAGGGGAGTTGGGGGAGGGGAATGAAATAACAGCAAGGAATGACACGACAAGAGAGAAAAGAAAGGACAGAGAGAAAAAAAAAACACGCACTGAAAGAAAGGAATTCGCGGACACCGTTAGCGCCAACGTGCTCAAAGCCCTGCAAGACAGTAATTATCCCACCTTAGGCACATAACCTGAGTATGTAAGGCACAACTAATCGAGTTAATGCCGATACCCTTTCGTCGTGCTAGTTCGTCGCTCTGCGCATCTCCAGACTCGACGACCGACCCTTGGCCATGCCCCAGGCCATCGAGGATGCGAGGAGACAAGAGATCGACGCCCCCGCGTGGAAGCCTTGGCCCTGTCGCGCTAAACCCTGACGGCCAATCAAAAATTATTATCGTAACTTAAGATGCATTTCCAGAGCTATCGAAAATAAACGGAAGGAGATGGAAGATTGTTTCGTTAGCGCTGGCAATGCATTACAAGTGTACATTCCAACTAGCTTAGTTGACCATGTTAAGTTATTACAAGACAACCATCTCTAGAGTTCACAACTCCCAAGCGAAGGACTTGGTCTAACTAACTTCTGGCGATATTGATGTACGACGTTAAAGCTTGCGATGCTTAACCAATTCTGGTGATCACCTAGAATACGCAAACATCTCTTGCCGGAGCAGATTTAAAGGGCCAGAAGAATGATCCACCAGAAGTAGGGAGCTCCTTATCTTTACAAGTGTCGGAAGTACAGAAATGATTCTTTTGCCGCGTTATTCCGCCTACTGCTCAGTGTCGGGTCAGTTTCAAATAGAAGGAGGGGGGGGGGGGGGTATCATTTGCTTACGTCATACGAGTGTGGCTTTCCCTATTTAGTTCTTTCCAATTCATTTTCAGTTAGCGTTCTTGCCAATTCGGCTTTCTAACTTTCCTTGTTGGCTTTCTTTTCAGCTCCGCTATTTCGGCAAGTACGGCGTTCCTCTAGATGAACCACTCGCCCGAATTGCAATATGCTACATTGATGATTGCAGCCAACAGGACTTACAAGCTATGGTTGCCGCAGGTATGTCTTTCAGCTCGAGCTCTTGCTGCGAGTGATGTTATCGTGCGCATCGGATATAGTAGTGGCTCTGCATAGCATTAAGGATAAAGGAGAAAATTTGGTTTCCATATCAAGAGCTTTGTATTGACAACGCCTTCCTGACAATATCACGTTTTCTCTGATAACAACACAACAAATTGGAAGGCACCATTGCTTACACTGTCTTGTTATGAACATCCTATGAATAAAATGTTTGTATTCTAACTTCCCTTGAAAGCGCGTACATACTCGCAAGTGCACACCCGTAGTAGCTGCTATTATCCCGCGCTGCGTTTGGAATGTGAAATATTGCGGCTATTGATTTTTTATCTTATATCAAAACTAACACGATAAATAATAAACAGAAATCGAGCAGATCGCACGCAATGTGGGTATTGATCGCACGCGAAGCAATCAACGAGCGATTTGCTATGCCGAAATATTCAGTACTCGTCAAGCATTACGAGTGATAAATGCCTTCCTGCAAATTGAGCACAAACACCGTAACCAGAACTGATGATGCGTTAGGTTTATTTACGATATGCACCGTGCCGAAAGAGCCGCTGTGGACGAATGCGGGCGTTCCTATCTCCCATCCCACCCCTTCCTTTCTTTATAAAGTGATAGGTTCAAGCTTGTCCCTATTTTTCCATGTGGTAAGTCTAGGTTTCAATCATGTGTACCATTCACGGTACCATGGCAACCTTGGTGGATACCATGTGAGCGAAACGGCCATGACAGCATCGAGACGTAGGCGCCTACAGGCAAGTACAGAGGTAGATTGTTGGGTGTCGTTGCGCATTCAACGGACGTACACAGGAAATAAGAGGCAGAATAAACGGAAAGAGCAAATCAGGAGAGTGGGGTCCCCGCGCATATCTGAACACCCACGCAGTGTGTGTTCTCATGAAATCTTCAATGTCTATATCCGGTTCGTCCGTGTCTAACGTAAGGTGCTATCGTAACCTGCGGCGTATATCTCTATAAACTGGAACGACCAGTGAGGGTATGAGCCACATGTGATCGTATTTTCCCTAATCATTCAGTACGTGACGAGCATATATCATTTCAGTGATCTTCAGATCAATCCTCCATGATTCCAATTATGGCACCCACGTAGCGAACTAGACGACCAGGAATGCGAGGAAACGTAGGCTAGATAGATAGATGGATAGATAGATAGATAGATAGATAGATAGATAGAAAGATAGATTTATTTATTATTTATTATTTCCTGCAAACCCTTGGGCATAAGCCGGCGAGCTTTTTTGGCGCGGAAAAAACAATTGGTACACCATGCCTGTCTGCCACTTCCTTCATATTATGTGCAACTTTGTGTATATATGGCACAACGGTGACCTTCTTCCTATCTATGGGCGCTGCGTAAATGAACGCATAGCGGAGCATGCTATATATATATATATATATATATATATATATATATATATATATATATATATATATATATATATATATATATAGATAGATAGATAGATAGATAGATAGATAGATAGATAGATAGATAGATAGATAGATAGAAATGTCTAAATATCGCCAGGAAATGCTTGGCATCTTACATAAATTCACTACTGGCATTTCGCGATTTCTATACATCAATATTTATGTACTTTCGTGCAATAGAGTGATGTTTTCTTTTTCATTCGCGCAATTATCTCCAAAGCGGCGCGCATATTATCGAGTAAAGCTGGTATACATAATACATAGTGAGGTTAAGGGTAGTTGATTCTGGCAGCCACAACCAAAGGGAACACGACAATGAACAATCCGATATGAATACGTTCGAGTTTATGCGCTGGGACCCCAGTCTCCCAATTTCTCTATTATATTTTTTAAATAAGAACCATTTGTGGCCGAACTTCAACAAATTTGATCGTATATACCTATATACCCGTCTCTTCTTCGCGCCTACTTCTCGATGCTCTCATGGCAGTCTCGCTAACTTGGTATCCACCAAGGTTGGCTCGGTACCGCGCGACCGTAAGATTGCATGACAAACATGAATGACGGACCCTGACGTCATAAAGTTCAGGCCGAAGGTTATTCGAAATTGCAGCTCCCCGCCCGGCGTCCTCAACGCACTGTCCGAGACGACATTGGCGACATGTGGCTATTGCTGATATGGCGGCGATAGGCTAGCTGGCCAACTGGTATCGAGTGAAGAGGACGCTCGCAGAGTTGGATTAGAGAAAAGATGGCTTATTTTTACAATATGCACAAAGCAGTACGAGGAGATGACCCGCACATTGCAATGAACTAGACACTGAACTATGCATGTCGACCTTACACCGCCGTAATATGAACTTGAGGTGCGTTGAACTATAAGCAAGTTAAGCATCTCTGTCCAGTACTTCGAACAACGTCGTGGAGCCGCCTTTGAGACTGAACAGTGATCCCACCCATTGTCCCGCCTCTTCCATTTGGCCCATCGAAGTTGTGAAATCACCAACCATTCAGTGAATAGGTTCCAAGGGCGCCTTGGTACACTGAAATCAAGGCATACTTCTCACTTCAAGCAGCGCACACATAAATAAAAGAAATGTCACTCAAGGGCGAAGGACGAGGGCAAATTCAGCTGGCGCAAAGTGGAGTACACTACTACAACACGCGTCATGCCGGCACACGCGCAGCGAAAAGCACTAGCGGCATCCGAGAGATGTGTAGCCCTAGGCAAACCAGGCCATCGACGCGTAGGCATTTCAGAGTATGGCTTCGTCGTTGGCTTCTTCGGCGAAACAAGGCAAGCTACGCCGGGCAGTGTCTACAGGCGTTTAATGGTGCCAAACCGTACTCCAACGCATGCGAGGTCAAGAAGCACACAGAAGGAATGTCCGACAAAAAGCCGCTCCCCAGGCATCGAACGACAACAGCTCGGTGGGAGCATCTGTGCATCGTAGGCGCGTTGACGTTCTCCAGGTATCCGGACATTAAGTAACGGAACCACCGTTTTATATATATTACAGTGCTGCCAAAGATTTATGGTCGTCTTTATACGATGGTCCGGTCTCTTCGGACAGATGGCCCACAAATTATTTCGAGGAATTCGCCCGACGCCTCGAAATGACGGACGACAAAATGGGTCGGAAACTCCAGCGACCATCACCGCCGGCTCATCCCGCGCAGACGCTGAAACTGGAGCAGCTGCTCAAGGTCGCCGTAACGGCGCACGTGGCGCCTACTGTTCAACCGCAGAGGTCCAACCACACCTGGACGCTGACGCCGAAGAGGGTCAGCGCCTGGGCATCCTCTTGCCTGGGCATCCATTCAGGAGAGAGGGTCGAGGCAATGTCTTTCGCGGCTACAGTGTTCTAGTTCTCTAGAGTATTCTAGTTCACTGTGTCGTGGCACAGAGAGGCAGGAGGGCATTGCCTATATCAATACTTCGGCTGCTTTCTGAGAAATTGTTTCGCGAGCAACCACACGCCCCCTCGTCGCTCTCGCAGGCGCTCACACTGTCCAACATGCTTGCACACTTCACACACTGCAGGGGTCCTTAAAGCTCTGGGTCTTCCGGTGCACGCGTGTGTCAGTGCCGTGACACACGCGTGCAGAGGGAGGTGCGTGTGCAGCCCGACACCAGTTCCCTGCGCGCCGATGCCGCGGGAGATACAAACGCAGAAACAGACAGAACACCAATGAAACGATGCCGCGACACGCTGAACGAAATGTCAATGCAGAAAAACGCGTCCCAAAGGTTGTAGTGACCGAAGTCAACGTAATACGTGGTATTAACGTGAAATCGAACCCGGACCCCGCGGTGCCAAGTAGACATTCTACGACTCGTATATGAAAGCTTGTTCACGCGCGACTGTGGTGGGTTTTCGCTGCTGTACGAGCTGTGTGAGAAGCAATGCGTATTTATTACTGTCACTCAAAAGGCTATATAGTACAGATTTGCTCTACGCGGCAGGAATACTCCAGCAAACGACACTTATGATAAGCCCATCAGTACACGGTAGCCTGCATGGACGGTGTGCACTAACATGCACGGATGCTGCAGGGCACCACTGCGTGCTGCAGTGTCGCCGACGAGCCTGATAAGCCCACGTTGTACAATTACTAAATCTAGACAAAAACGCTGACGATACTCGTAACACTTGGCTGAATTACATATAATTCAGCACGAGCAACTTCCGCCTGATTGTTTCGCGTGACACTTATTCCCACAATGCACCGGATTTGTAAGATATTTATTTTCTGTTAATGAGGTGCAGACACGAGGCTGCACAAAGGGAATGGGTTTTCAGCGCATGGGAAGCGCAGAAGTCTTGCTTTCTCTCCATGTGCTAGCCAATTCGGTCCCAACCAAAAGCAAGCAAGCTTGGTTTCGACCAGCATGCAAACCAGAGACCGGAGCATCCTAGTGAAAAACATTTATTATCACTGTTAGGCTCCTTTGGCTACACCATCAGACGCAACCTCTGTGTAACCGGTATTCGTGGAATTCACTCCGTTAAGTGTGTTGTGAACTGCTACTGAGAAGCCATCTCGAGTGATTGCTGCTGCACTTGCGCACTCAACCGATAAATATCTATTCTCGTTTGGAGGACAGGAGTGTTGTTGCTGATGTCACGTGTTTATAGTGCCGTGTGCATTGCACGACCTTGGTCGGACGCGATCGACGACAAATCGAAGCAGTGCTGTGTGCCGTCGTTTGTGTGTTGCTCTTAATGGCAATTGATATTCCGGACTAAAAGTGCCGTGTGCTTGCCTCACAACATAAAATGAGCATCTAGTGGTCCCGCCACGGAAAAAACCTATCGTGTTGCAGCTCTCCTTGAAAGCAAATTCCTTACGGCCTGTCCAAGGCAAGCCGTTTATTTTTCTTTCTGCTCTCGTCTCCGGTTCCTGAGGTGAAGGCAACGCGACCACAGTCAACATGTTTACGTACTTGTAGCACTTATACGACACCGAACTTTTTTTTTCTTTCGTAATATCGGTATCAGTGAAGAGAATCGGATGACTTTCAAGGGTGGCGCCAGCTACATATTCCATGCTGGTGTGAGCAACGCAGACAAGAAGGAGGGTGCTAATTCCGGCTGAGGAATCAGTTTCACAGTGTTTCGCGCATCGTTATTGAAAGAGACTTCTTAATTAAAATAATTTCGTGAAATAAGGTTCTACTTGCGACTGCAGAAAGGCATCAAAAATTTGCCGCATATGCGTGAAGAGTTGTTTTAACTAGGCTCCAACATCGCGTGCTCCTTCCAGTTCGTTCAGAAAGAAAGCCTCTCTGCCGAAAGAAGGCTATTGATTAGAGCTGTGTAAAGAGAGAAGTTGTGAGTGCGAAGCGAATTTTAATATTATTATATTAGTGCGAATCTAATCGAATAATTTTTAATAATGCTCGATTATTTTATGTAATACCTCAATAAATTACAGAGAACTGTGCTGTCAAACATGGGAAAAAGTAACTAATTTATTGCACAACCAGTGTACTCTCCTGCGTCGTCTCTAGAAAAAGAACGATCGACTCCTTAAGTAACAGTCCACAGAGAAGTGAGCATGCGCACGAGCTACGCTCCCTGCAGTACACAAATGTTAACTTCATCACTGTACCGAAGTGTAAGCTCCGCTGCAATGAGTGTTCGCTTCGTCGCAGTACGCTAATGTTAGCTTTTCCGCAGTACACAAGTGTAAGCTTCGCCACAGTACGCAAGCATTATGTGGCGAAGCATACAACATGGGGTATGGGACACTTGTCACAAGACATAGCATATTTTTCCACCTAATTTCAAGCATCGACTATTTCGAAGAGTATAAGTTGAAGGTAAATCGAATTAAATGGCAAGCTTTACTCGAAAATTATGTGAAAATTCGAATATTCGTAAGCTTCTATTATCAGCTGCTTACGGTTTACACGTTTATCGATTGCCGGCGATTCAGGCACGCCGTGGTTGGCCAGTACAGGCAAGTTTTCGACCGTGTGGAGTTCCTCGACGTGACTTAAGTCTAAGTACCCTAGCTGTCTTGCTTTTGGGCGCTAGATAAATGTGGCTACCGTGAGTGCGATTTTGAACTTTCGTCCTTCATCTTAAACTGTGCCCGATAAGTGACCATGGCGAGTGAAAGCTAAAAACAAGGTAAGTGGCTCCAGGTGACGACAGTGTGTTCACGGAAGTTCTAAGATGGGGCAAGTCTAGCAGGCATTAAAATTTTTAGAAATCGTTCCATAACAGGCGGAGGCTTTTAAGCAGGGCGCACCACTGAAATGTAGATAACGCATCGCGGGTCAGCTGCGCGCAACTATGTATCTTTCGTCTTTTTGTCACAAATGTACGCGTATGCGGCCAGTAAGCGTTAAATCTAAGTTGTAGGCAGACGAAGCATTGACTGATATCGAAGAAAGCCGAGGACGTTCATCTGTCTGGCGCGCTTATTCGCTGCTACCAGCGTTAGGTAAAAGACGTGATACAGAGTGAGTAGGCACAGAAGTGCCCATTAGCCCACAGGGGTCTCTCACTCTAATAGCCACCATAGGCTGACGAAACAAAGAACCAAGAAAGTATGACTATCTCGATATGACGCTGCGTTTTTCGCAAATATTTTTTGATTTTTCGCTGGATATCCGTCCGCCGGCCGCGGCGGCTGCATTTCGATGGAGGCGAAATGTTGAGGCTCGTGTGCTGTGCGATGTCAGTGCACGTTAAAGAACCCCAGGTGGTCGAATTTCCGGAGACCTCCATTACGGCGTCTCTCATAATCATACCTGGTTTTGGGACGTTAAACCCCGCAAATCAATCAGTCAATGGATATCCGTCCGACGCTTTGATGTGTTACAGCGAAGTTACCTGTGGCTAGGCTCTGACCAAAAATGCGCTCGTCGACCGAAAATATGGGCCGGTTCTGAAGGCTCTCGAAAGGAAGGGCGCTATTTTTGACAGAACAGAAGAAAGACGTGCTCGTCCGGTTGTCTTTCTTTTGTGTTCCCTTTCCCCAGCGCAGGGTAGCAAACCGGACGCACATTTGGTTAACCTCCCTGCTTTTCCTTACCCTCTCTCTCTCTCTGTGTGTGTGTGTGTGTTGCAAAAAATGCGCATTACTTTCAACGTGTTTCAACAACTCGTCCCTTAAGAAGTGATCCTGAAGGCAGTGTAGTCAGGCGTATGCGTACGATTCACCCGTGCCGTTCGCCACGCGTGTTTCCTGGTGAAGGTTGCTGTTGTACACGCAGCATCTCCCTCGAGTACGCGTGACCACGGCAGATATACAGCCATAAATATGGCATGCATGTAGCTACGTATATGATTCGCGTTTACGCTGGCCGTTCCCGAAGGCTATGCAATGGCTCATACCGAAAATTCCATGGCAATGTAGTGAACCAGGTCAGAACTAAAATGAATCAAATGTGCTTTAAGTCGGTTTGATGCTTTCAGTGCTTCAGGTGCTTTTTAAGTGACTTTCAAGATCAACAACGCATTTAATTTTAACCAACTGTGAATTGATCAAATCAGATGTTAATTAAAACGTCTGAAATATGTCCTAAGCGAACCCAACGTGTAGTGGATACAGGTGTGTGGCTGTCAATGATTTCATTGCTTAATCGTTCAAGGCTACTTCATAATGGCTAGTTCGGTCAAGTAATTGCACAGGTTGGCTATGCGTCGACCTTCAGAAAGTGGAATGGTAGTTAGATTTTTATAGAGATGTAAATTTACACCTCTTTCATGCTGATTGATGCCCGGCTACTCTGGCCCAACGTACGGGCATTCAGTCGGACGCCTTTATGGTTGTTCCCTGCCTTTCTGTTTCCTTCTTTCTTCCTCTTTCTAACAGCCAAGACAGTACATGAGGCGCAGCCGCATTTGCTGAACGACTTCTCTGTCCAGCAACTTTCATAGTGGATGAGTATTTTTCTGCAGAATTCTAGTTAACACTGATTGCATACGAGTGCGGCTCCACGCTATCTACTGAGAGACGACACGTACGGTTGCTGTACAAAGCGCTAGCGCCCGTGATGTCCTTTATGTAGACTGAACCGGATGCCGGTTTTACAGAAAACATTGCTTTGCGCAGTTCCATTGTTATCCTTGCTGTATGTTTTTTTTTTACTTTTTTTGCAGTAAGCCTCCCTCTCATCAGACTTGAGGTATCAAACTGCGTGACGGCAGAACCCAGACCGTGGAGCAAGACTCAAATAGCGATCGTGTAAGTTCTCCAAAGAGCAATGAAACACACCGGTTTTCCACAATACTGTATTGGTAAATAACTTCGACCTATGAGCTCGGCGATTTGGCCGTCTGCTACCATAGTAACTGTAAAATACCATATCATAGGAGGGTTCCTTCACTGACGCCAATAATTTAAATTAGTGATACTCCTTCATTCATTGATTACCCTAAATATTATTAATGCATAGATGCATCTCATTCATCTTCGCATTCATAAGTTTTTTGGTGAACGTGCCGTCGCACATCTATTTAACATGAACGCGCGAGCGTCTACCGCCGAGCTAAGAGGAAGCGAAAGAGTGAGGGGTACAACGAAATTAACGACAATACGCGCGTGAGTGGTATGAGCAGCTTTTGGGAGCCGTTTTCTGCTTGGCTGTTCCGGGAACCGGACACCCACCCCGCTTCTTTTGAGCACCTTTATCGGCATCCCTTCTGTTTTTTTAAACGCTGCCATCCAGTTATAAACAAAAGGTGAAGTGGTCGCGCTTGAACGTTGCATTTTCTATCTTTCCTTAGCGGCGTTCAGAAAACAGCATAAACGCGATAACGGACAGAAAAGCAAGTGGCGTTGTGTCCGTTTCGCAGAACAGCCTCTCACACGAAAGCTGTACCGGACTGATCACTGCGCTCAGGTGCATGTTTTCTTTAATTTCGTTGCTTCTGTGGCCTGTTTTTCGGCGCTTGTCATCTCGGTGGTCGACGCTCGAGAGTTCAGGTTAAACAAAAAAGAAAAAAAAGGAAAAGAAAGGAAGACAGAAAGAAATGGGCGACTGTATCTACTGTTGATTCTTAGAGGCACACGCTCCCACAAAAATTGTTCATAAAAAGTCCGCGTTGGTCAGCACTATTTGACCTTCGCCATAGTGTCGCAGACATGCTGAGCTTATTGAAAAGCTACGATGGTTGTGTACGAGTGGCAATAAATTATCAAAAAAAGAAAGACCATTCCTATTTCAGAACACCTGCCCCCTTCCCTTCCGAAAACTTTGCGCATTCACGACAACCTGAAAGGGTGAGCAAAATTACAGGCTAAGGGTGGACATCGCACGTGTGCCATCAAAGTTGAAAGTCGGCAGCTTTGCTCGGAGGGCGGCCGTACGGTGCATCAACTCGTTGAGCATAAAGTGAAGTGCAGCACAGAGAGCAGCGACGACATGGTCTTCCTGCTCAAGATTGCCGCAGTGGTCCTTAAGAAAGCGTTCTCTGCACAAAGTTGGCAAACCTTGTCAATGAGGAGTGATAGTGATATCATTATCACTATCACTATTACTGTCAAGAGTTTCCCTCTAGCCTGGCGAGGAGACGGTGTACGTCATTTCTCTGCGGTGTCCTTTGACAAAATATTCGACATAAGGTATCAAAAACAAAGCCATAACTGTCGATTTTTTTCTGAGTCGAGCCTTGGGGATTAATTTAGTTAACGCGCACGCTACGGATCCTTATGGTTCAACTACGCATAAGTGAAATCTCCCACCGGCACTTCATTGCAAGTCAAGATCCAGTGCCTATATATATATATATATGGGTGGCCCTGTGAACGGTTCTCCAGCGCGAGCAGTCGGTATTTCTCAACAAGAAACTCGCTAGGAGATGCTGCCTGCGCCAACGTTGTCTCTCGTGGGTGAGGGCGCGTTCTCCTTCTTTGCGAGCTGGTAGAGCGTTCCTCTAAGAAATAGCGTTTTCATAGTCAACGCGCGCCTTTCGCTCTCTCTCTCTCTCTCTTTCCGCCTCTCTCTCTCTCTCACGAGACAGAAGATGGAAGAGTGAGAGAGCACGCGCCGAGGGCGAGCGCGAGCCTCCGGGCGTTGCATGATGTTGCAGGGTATTGTGAGTGGTGTAGGTTACACGATACGACGAGTGACAACCGACCCACAGATTGAGGAGCTTCGCCCCTAAAAAGCCGCTAACGCACTGTTTCAGATGGTCGGTTATGTTAGTTTGTCGTATGTAAAACGCGAACGCGATCAAGATGACGAAGTTGTGTAGCTTCTTGTGACCATCGCAATAGCAAGGAGCTGTGATAACGAGCGCGGTCCTTGAGTGTACCATGAAGGAGAAAGAAGAAGAAAGTTACAATTTCCAGGAGCAATATTTCTAAACAATGTCTCTGAAATATCTTGACAGGAATGCGTTTGTGCTATCATGCTTGAAAAATTATTTGCCGAAATGTGTGTTTCTTGAACTTACGAATAACACCAATAAACACCCGTTGCTTCAAAAAGTTATCCTTCATAAAAGTAAATGAAAAATTCAAGACTGCCTCAAAGTATGACAGAGCGTAACACTGAATGAACACGTGTGGAACAAGTGCGAGATCCACTGGAATATCTCAAGGTCAAGCGAATGCTCAGTTCTTTAAATGACGTGTAAAAAATTTTAGAGAACGTTCGTGAGAGACGCAGTGCATGACTAAGCATTACACCGCAAAAGACCACATATGTAATACACGCAAGTAGGATTTCACAGGAATGGTTATGGGAGTGAGGGATCAGCCTTTCTGGCCAAATATCATATGATCAGCGCCATATGATATATGACGGATACATAAGGCGCTGACGGAACGGAAAATCGTGTGTGTAAACATCAGGCACAAGAGCAGAGTGACTCAGGAAACAAACGCGTGTTAAGGAGACATTAAGAGAAATTAAGAGGAAGAAATGAACGGGGGCGGGACGTGTGATGAGAAGACAAGACAACTGTTGGTCATTAACGGTAACAGAGTGGATCACAAGAGAAGGCAAGCGTGGCACAGGGCGGCAGAAATTTAGGTGGGCAGAGGAGATCAGGAAGTATGCGGGGATAGCTTGGTCGTAGTTAGCACAGGACCGCGATAATTGGAAATCCATGGGAGAGGCCTTCGCCCTGCCGCGGCCATAAGCAGGCTTCTGCTCCACCACCACCATTATCTCTTCTACCTCATCCCAGGATTTGAACCCTGGCTATGATTCCTAGTCCGCTTGTGCCTGTCAATGCCCAGGAGCCGGTTACAGGTGTTTCTCGCCTAGAGCTAACGTATATACTATTTAATTAGGCCTTCATGTCCCTTTAGGAATGGGATGCCAATATGTATTATTTACAGCCCTTCAACCCCGTTGTACGATTTTGACACCATAGTGCTAACTCGTTTATTACATTGACTACAAGGCTTCTATTTTATGGGGATATTGTCTAACCCCTACAAACATAAAAAAGCAAGCTGAAAGTAACTTTTGCTCTAAAGATGAGCAAATTTAGGGCTGAAATGGTTGCCTGAAAATCGCCGAGCAACAACAGTCATTAATTCTATAAATATTAGGAACGCGCGGTATATGTGAAAAAATGAAAGCGTAATACGTGAAACATTTTCAAAGATTTCTAGACCGTTTCGCAAAAGTGACATATAAGGTATATTGCACAGTCGTTTGCTCAACATGATTACATGGCGATGTAATATGAATAGTACAAAGGTACTAAATGTGAATAGTACGAAGGTACAAAAAAGCGTACAGTAATGTACGTTTTTTTTTTTCAGCATTTAAGAAATGTGAAATGTTTGTTTCTAAGGCCATTCAATTTTCACTTCGCAGAATTTGGGCAGCGATTCTCCTCGCTGCTATTATTATGAGCACGTTGGTCGACAGCTTCGTGGGCCAGGAATCTGAGTGGAGAAAGAAGCATGGTGAGTGTCTCTAATGATT
Organism: Hyalomma asiaticum; assembly: GCA_013339685.2. Lineage (NCBI taxonomy): Eukaryota > Metazoa > Arthropoda > Arachnida > Ixodida > Ixodidae > Hyalomma > Hyalomma asiaticum. Next base: position 76,930,138 of record CM023484.1, read on the forward strand.
ATAACCATATTTTCTACTTATTACAAGTATATTTTTCTCTAAATTCGGAAGCGAAGTTATTGCAATCAATGACATATATGGAATTTTCCTCTTGAGCAGCGGATAGCAATATTTGAATGCATAGACTAAACTGTGGACGAATGCATACGTTTCGAATATATTTTGGACATTTAGAACCAATGGTACCATAAAGAGACATTGAAGTGAAGAACAATTTTTTTATCATTAGCAGATTAGCTTTTCACAATACAAAATACCAAAAACACCAATCTTGTGAGGTGAAGACCCTCGGTAAGCTAGAAAACGCGCAAAAACAGAACACGGGTGGCGACGCCGCTTTAAAGTACCAGCAGCGGTAGGCGTAACATCACAGATCTTTGAGAGCCTCTGCTAAGACCCACATAATTGTTTATGTGGGTCGTGAATATGTTTTATGTGGCTCTTGTGGCTCTTGTGGTTTATGTGGCTCTTGAATAATTGCATTGAATATGGATAATACTTGTGTTTTAGATGAATCAGTTTTTTTGTGTTACTTGTCGTGCAGTTCATGTATTCAGCGCGTTCAAATTGTTGTGATTGCAATTTTATGTTTTGTGTTATTTTTTTCTTTAGATCTCGTTGCCTTGGGAACATCTTTATAAATTCATTCCCTACTTCACCTTTTGTCATATATTGCTGTAACGACGCCTTTGTGTTCCATTACTGATCTCTGTCTGTTTGTATGTTATATATTTGTGATTGCATTCAAGTATTGTTTCAGCTTAGCTGATTGTGTCAAAGTAGAAAGTGTTCTTCGTTAATTGTATGTAAATGTTGTGTGAAATGTATTTGTTGCCAAACTGTATTTCGGAGCAAAAGCCTCTGTCAGGCTCTGTAGCCTTTTGCTTTGCCTTCGATTTCTGTAAATACAGAAAGAAATAAAATAAAATGAAATAAATAAATAAAATAAATAAAAAGACATATTGTGCTCTACGAAAGGCAGATACTTAACACTGAGAGTTTGAGAGCACTTGATGATACGAGTAAGGAAAAATTGGGCTTCTGACCTCACAAGGCCGAAGTTCCGGCGCGAAATTCTAAACTAATGCTTTGACATTAATTTCCCCTTTTAATACAGAACATGATATGTTGAAATTAACGACATTATAGTTATCGAAATATAGGTTATCAGTTTAAACCACTTTACATATTCGCTTTAGTGCCCTATTAATATGATTTCGCCGAAAAAGTGGCTCGGGAAATCATATTGCACTGGCGAGTGCCTACTTCAATGGAGTTTACCACGTGTCTGGAAATAGGCGCTGCACCTCTCGCTGACCCAGCAAAGGAGCGCGTTTATATAAAATTTGCCCTGGTGCCCTCGCCACCTCCGAAGAAGTGGCCAAGCTGGTCCTGAAACGCTGGGTCATGCACGTTTCGAGCAAATAAAGAAAACGCCTTGATTAGCACCACCTCGTTCCAACTCCACCCTGAGTACTTCAAGAATCGAATGGAGCGCACTTGGTGAACGCTCCCGCTAGGGAAATACCGCGTTAATATCTATAGTTCTGTGGCGTTGCAAGGCTGCAGATACACGTATGTATGTATGTATGTATGTATGTATGTATGTATGTATGTATGTATGTATGTATGTATGTATGTATGTATGTATGTATGTATGTATGTATGTATGTATGTATGTATGTATGTATGTATGTATGTATGTATGTATGTACCATTAAGCCTGTCATACAGATCTCTTACGTTCCATCAATCTATTTCAAGCAATGGAATCCGTTTGTGTCTTTATTCTGGTAAGTGCGTTCAGAAAGTGAACGCCGTAGAAGCTGGCGCATTTTTTATTGTAACACAAACGTGATGTTCTTGCGCAGGTTTCCTCTTTCAAGCTGCAATGGCCTTCTCAGCGATACGGAACACACGAACGCTAGTTCACGTAGCTGGCAAAGGCCAGGTTGAACAGCGCTCCTTGCAATTCTTCCACGGCCTCCGATGCTTAGTCATTATGCACATTGTGCTTGGTCACATCCACGCTGTTATGGCAGATAGTTTCTGTGAGTATTCTGCGAATTGTAATTACTGTTTTTCTCGCGAATAACTTCACATTTATCCTTCGTAGCCCAAATGTTATTTCTGCAGTAGCACTCGCAACGTTAAAACACCTCTGAATAATCGAAGTATTGCAAGGTACTTTCGAAACAACTGTGAAACCTCTTCGGCAGTTTGCAGCAATTTTCAAAAAAAAAACCATGACAAACCAATGATGGATATGTAACCAGTGTTTAAGAAGAATAAATAGTTGACGGAATAAATATGAGGGCTTTGGCTGGTGGCATAACAGCAAGAAAAAAATATGTAGCTAGCATAATTTATTCATATAGCCGACTTACTGCGTATGCGTAAGTAGCATTGAGTTTCAAAATTAAGTGACAATAATGTTCTCGTAGCACGACTGCTCAGCTTGTTTGAGGAAACCGCAAGGTGGGAAGCCGTGATGGTCTCCGCAGCATTCAATGGCGTTGATACTTTCTTCTTTCTCAGGTGAGTAAGCATATTGTCTTCCGTAATTCTTCCGCGGCTCCTTAAAGGTTATTAGTCTATGTATGATTTTTGCTAGCTCTAGCCATGTTTACTACGTTTATGGATAGTGTAGCGTACAACGTGGTGACCTTCCGTCACCCCACATTTGCTCCGTCTTCCCCGCCTGCACCGAACTTTCTGCCTGGTTCCTAGAAATAAGTACATTCTCACAGCCTACATTTCTTGCTCAAAGAAAGGCACTGACATTTCAGTTGTACATACCTTTAGTGGTTTATTTCACGCCATTTCAGTGCCGAGGGGAGATTTGTAGATTAGCAACGCCATGGCGAGCTTCCTGTACAAAAAAGAATGTCCTTGTGCCTGCGCGTGCTTTTGAACCAAACAACGCTAGACATGGTTCTTCGGCTGGACCCCCATTTTGTTGCATTCTGCGCCGAATTCAGTGTTGCGGAGTTGGCGAGTTCAGCATGTGCATCTGAATCGATACAGCTGTGCCAAATTTCTGGAGTGCTCGCCCTGCTGTTTCCTAAATGGCGATGCGCTGATAAGTTTGCGCCAGATGGCCCGCAAGACGGCCAAAGTAAGGTTTCTTCATAAACTTGTTATGGCTTTGTCAGTTCGGATTAGGTATGATGTTAAGAGGGTTATGATGAAGGAACTTCTGTCGAATCAGTAAAAAGGATGGACGAGGTAATGCACAGTCGGCGGGGTAGGGCGATGCAGGAGTCGTTCTGGTCATGTATATCGGACACTCCGCGATAAATTGTACCTGGTATAGCTGGTGTACCTTGTGCCTGGTATCGTTTGAGACGTCAAAATGACAGATATTTAGTAACGTGGGCTAGTACTTGCAAAGGCATGTCACGATAAAAACGTTCGTAAGAGAATACTTTGCGAATACTGATGCTGGGCGTTAAGAGAGCAGGCAGCTGAAAAATGGCCAAAAACACTTACGAATGAGAGCTTTTGGGAATTTGTCCCCTGTTGTCGTGCTCAGTGTGAAACGTGTGAACTTTGGCTTTTTTTTTTTTCAGCGGATTTTTTCTTTGTCACACTATAAGCAAGCAAAATGCACATGGGGCTGGAGTGTTCATCATGGCCGTCATTAGAAGGTTAATAAGGTGAGCATGTTCTTCTATTTCTTTATAATATTATGTGAGCAAATAAACGTTGGTTACCGCCTATACAGGGCATGTGGCGTCACTGCTGGGACGCCGCAATGTTTTGCGACGTCGCCGACGCGACGGATTTTCTTGACATCTCAATGTTTGTACTGGAGGAGCAAGAGCTCAAGGCACATATCGCGGAGGGATTCGCGGCATTGCCTAGTGGTGCGTAGGCCGAACGGGCGAACAGGTGTCGAACCGGCGAATAGGCGAACATGCCTCCGCGATCAGCAGTGTGTCTAGGTAGCAAGAGGACGTCTGAAATCTTGAGGAAAGATTTGAGGAAAGAGACAGGCAAACTTCAATACCCCGTAGCTGCGTTGATCGAGATGCTTTGATTACATTAAGGCGTGATGGACTTTGAGTTGTTGTGGCTTGACCGTTTCCTTGCTTGATGATAACAGAACGGCTACAAGGACCATTTAGAGGGATATCGCTCAGAAGTTATGAAAGATGCTTATTTCGGCTGCCATAGGCATGCATCCCGAAGCGCCATTCTGTGCGGGAAAGGGGTAAAGAGGGTAGAGTGAAAATGTTGTCCCACCATCTAGGGATGGGTATCTATACGAAACTTACAACCTGTCGGATTACCTATTAACCGTTGCGAAATGCCGTTCGAGATCGCACGCCAGTGGGAGCCCAACCCAGTGGTTAAGGAATTGCACGCTGATGATCTGCTATTTCACATCCGTTCCAGTTCCTTTAGAAGGACCGTCTTTTATATTGTTATTGACAAGCAAAAATAGCGAAAATCTGGAGCGAGCTATTATCAAAATAGACCAAACCCATTCTCTTCTTTTGTTTAGTGTTTGCTTACGTCGTTCTGGCATAATATGCCAGAATATTTCAATATAAACAGTGATGCATATATATTGTTTGCTTTGAAGTAGATATTGGCAAACTTATAGATTTTTAATATAAGTTTTTATTGGTGAGTTAGACAGTTGTGAACTTCATTTTATTTTCTGGAGTTTTACGTCCTATAGTCACAATATGATTATGAGAGGCGCCATACATGGAGGGCTCCGGAAAGTTTGACCACCTGGGGTTCTTCAAGTGGCACTGACATCGAGCAGTACACGGACATCTAGCATTTCACCTCTATTGAAATGCGGCCGGGAAGCGATCTCGCGACCTTAGGATCGGCAGCCGAGTGCCATTGCTGCCAGACCAATGCGGCGGACGTTGTGATCTTTAGAATCTCTTATTTGTAATAAGGGCAGTCTTCAATAATTCGGTAGTGAGGGGCCTAAACACTGCAACCCGCTTTCTGCCGGCAGCACGGTTTCCGCATTCAACATGAAATGTAACATTTGTAAATTCATCTGATGGTGTTGTTGCCAAGCAGGACAATTTCTTTCCGGGCATGTGGTTAGATAGCATAAGAAACATTGATTCTATTTAATACACAGAAAATATTGCAAATATGGGCACTTACGGGATAAGTAGCTATCGCCAATTAAGTAGGCCAAATGTAGTTTCCCAACTTGTCACGTGACTACAATCTTACGTCAATCCTTCGTAACCTGGCATGCTCTGAAAAGCGTCTCTCGCTAATACTGCTGCAATGCCTTGCAGGATCTCCATCCCATTTTTCTTCGTCATCATGTGGTTCTACCTGCTTCCACGTTTTGTCAATGGACCGGACACTGAGACTTTCTTCCAGAGGTTCTATGCCGACGTGTCCGAACACTGGTGGATGTGGCTACTCCAGATCAGGAATGTTTTCGAAATAAAGCGCACAGTAAGTCCAGTATCCGTTCTATGTTAGCACTATTTAAGGCTCCAGCTCTAGCTGGATAGCGCGAGGCGCAATGTCACCGTTCACGTGCACGTGGAAACAAAATGACAAAAAATGTGGCTGATCCCTCTGTCAACGGAAAAGTTATAAAACGAAAGTGAAATGCGTCCTTGCACAAGCAGTTGAATGTTTATTGTTACATCGAGGTGAACTTTCCCATTGCTGTCCGTGTTCACTGTTTCACGTGGATGAACCCACGTTAACGCATCGCCTCATGACTTCAAGGACCAAACCGTTGTGGCAACCGAAGTAGTTTAAGTAATAACTGGACACAATCGATTGTAAATGCCGCGCGACAAAGGTGTCGATCACATTTACTTGCGCCACATTGACCCGTCAACATCGTTACCGTGCTTGCCGCCTAATAGAGCAGTGCACTTGTTGCCATCACGCTCGAAGAGTGGTCGGCGGGGAGACACTACCCATGACGAAAGGTAAGCGGTGCTCTACCACTGCACTGTGCGCGCACATACACTCGGAGCTGTTCCACATGCACTACAAGCACATCCACGGAACTGCATTGGGGGCTTCCATCTCCGTCACTACGGCCAATATGGTCATGAAAGTCATTGGGCAGAAGGCCCTCGCTGATTTCGCTCCCAAGCCAAAGATCTTCGTCCGATACGTGGACGACTACTTCTGCATTATCAAGAGGAATGATGCTCCATGGCTCCTGCTTACTCTCAACTCGACAGAAGCCGCCGTACAGTTAACCGAAGAATATGAGTGTGACAGCAGCCTCCCTCACCTGAATGTCTAGGCGAGCCGTATCGGAACTAGCCTTTCGTTTTCTGTGCACAGGAAAGCGACCCATGCTGGACATTACCTGAATTTTAGTTCGTGACACGCAGCCTCTCACAAACAATCCGTCGTTCTTCTGTTGTGACACGGGCAACACGCATTTGCTCTAGTGACGACGAAATGAGGCAAGATCTTCACACAATATATGAAGAACTATTGACGAACGGGTAACCAACGAAGTTTATTAGGAATATTGAAGATCGTGCCCTTAATCCCAGGCCATCCCAGGGCAAGTCGTTCCGAAGGTGCGCCGACGTCCCACATGTTCCTGGGGTCAGCGAAGTGCTAAGCCGGATCTTTTCAAGGTATGATCTTCGCCGTTGCGCACATGCCGTCCAACAAACTTAGGAATCAGCTTGTCAACGTAAAAGATCGCTTGGACAGCAAGAGATACCCAGGTGTTGTCTACAAGATACCATGCGCAGACTGTAGCTGCAGTTACATCGGCGAAACTGGCAACTTCATCAGGAGATTAAAGGAACATCAGAGGGACGTGGCCAACAATAGGCTAGCGTCGAACGCCCTGGCCGAGCACGCTGATAATCGCGGTCATTCCATCGATTGGGATAACGCCGCCATAATAGCCAAGAAAAATAATTCGACCACTAGACCACTTTTGGAATCCCTATTTATTCAGACGACCGAGGACACTATGAACAGGATAGATGGCGATCTACCTGCAAGTTACGCCTGTTCATCACGTCACACCTTGGAATAAAAAAGCGGCTTACGGCTCTTGCCTGCTTAGTGTGATCAAGGAACCCGTACGGGTCCCGAAACGTCTCTGTGTTTTTCACCGTGACTTGGTCAGTGACCGCATCCTCATCCTCATCGTGATACCTGACCAGACTAACTTTCGTCGAATTCTTGACTAAGCTGTACGAACGCGGCTATATTCTTTCTCAGCACGCTTCTTTCCGATGCCTGCGCGGCTCCGCACGCGTGCTTCGAGACGCGCTTTGTAACGCGCCTGGAATGGTGCCGCCATCCAGGAAAGGCGAAGTAAAGCTGCAGTGATTCACTGTGCCTCTCCTGGATGGCGGCACCCTTCCAGGTAATATTCTGGATGCGCGCACGCCGGGGCGGTCGAAGAACGACGGAAGCGAGTTTAGAAGGAATATAAGGCGCGTTCGTACAGCTCCAAGCGTGTGCGGCGGTAGCACAGTGGTAGAGCATCGGCCTCGTCGTGGAGCGAGGGGCTGTGAGTTCGATTCCTAGCGCATGAACGGAAGTTTTTCTGAGTGTTTGTCTTTCTTGCTCTTACATGTTTATTTTACTAAATCATATCCGTTACGGTAGTGACGTGTGGGGTCGTGGTGGACCTCGACATAAAACACTCTTGCTAAAGTGTGGGCGGCGCAGGCAGTCCACAATGTGGACTAACAGCGGAGCTGGTGGCCGACCTAGCCTCTTTCGGCTTCTGCAAGCTGGCGATGTATACGCTGATTTCTCACGCGACAAGCTGTCACGTGGTGTTCATGAGAACATGTCACGTAACTAGCTACGACGTCATTTGCGTCATGTTTATAGGTTTCAGTCGGCTTGGGAGGAAATGTCTGGGTTTGACGTCTTCTTACGTGGCTTTGACGTGTCTAACTGTGACGGCATGTTACGTGACGGGGCAGCTACGCACTGGTGGTGCGAATGCTGAGGAAGCAGCGGAAGCGGAGGCATTTTCCTCCTCCGTTCCCTCCTCCTCAGCCTCAGTTCTCTTTCACAACCTGTTGCTCGCTATACTGCACTGAGTCCGCCGCGGTGGTGTAGCGGTTACGGTACTCGGCTGCCACCCAAAATACGCGGGTTCGATCCCGGCCGCGGCGGCTGCAATTCGATGGAGGCGAAATGTTGAGGCCCGTGTGCTGTGCGATGTCAGTGCACGTTAAAGAACCCCAGGTGGTCGAAATTTCCGGAGCCCTCCACTACGGCGTCTCTCATAATCAGAGCTGGTTTTGGGACGTTAAACCCCACAAATCATCAATCATCCTCTTTATCTGTTTCACTCCCTTTCCCCCACCCCCACAGACGCTTAGCCATGCTCCCTACATGGACTGTAGAAATTAACGTCCTTTCCTAACCGAACCACAATCATCATCATCATCATACTGCCCTGATATACAAGACTGTGTTTTGCTTTACCCTCACCCCTTCTCTCCTTCTCCCCATCATATCATTTTTCTCACCCTGACTCCTTTCCCACCGCTTCTTATACTACACGGTACGTGCCTATGCTGCGCATCAACCGCTCCCCTCCTCACTCTAACTTCTTTTTCCCACTTCCCTGCCATACTACTCTCGCCGTCATCTAGTAGTGAGATGAGAGCACGAGCGCAATAGAACAAAGACGTGTCCGCGCAATGCATAGAAGTGCACGCGCCGTCATTTGATGATGGCGATGAAAATTTTACAGCGTCGTGAAACGGACTTTGACCAGGTTATCCAGCTTCGCTATCCACGTGAAAAAAAAAAAAAGATCAAGCTAGTTCCACGCCGTGAAAACCGTCGAAACAGGGAAACTGATCTTGTGATTAGTCTTGACGTAACTACAAATGAAGGGCGTGAAGTTTTTGATGCCATTACCTGTCACTTACGTTAGCCGAATATCCGTGCTCCGACACGTTATGCCCTTTATCACCTGTCGTTTTCTCGATACTCCACCTTTCATCGTTATCTATACTGACCACACCAGATCCTTCACCACGCATCGTGCACTCCTTTTTTCAAATTTTTTTTTTGCACGTCGTGATATGGAAATGAAGCTGCGGGACCGAAATCCGCAACTTCAAGCTGAATCTTCCAGCATCGGTCTTCGCATAACCATCATCATGCTCTACACCTTTTCGAATATCAGCTTTTGCATAATTACCATCCTGTAGTACGGAGACGAGCGCGAGAGATGAACGAAGTTCGCGCAAATGTCGCACATCGGGCTTTGTATAGCCACCACCATGCAGTACCGGTTAAGCCCTAACGTCTGACTAACAAGGCCGATAGGTCATGAAAAGCTATCGTAGCGCTACCACACGAGGGCAAGGGCGACACAACGGGACGAGCGCCAACTTTCAAGTGAAATTACTTCCTAGAAATTTTTCAGCCCTTACGGGACCACAGATCCCTTATAGCTAAGACACGTGGCGCTCATGAAAAGCAGCATCAGTCCTCTTTTGTATCAAGCGTAAGGGCAGTGGCGCATCGGTTCCCCTTTTCATACGGCAAAGCTTGCAATGCACAGTCTGGGAGATGATGAATGTTAGGCTAACAGAGAATAACCACAAACTGAGTCGATATGAGGATGGTCACGTTTTTTTTACGTTGCAAGACGCGAAGCTTTGTTTAAAGAGTGATCTTTCTTGGATTAAAATACACAGCTGCGCCCACTCCAGTGTGGTGCGCCTTCGAGGCCTTTGCTCTCCGGCGGTTGCGGCAACTGCACGCGCTGTGTCCAGGACCATGTGCCGCCTAATAGGCATCCAGAGTTTTTCTTAGGTTCAACTGTTTCTTCTATACGAAAACCAAAGCGGTGTATCTTTACCGACGGGAAGAACAGGCTTGCGAGCGTAAGAGAAATAAGCACTTTGAGTAGCATTAAATGGGGTCGGCTCATATGGAAACAATTGACGATATTTGGGAAAGACCCTAATGCTGCAGCGGGCATAAGGAATCTAAACTTGCGTATATGATGATGACGACGACTACGATCTTTACATTTCTGCAGAGAATACTTGAGCATTCGTGGTACTTATCAGCGGATTTCCAGCTCTTCATCGTCTCTCTGCTGACCCTGCTGACCTTCAGAAGGTGAGACCACACGTTGGTATTCTTCAACACCGTCAGGAATTGAACGCACAGTTACGTAGTGCACTTTGATTCCCTCGAAAAATAGTTTTACTGACTTTTTCTTAGAATCTTATTGTAACTATTGTTGAATGATACCATTCACTCTTATATTTGGATCAACCTGGTGCGGACAATATGTCCTTATGTGGGCATTAATGAGTACTAATAAAATGACATCACTTAAATGATATACCAGCAGTTGGACGCTCAGACGCTTTCATAATCAGCTGGTGGGCGTACTTTATGAAGATTCTCGCATTTCAGCGGTGACTTATTTCGTAAATCAGAACGAACAAGTGAAAATACTTTTCGCAGTCCGCTGCTTATCGTTGGCGTAATATTTGCGCGATGTGTCCTTGGCAATACGGCCATACTGCGAACCCCTGTTGTGCTTAAGCGCTCGCGCGTTCTCATTGTGCAGGCGAAAGGCCATGACACTGGCCGCATTTGCCGTGCTTTCTCTGCTGGGCTGCGCCATTGCGACGTGGACCAAGGCCAGATGGAATCTACTGCCTTTTTTCATTATGCCGTTCCCACATTACACGTAAGTACATTTCCGTGGAAGTGTGTTAAAAGAAATAAGCTACCCAAAATTATAAGTTTTGTTCTTGAAGCCGAGCGTGTATTGCCTAGGCTGTGTCGGCGAAGTCAAGGGAAAAAGCATTTGCTCTCAGAAAATGAACCTGGCTCCCTCTGTGAGCTGGTGGAAGAAACTAACGTTGTTGTTGTGTAGAGTTTAACGTCCCAAAACCAGCTCTGATTATGAGAGACGCCGTAGTGGAGGGCTCCGGAAATTTCGACCACCTGGGCTTCTTTAACGTGCACTGACATCGCACAGCACACGGGCCTCAACATTTCGCCTCCATCGAAATGCAGCCGCCGCAGCCGGGATTCGATCCCGCGACCCTCGGATCAGCAGCCGAGTACCATAGCCACCAGACCACCGTGGCGGGGCGAAGAAACTAATGCATTGCAGATGAAAAGAAAAATGCGTTACGTGGCCGAAGTGTGAACTTCGGATCCCATCCTATAAAGGCAAGGGCCTCAACCACTAGAATACACACCCATGTCTGCGACGGGTGAACTTATCTATTAATGCACTGGATTTCGTACAGCCGTGGCTGGGACTTTCAAAGAGCAACAGAGAAATAGCACCGGGAAATAAGGTATGGGAGAAAGAAAAGGATGAAAAAACAAAATTTCAAGTGAAGGTTGTGTTGTGTTTTGTCGACGTCACCTTCGCCGCCGCTCCTGGCGGGCGGAAGGAATGGCAAGGCTTCCATCAGCCTCGGAGTTGAGGAACCGTAGGTGGCCAGAACTTCCGCAGTCCTCCGCTACGGTGTTTCTCTCCTTTCTGCCCTTTCATTCCCCTTACGGCTTTCATCAACAGCAAAGTGCACTCACGCAGGAAGGTGTTTTCTGGCAACCTGAAGGCCCCGTCGACAGGGCCGCTCAAGCCGATGCGTTGCGTCAACGAACAGCCGCGGGCTTTTGCATTGAGGGCCGCAAGAGTCGAGCGGTACAACAACGAGGACAACGACGTCCCATTTTCCATTATGGCACCTTCGCATGAGGAAGACATGAATCTACTGGGCAGAGAGCCTTCAGACAGAGCTAAAAGGCCTTAAAATACCAATGTATGCACCAGCGACTAGGCGATTCTGCAAAGAAGAAAGTAATGCCCACGAATACTGGGGAAGCATAGAAACGCCCAGACTCTTGACGGGCTTCGATGTCGTCTTGAATTCGTAGGTCCCACCAGTTTAATGCGCGTCAGTGTCTCATGCTGCAGGGATTCTTTGAAGGATTTGTTTTTCGTGATTTCAACTACGTTTGAGTCTCTCAGCTTTGTTAGTTCCCATTCAAGACTATGTTCGCTTGGAAGGACGATATCCCTCGTTTATTTTTAATTTTTTTTTAAATTTCGAAATCGACTTCCCGGTAAAGCATAGTTCATCGCGCGCGTGTGTGTTAGATATGTGCTGTAAGGCCTGTGCTATGTATGAACTGAAGCAGTGTTTCCTGAAATCTGTTATTGTGTATATAGTTGTTATAACTGTACTAGGCACTGTAGCGAAGACGGGCTTGCTGTAGTAGACCAACAGCACTACACATACAGTCCTGTACATGCCCATATCAGAAGGCATGCGTCCACGTCCCCTCGTTTGTACCGTCTCTTAAAAAAGTCTGTATATCTGGAAGAAGTCTGTCTACAGCCAGGATACTTCGTGTTGTTGTGGTTTCGCCCATTGGGAGAGTAAAAAGCACAAAACTGCAAAGAAAGTCTATAGTCACATGTATTATAAAGACGTGTTCACATTTGGCGAAACCATGCGGACTATTTAATTACTGCGCCAGACTAGGTTACCACAGAAGCAGCAATAATTGAGTGTTAGTCTCTGCTGCAAGCGTTCGTACTGGCAGTGGAGACACGTGAAATCTCCTCGCACAAAAAATTATCATGAAATTATGAGCGCATCAAAGCCCTTCATGCAAATATATCACGCTGTGTTACTACCGACTGCCACACCTGAACCTTCAGGAGCCTCAAGAGCTATCTCGGGAAATCACTTAATTCGTAAACATGCTTGCACGCTGTCCCGCCACGGTGGTCTAGTGGCTATGGTACACGGCTGCTGCTCCGGGGGTCGCGGGATCGAATCCCAGCCGCGGTTGCTGCATTTAGATGGAGGCGAAATGTTGAGGCTCGTGTACTGTGCGATGTCAGTGCACGTTAAAGAACCCAAACCCCAGGTGGTAGAAATGTCCAGAGCCCTCCACTACACTGTTTCTCATAACCATAGCTGGTTTCGTGCCGTAAAACCTCAGGAATCAATGATTCAATGCTTGCACGCTTTCATCTTTGCGTCATTGCATGCGCCCGTATGCCTGTAAAGTGACATGTTACAGTAAGTGTTCGATACTAAAGGTAGTGGATAGAGGTTGAGAACTTCGTCATGCACTACCGCATTTACTCGAATGCTACCAGCAGTGGTTAGCGAAGCTTAATATCGGCTGGTGTCGTCTTAGTTAACACGAATGTTACCTAGGTTGGCCAGTGATGTGTGAATGTCTACTAACGGTGGCGAAGTTGTGCCGTATGTCGAGCAGCCTTTACCAGCAGCGCTTAAGGAACGGCTTATGTCGACTGGTGGCTGGTGCGGATCTTTATAGCTAAATGATAGCTGGTTCACTCAAATCCTAATTGATAATTTTGGGAATGGCAGCTACTGTTTCCATGTGTCGGACAAGAGATGCAACTACAAATAACACTTTCACACAGTCGAAGGTTGGTTCCTGCTTAATTTTTGAATAGGTAGCGCTTGCAGAAAATAAAGTCTGAAAAATTCCGCACGCTGGAGTCACACTTATGGAAAGAAAAATTTGCATCCACCCATTTGTAGCACAAAACTACGAGAGAATTCTTGCGGATGTCTCTTAAAAAGTCGTCCTAGTCCGAGGATCAAATCAGAAGGAGAGTTATGGCGCTAAAACAACGGGACACAGAGAAGACAAAACACACACTGGAGCCAGTGTGTGTTTTGTCTTCTCTGTGTCCCGTTGTTTTAGCGCCATAACTGTCCTTCAAGAAATGAACCAACTAGCTCAACATGTCCTTTTGATCAAATCGAGGTGCAACGCCTGTCCGGGGCGGTCACTCTACCAGCTGAGCTTCCCAGGAGGCCACTATCTGGCTCCAAAAACTTCCATTTGTGAGACGTCCCTATCGATGTGCTTGTACGTTTGTGCTACGAAACGGGGGGGGGAGGGGGGCTCTTTTCGCGGTCTGTTGACGCTCGCTTGATTAAAATAGCCTTTATCAGCATTTGTACTATCTCGCGAACCTTCCACCATAAAAGAAAATGGAATAATTCACGTACAAGCTCAGTGAAAGGCAGTCAGTACAGGCGATACGTACTTTCTCATCGCTCGGGGCCACGATTGCGGCGGAAGGTACGCTGTGGGAGAAACGAGAGAGCGAAATTTCACACCCTCCCGTTCTGTGGAAATTGAAAAGAAAAAAAAAAGTCAGGTTGCACCGCTACGCTGCGAATTTTCTCAGCTTCTCTTATTTTGCGCTAATTCTTCTTCGGAGACGCGTTGAACTAGCAGGTGACGGCTTCCTGTAGCTGCTCCTGCATCGACACGACACAGCAGAGGAAGCCAAGCGTAGCCGTTGCTTGAAGTGAACGCCTGTACGCTGCTCTCCGACAGGTGTAGTTACCTGGCGGTGCGCACCTGTTTTGCGTGGCGGCAGAATGCCGGACAGATTGTTCACACATTCACATTCGAAATAAGTAGGCCATCTTAATTATCTCTGTTTGAAGAAATGCCTGTTACGTCATCTGTTTCTTGAAGGGCGTGAGAAACAGCTTGCGATGGGCATACCGGCAGTCTTGAAGGCTATGATATACGGTTGTAAGTACTGTTGCGGTGCGGTCAGTAAGCAAAAAATAACGAAGTAAGGCACGCAGCTTTTGAATTGGCGTGAATTTTGTGCACTGGATGCCACCACACACGTGTGTAAGGGTGAGCGAAATAATAAGCAGAGGGCCATCGAAAGAGCACCGTAAAACCGGTGCGAGGTATTCTTGTTTAACATCACAGATACACGGAGTGTTCATTGATGTAACTAAATATTACGAATTATAATATTCCTACGAGTGTTCACCAGATCAAGAAATCAGCAAATGTCTGCGCGGAGCACTCGCTCAGTATTTTGTGACGTGATTGCCGAGCCAATAATGAGAGCTGTATAAATATCCGTAGACCTTTCTCATGAAAGGGCTACTGGTATTTATACAGCTCTCTAGAATGTATTCAGTGAGGCGCCTTCAGTATACTGCTCGTCGCGCCATACTTCTACCCTGAAGTTCACCGGATTCCTCAATCGCCCGCTTCCATTCGCTGGAGCAAAACTTGTGATATCTATAACCACCTGGTATCTACCGGTGCGAAACAACACTGATGTGCCGCATCTGGCTGTTAGTGGAATATACAAATGCCCGTTTTGCTCTAATACAGGAATGGTGAACACAGTGGCATGCAAATTTTGCGGCAGTGAAGGGGCAATATGTCATCTACTCTCCCACTGTACGTTATAAACACAACTTAACGGAGCGCGCTAGAAACCAAACTAGGCCGCTAGATTCAAGAGCACTTTCTGAAGCAGATATCCTGGGACCTGAAGAGATCTAGTGCCCCAAGCGAAATTCCTCTTCGTTTGGGGCACAGATATCTGCCATTCTTCTCTGCCATTCAAACACAGGCGACTAGAAAAGTGTGAAGGAAGTGAGCTGCTTATACGACGGGAGTGAGCACAAAATTACAAACTGTTTTCTCTGCAGGCGTTCCCTCTTATATAGTTTCGTTTTTGTACGATTGGTTCTACCTTGCACAATATTCAGACGTAGTACGTTTCCGTAATGTGTTTCTAGCGGACCGTGGAAACGCCGCGCCAGAAACGCCTGGTGTACACTAAGAGCTGCGCGGGCTGCGCCACCCGCGCACCTTCTACCGAAAGCCTTCTTGTCCCTTTAGCGTGATATCGTTAAAGAGCTCGTTTTGCAGAAATTCCGGTGTCGGCGTCGGCGTCGATGGTGGTGAGCGAAAAATCAGCGTGGTGCGTGAGCAAAAATTCGAGGTACGTACATGCAAATAAACAAATAGGAAAAACCTTCGGCGACCGGGGAGTCAAACCAGCAGGAAAACTTGCTCCTGAGCACGATGAGCTATACGCGCTCGACCACGCAGTATATGTCCTCTTGCCTTCTTCATCTTGAGGCGCGTGCAGCAGCTACACGAAACACGGACAAAGAAGAAGACGCACAGGACATGTGCGTCTTCGTCTTTTTCCGTGTTTCGTCTAGCGCTGCACCCGCCTCAAGATTAACGATTACGAACTACCTCAAGTCTCAATTCTGATGGTGCCTTCTTAGTCGGCGAGTTTTGATGGCGCGTTTATGCCAAACGGCGCAAGAAGACGAGGGAGGCCACGCAGTAACGCCAATAAGACGCACTTTCTACCAGGCGCTGTCATGATAGTTACGTGGCTAGGCGACTGAAAAGCATGGCAAGCGGAAGATAGCGCGCTGAGAATGTGGCCAGGCATCCCTATCGCGTTCAATTCTTAAGGCGAAGCTTAAGGGTCCCAGAAATTTGATTTTTGCTCTCATCGCTCCGTCGCACCTTCCCATGCGCTTGCCGAAGCTCGTGGGAAAATCAGTTTCTCACGAAAGTCGTCGCTGTCAGTTCCACCTGCACGTGTTCTAAATGTTGATGTAGAGTTATAATTTGAATGTACTGTTGCATTCACTTACGTACGTGTCCTCTTTCTGTCTTTATTACCTTTCAGACGAGCCAAGAACACGCTCGACTATTATTACATCCTGCCTTTCTACCACGCTGTCTGCTACTTCAGCGGCTGCATGACGTCTCTCATCCTGGCTGACTTCAGAGAGCGCAAGATATCAAAGGTGTGTTTCTTCTTTTAAAATGAACCTCGCGGTTTGTGAATATTACGTTGGCAATCTATTATTCAGGTCGGCATGTCACCGACAACGCATTGCACCTATTTTTGCTCTCTCACAAAAGTAGAAAATATGGCATGCAAATCTTTCTTCTTTTTTTCTTCTTCTAAACATAACCAACGCCAAATTACCTTAGAGCACTAATTTAGGGTAAAAGCAAACTCAGCCCCTGTTAGTCTGCCTCCACGCCAGCGCCGCCGTACAGGGACGCGGGCATGGAGGCAACCTAGGCAACTGTCTTTCACTTTAACACAATTGTCACGCGATCGTGACCATGAAGGACGCACTAGACTTCAATGTGTTAATAGTCCAACTGTTTATTGGGCGAAGCTCTGCCCAGCAGAGCGAAAAACAACTTATACACCAGGTGGTAGTGGCGAGAACAGTCGTCGGCCGACGATAACAATAACTGACTGACGGTGAAATACGTCGTCGTCTTTTATGCATTTCTCGCAGAGTGTTCCTGTATTATAACTGATGCTGTAGAAGACACTCAAATGTGTGCGCCGAGAACGGCCAACACGATTTCCGAAGCAACATGCCAGATAAGGGCAGGTCGCGGGATCGAATCCCGGCCGCGGCGGCTGCATTTCGATGGAGGCGAAATGTTGAGGCCCGTGTGCTGTGCGATGTCAGTGCACGTTAGAGAACCTCAGACGGTCAAAATTTCCAGATCCCTCCACTACGGTGTCTCTCATAAATCGTGGTTTTGAGACGTAAAACCCCAGAAATCAATCAATCAGATAAGGGCAGCCTTCTCTGCGCATCACAAGAAAGTGATAACGGCGCTCCCGTGAACAAACGAAAACAAGTGCCCGTGTCCCACTGCGTGCTTCGGATGCTGCCATCGGCGACAGCGATAATCTGTGTCTGCAGAAAGGTTGCAGAGAAAGACTGCGGAATTCCATCTTTATGCTACAAGCAATTTGAAGTGCAGCAGGCAACAACTAAGCGTTGAGGAAAGAGAGTAGTAAAAAATGTGGTTGATCCCTGTGTCATAGGAATCGGTATAACACGAAAGTGGAACCTGTCTTTAAACATAAGCGGCCATATGGCGAATCGAGGGGCGGGAGATGGGTTGGATACTCTGGACATGTGAAGCCGTTTGCATGTACACATCATCGGCACCTCGACACTGTACAGGGATCCTCGACAGTTGCACGCAAGCGAAAGCTCTCGAACGATACATTTCTCCGGAGACAATGCATTGAACGCGCCAGCGCCCTGTGCAAACCTGCCATAAACTAGGAGCGTTCGGAAATGGTGAAACCTTGCAAGCGAAACCGAACCGTTTGTCAGCGTATCCGTTACGGAAGCGTATCCGTTACGTACTTCCGTTACGGAAGTACGTCACAGATTTCTTCATCGACCCTGGCATAAAACACCTTCGTGTTTAAAAAAATGTGACTCCAGTCCATGCTGTGAAGATTGTTGGACAGCGAAGCTGTAAACTACACCCACAGCGATTACCCATTGCGATGTCGTTTGAATTTCTTATGCACAAATCCGGCCTGCGACTTTCTTGCGCCGCTAGTTCGTGGACTTATAAAGCTACAAAGCCTGGATCAGAGACAAGTGAAACGCACTCAACGGCGCCCTTCTTTTTTTTTTTTCTTTTGTAGTCTTTACGGGGTAGCCCGAAGTGAAATAAATGAGTTAGAGCGGTCTCTGGTCTAACAACCTGCCAAGCCGCGGCCAGAGGCGCACGTGTACTGGATGCGTTCAACACCACCTAGTTTTAGGCGGTGTTCCTGCGTTCGGCGCGAGCGCGGGGAAATGCGGTTGGCGTCGGCCTCAGCTCTACGCGTCCCCCTCCGCCTCCTTTCACTCCCCTTCTCCACCTCGCTTCCGTTATGCTGCACGATGCTATATGCACCCGCGACGCCCACGACGCTTCGCTTCTGTAGAAAAATATCGACTGAACGTTATTTCTCATTCATTGCAGGCTCTTCAGCTAGCAGGCTGGTGCCTGTCTGTCTGTTGTGGCCTCGTCTGCGTATTTATCAAGCTTCCGTGGTACTCAACGGAGAATCCTACGTCGGAGAGCGTAGAGATAATCGTGGCATTCTTCGACAGGATACTGTGGTCGATCTGCCTTACCTGGATAACGCTGGCGTGTTCTACGGGCCGAGGCGGTAAGCGCGATCCTGTGTCGTTATTTTCTGCTCGTAGAAATAAGCCGCAAGTCGCCGAGAGCGGCCGAATAAACCATCTAGTCAGTATGTTCGAGAGTGAAACTTCGTTTGTATATGAAACGTGACACGCGGTAAGGAAAGCTCCTGTTATTCGGAAGGCGTTCAGTGACGTGTGAAATTTATTTTTGAGCTTCTTATTTGACGTTTCATTGCTGGGGTAGTCTGACAATACTGAGAGTGGCAAAGTGAATCATGTCTCTTTATCCAGCTGTTAAGCTGCTGCCCATTTTCGAAGACGCGTTCGTAGAACTAGATGTGTTCAACAACATTATTTATGCCAATAGACTTTTTTATCTGTACAAATCATTTCAATGTTCGCCGTGCTTGTATGTGTTGCTTTATTCTTGTATATGTTGTCGTTTATTCCTTCACTGTTGCCGTTTTTTTTTTTTTTTACGAAATCTGCTTCATCTACCTTAGACTTCTTTTTTTTTGCATAACGTTTCCTCTTAACGGAATGTTTAACGATCTTCCGCCAGCGTGTATCATTTTCTTTTGGGTATCTTTTGTTCAAGCTGTCTTTTTTCACTATCTTTTTCTTTTTCCTGCCCACCGTTTGTTGCTGTCGTTATAAGGAAGCTGTGACCCCGTCAAGATGCTCGCTGCAATGGCGTTCTGTCACTGCTCCATTCTTTCAGCGAGAGATAAATAAGCACAACAATGAACTCAATTGAGCTGAAGACCGTGCTATGTAATGAGTGCAGCAAGCGCAGGAATTAGTTGTGTGGGGAATACGATCATCATCGTCGTCATGTGCACGTTGGGCTTCCAAAAGTCGCCCCCCCTCTCCTACCTTTTATCTCCCATTAAACTCTATTTTTTGGTTCATTAAGTTGTTTCTAACAAATAAACGAGCCCTTGTCCCCATTCCCTTTCGTTATTTCCTAGCTTGGGCCTCGTTGCGGCAGACTTGGTGCCTTTAGGTGGCATGCAAGGGTTTATTGGGCAGGAGCCATCGCGCCATAAAATCACGTTCTACGTGACGCCTCTCGGCAAAAAAGTGTGTTCCACACTCGCCGCCATCGCTTACGAGTGGCGCTGCCTAACACTCCCAGGGATACCATATGCATAAGTACCCAATAAAGTGGACGGGTGGACAACCGCCTTCGTTGCTCAGCGGTAGAGCATCGGATGCGTTATCCGAAGGTCGTATGTTCGGCTTCCCGCCGAAGGCAGGTTTGTCTTTTCGTCCTCCTTAATTATTTTCTACTTACTCCACAATTACAATACGGGCTCAAACCCACTATCCGATTTCGCTGCACGCGATCCCTGATGTGCCCGCATTTCCCCAGTTAGAGTCAATTGCATTCAGGTTCACCAACATTATCTAAGCTGGAAAAAAGTGGACTGTGATTCACCAGTATTTTCCTCAGCCTGGACTCACTTAGCCCCGGACTCATGGTTCAGTCGCACCCTGTGTGACCTCAAGTGAGCCAGCCCGTGACTTTGTTTGCATGTCTACGTATTGATAATGGCCGCGCTTTGTGTGGTCGGGGCACATTCCGATTTTCACTTCCTTATTCTAAGTAAATCGCAAGCTTGGGCAATATATCCTTTAACTTCCACCCAATCGGAACTCCCTCCACTCCTCTCCCCCTGCTACTACAGTAGGTCACATTTCTGCTGAAGCTGGCGTGCACGTTCACAATACTTTTGTTCTCGAGCTCTATAAGCGTCCTTACCTGAAAATAACAATCGTTTTCTTTTAGGCCCTGTCAACTGGTTCCTCTCCTGGAATGCATTCGTGCCACTGAGCAAGCTCTCGTACGGCGTGTACTTGATACACATGCCATTCATGGAGCTGCTGCTGTTCTCATCAAGAGAAAGAATCAGCTTTACACCTACAAGTCGGGTAAGCTGCATACGGTAGAAATTGGTGCAGTGCTTTCCAAATATGGGATTCTAACAAAACACCGCCATGAAGCTGCCTTTTAATTGAAGAAATGTCATAGATTGCGGTATTTTATGCAGTTAGTCAATAAAAGAGTTTCATCGAAATGTCCTGTGAGCTTCTAGGACGGGGACGGACAGAACGTCCCGCCTAGGCAACCTCAGAGGAAATATTTTGCGCCAAGCTCTAAGGAAAGCTAGCAGCATTTAGATGAATTATTAGTGCTCGGCCTTAGGCAGTGCTCAAAATTTTGAGGTCTAGCTCATTGTTACAGCCGCCCGTAGATAGTTGTGTTCTCGAACGTGCTTGACATAAAGCGAAACCTGAAAGGTCTATGACGATTTTATACAAACGCATTGAGCCCGAAGTGCCAGTCTCGTCATTAGGAGACTAATATAAGTGCTCTGCGTTAGCTGTGTAATTTATTACAAGGTACTAAATATGCGCACCCCTATATCGATCGAAGTGACTGAACCAAAGCAATGTTCAGCGGCCCCTGCCCGTCGTGTCTGCCATGGGCAGGTGACGTTACTCGGGTGACCGCCTTGATAGGCTATGCCACCGACCTCTTGAGTCACTCGGGGTTGTGAGCAGCCAGTATCACCGCGACACCCGGTGATGCAGATATATTTGCGTGTCGCGAGCGGCACTCACCTGCTATGGAGGCCATGCCGGGACAGTGAGCCTTGCGCCATGGAGGAAGGAAAACTCAACGCTACCGTCGCTGCTGCGCTGGCGGCGCCGCCGACACTAGGTAACTCTACTGTCACTTAAATGGACGCAGCTTGTCGAAAGAGTTGAGAAGGAAAAGCATGCATCAGTTTTGAGAAATATAGCAATCCCTGAGAACCCGCAGCTGCCTTGATACAATGTGATTTGCCTAATTTTACGTCGCGAAGGATTTGATAATGCTAGAGCGTATTTATTTACGGATTGCAAAAGAGGGTTCAGGAACCCTATAATATGCGACTAAGTTCCTCGCGGTAAGCAGCACCGCCCTGTACCACGGCGGTGGAGCTATTACATTACGCGAGTTTCCCTTCACTCCGAGTAGCCTTTTGACTTGAGCCCTCAAAGCACACCTTTTTCTATCGCTGCTGGTTTTCAGACAAGATACATTTAGTTCAATCGCTCATTTGCAGGAACAAAGAGAAGACAACGAAACCGAACCACCAGCTGTTGAATACTGAATGCCGAAAAGACCCACCGAACAATACCTTCTCGCTAAAGCTCAATACCTCTTACCGCGAAGACTACGTGGAACGGATAAGCAGCCGTGATAGATTAACAACTATTCTGTCGCGTTAAGCTTCACGACGCGGATTAGATATGAGACAACGGTGGCCACTTGTCGATGAATGCAATAACGCGCGAAAAAAGACGCCCTTGTACATAGACCTAGTTGCACATTAAAAAACCCCGGGTGATGTAAATTTACCCCCTTACGCCCCCTTCCTTTTTTGTTTTTTATTCTTCCACATGAAACTCTAGAATTCAATTTTCGACTATCTTTCTGGACTGTCTCTTCCAGGCAGTCTCTCCTACGACAGGTCGTTCAGACATTACACTCTTATTGTCCTGATGTGCGGAAACCCATCCGCACGGATTTCTGCGCAGGTGACATTTTTCTTCGCTCTGCTGGTCTGGTGCTTCATGCTGTCGTACTTCGCCTTCGTCGCATGCGAGGCGCCGACGGCAGCACTCGACAAGCTGGTTTTTGGCAGGCTGATGAGAGGTGGCGGTTCTCAGAGGCAAGAGGGTCCAGGACAACTCCAGAACGGTGACATGAAGACAAGCAGCAGTTGTGGAAAGAGCAGCGAAATTTCACGGTGCTAGCCATAAAGGACACTGCCGGACTCGACGTGTAATCGGTTCACTCGAATATTTGTAACATAAGGGAAGCTACGCAGCTTAACAATATCTTTTGGTGGTCGCTCCTGGTTCGTTGTAGCAAGGCCAAACAGCGCGTACTTTTCGCAGGCCAAGAACACATCATATGTCTACAGTCTTGGCCTGCGAATCTTTTACGGTATTTTTTTTTTGTGCTTTGCTGCAAGGCTGAGCTGTTGAACAGTCATTGTGATACAAGCAGCAATAAATTCAAACTGGATAAAATGACTGCTCTCGTGAATTCTCTTCCATGTTACCTAAGTTGACGCCGTCACCTATATTCACGCTGTGCTGAAATTGTTAGAATTACGTAGAAATCATGAGTATTAAATGCGAAGCATTTCTTAGCGAACTTCGGCGAGTTTGAGCGTATCTATCTATCTATCTATCTATCTATCTATCTATCTATCTATCTATCTATCTATCTATCTATCTATCTATCTATCTATCTATCTATCTATCTATCTAGCCGCCTACGATTTTGTGCTCTCCTGGCCGTTTCGCTAATGGGATGTTTACGAAAATTGGTATGCCACAACATGACTTCATGACGAACGTAAATGACAGGTCATCACATGAAAATCATGACATGCATGTCATGAGCGACATGATTTATATGCCACGGTCTTGGTGCTCTCCTGGCCGTTTCGTTAATGGGATGTTTACGAAAATTGATATGACAAAACATGACTGCATTACGAACATAAATGACAGGTCGTAACATGAAAATCATGGCATGCATGTCATGAGCGACATGATTCACATGTCACGGTCTTGGTGCTCTCCTGGCCGTTTCATTAATGGGATGTATAAGAAAACCAGTATAGCAGAACAAGACTGCATGACGATCATAAATGACAGGTCATAACGTCAAAATTGTGACATACATATCATGAGCGGCATGATTTACATGCCACGCGTTTCGTTAATGGGCTATATACGAAAATTGCTACGGCACAACACGACTGCATGACGAACATAAATGACAGGCCATAACATCATAACATAACAGGCTTCATTGTCTGTTTGCTGATTAAGTTGTTTCTAACAAATAAAGAACGAGTCCTTGACCCCTCCCCTTTCGTTAGGCCATAACATCAGAATCATGACATGCGTGTGTGAGCGGCATGGTTTACATTCCACATTCTTGATGCCCTTCGGCCGTTTCGTTAACTTCATATGTACCAAACTCGCTATAGCGAGACAACAATGCAAATACATTTTACGTTCCTGATGCGTGCTTCGCATTTCCTTGATTCCCACTGCACGTGGGATCTGCCAATTTTTTTTCTGCACGAGGTGTCCCTCTTCTAAGACTTATCGCGAGGTCTTCTCTCTGACGCAGTTAATAGTTGTATAACGTGGGTATTCAATAAAAAAAATTGGGACTTTGGGCCCAAAGCGATAGTACTTTGGGCCCCTCGAAAAAAAAGGTTTACGATGAGCTTTCCAAATTCTTTCCTTGCTATGAAGCAAAGAAAATGGGTATGCTATGCTAAAGGTAATAAACCAAGCGAAAACTCTTGATGCTGAGCATCCTTTTAAATAATAAATCTCGTTCACCATCAGGGCAAACGAAAAATGGCACTAAAAGAAACATCCCTCCCCGAGATTTTTACGACTCACTGCATACACCCGTAGTGGACATAAAAGAAAATATTGAGGCCCTAATGGGTGCATGATTAACAAATATTATGAGCGCGAAAACGTACATGGAACCTTCCTTCCTTCTTAGTGTGCTCCGTTATGTTTCGTGCTCATAATATTGCCAACCCGTAAAGGACTTTCCTTTGCAATAGTCGTTGCCGATGTTGTTACAATTAAAAGAAAACTTGCACACATGTCAAGTATTGAGTTAAATTGATAATTGATCACTAGGATGAGTCGCATTATGCACCACCTTATCGTCGAGGAATGTCACTTAAGGTCTTTCAGGAAAATGAATTCGTAACGCGCAGTAACGTGTGGAGTTTTCAAGCCTCACAATTGAATTTTTATCTGGCATTTAGTATGTTTCCCTGAGCGTCGTTATCGCGTATGCAATTGCGCTAAAAAGGCATAGGGCAAGACTACTACCAGTTTTCTCGCTCTGACTTTAACAGTGGTGATTCCATCAACACTAGCCATCATGCGTAGAATGTTGGTGTCCTAGTTATAGAATGAGATGAACAACGCCATGACGAGCTTCAGTTTTAGGGAGCTCGGCTGAAAAATTATGGCGACATTGAACTTGAGTTAACCACACTGAACCAAATTCAAGCGAAACCGAGGCCGAGTGTACTGTACGAAAAGATATAGTATGAATTTTTAGTGATTCTTAGTGAGCTCTGCTCAGTCGCCGAGCTATTTTCAATGTTGGTAACTTGGACGGTTGGTTGGTCCTGGATACTTTGGCGCAGCCCAACCAAAGGGATCGGCGATGAAACTAACAGAGGTTTGTGTGGAAGAGGTGCGCTAATAGAAAAGACACAAAAACGACACAATGTCAGGGCCATAATGCAAATTTGGTAATCAAATTGAAGTGAAAACATTTGTTTCCTGCGAAGACTGAAGGTGTACACACACACACACACACACACACACATATATATATATATATATATATATATATATATATAGAGAGAGAGAGAGAGAGAGAGAGAGAGAGAGGCGAAAGTTGTGGAGATTGGTTCCCAGGTACTGCGGTAAAGATGAAAAAGATATAAGACAAAAAGCTGAGCTAATCAACATTAATTTCTTTTCTTTCTCGCGAAGGAAATCACTTACGGCCTTCTTATTGGCAATGTGTTCTTTACTTTCAAATAAAAAAAAAACTGAGAAAATGGAAAATTTCGCAATCGATTCTTGGTGCTTTCATTCTTTCGCGAACGTCAAATTTCGCATGAAATAGTCTTTGCATCTACTAGGTTTCAGTACAAGGAGACGTCGTACTGAAAGAAAAAAATTTCAGTACGACGTTTCGTAGTAGTATGCCAATTTTTCCCTTTGTCTATTTACCTGTGTTATTGTGCACGACGTCACCGTCAGCAGTTTTATGGATGGCAAAAGCCGACGTTTCCGTAGGCAGCAGCTTTGACAAAGCGCGTAAGCACTAACAGTTGATGGAATGGTAAGAAAACACTTCACTACGTAAACACCCGATCTCCCCAACGATCACCCGTTCTCTCCTTCGTTATTTCGCTCGCTCTGTTCATGCACCGCAAATTAGTTATGCGGAATGCCCCAAGGTGCAGTGAGGACTACGACATTAAAATCTACCGATCTGTCTATTCGCCTACCTGTTTTTGTTTATGAGAAATCGGCGTGGATTCCTTTTGTAACTTACGGCTACACCTAGGTGGGTGCGAACTTTATTCATTCTATAGTTCCCCAAATGACCGAAACGTTGCATAAATTCATAGCCTCGCCCATTTTCCCAAGTTGGAACTTATATGGATTCTTTCTGGAAATAACTTCTCTTGTGAAATTTAGCTTAAACGCCTGGTGATCATTGAAAGGCCAATTCACATTGTCGCGAAGCTTCTTTGGAAGGAAAGCGGTCGAGAACGAATTGCTAACGGCATCTACATGGAAGGCTATGGTAGTTGCGATTGAAGCGCGACTAGGTGAAGAGGACACAAGCTTTGTTAGGAAAAAGTTTACTTTTGTAAATATACGACACGACTAAAATAAACTTACTAAAACAAATTATTCTTTACAGGTAATTTTAAACGTATGTGATTCGCGATAGAAAGTCGCGGAATTGATCATATTCGCGATAGTGTTTAGGCACATGCGCTTTGCCTGCAACGTTTAAGAAGGGTGTATTGTGACACTTTCTTAGGCTGCTTGAAGAATTTGTTTGTATCCTCTCGAGAAATTAATACTCGCTGTAGCAACCGGAATACAAGATGACCTAAGACATTCGTCATCCGGTCCCGGCTGCCATTAAAATATAAAGAAGTGGAGCACTCAAATATGCGTAAGAATGGTCGACTTATCGATTTCATGCAAATGATGTAGGCATATAATTCGCTTGATGTAACGAATGACCGTATGCTCTCTCGTCGTACTATTATTGCGCCCAAGTGCATAATTGTATTGATCGCGTGTTGTGGTTGCGAGCGTAAGGATTTGTGTTCACGTAGTGCTTGCGATGGCTCTAAAATGTTTGTTGTTCCTTCTGCCTCAACTTGTGCGGGCCGTACCGTCTCTGCATCACTCTTCTTTTATTGCGAGGTGGCAATAAAATCGGCTCACAAAGCTTAGTGCCGTTTTTTTTTATTTTCCTGAAAGCTCCACGGAAATGCTGGAGCACCCTCTGTACTGGCTACATGCTTGAAAAATATTGACGCAACACACACTGCACATTACGAGCCAACTCGTGTTACCCGAGTGGAAAAAAAATTATGTTAAGGAAACACGAACGTAACGGGTCACACAGGAATTTAAATTAATCAAAATTTCTTCAATATCTCATCGAACCGCCAAAAGGCAGGCCTCCACGTTTCATAGTGGTTTAAATCCAGAAAGCGAGATTTGCGTGTAGTGCATCGTGCTGCGTTCAATATATCAATGCGTATGCAGCCTACGGCGGACTCACGTTGAAGTATAAGATATTGAGATGTACCATCCTTGTGGCAGCATGATGAATATTTTTTTTTTTATGGCGCTACAGCCAGGCTTGGCCAGAGAGCGTCACTCGAACAAAACATATCGTTCGCACGGAACACACTGTTCATTACACTTGGAGCTCAAGTTGTCAAGGGATCGTATCCCGGCCGCGGCGGCTGCATTTCGATGGAGGCGAAATGTTGAGGCCCGTGTGCTGTGCGATGTCAGTGCACGTTAAAGAACCCAAGGTGGTCAAAATTTCCGGAGCCCTCCACTACGGCGTCTCTCATAATCAGAGCTGGTTTTGGGACGTTAAACCCCACATAACAACAACAACAATTTGTCAAGATGCTGGAAGCATACGATGCACCAAAAATCCTCCATGCTTTCTCTGAACATCGCTCTATGAACTACACCACACATTTAACAAACTGCGTGATTGGCCAGACATAACATACCTCATGAAAATTAACTCTGACATCCTTTCAGATATATTAATATCACACATTCGAAAATAAGTAAGCATATGTGCAAGGGAACGTCATCGTCCGAGCATGTAGCAGGAAATAATAGCGCGATGTCAAGGTTAGCTTTTGTTTTCCGTGGAAAAGGTCTCTTTCTATCGTAATCGAGGGTACATGTAATCGTAATCGAGAGTATATGAACTGGCTGGGCAGATGCAGGCCCTCCGGTCTGACATTACTTTTATTTTCCTTGCTCTTGTTGTTATCATCATCATCATCATCATCATCATCATCGTCGTCGTCGTCGTCGTCGTCGTCTTCGTCGTCGTTGTAGTTGTTGTTTCTTTTTTTAATAAATGTAATTGAAGGAGAGGTTGTTGTTGTTGTTGTTGTTGTGGCCTCTATAATTGGCTATTTTTTCCGTACTCCTGCCGGAGCGCACTGCTATTCATTCTCGCCTTTCCTTTCCACGGTCGGCACGACACTAGCATGACACACTGTCGAACTAGACGACAACTTGCGCCGTGGAGCGCGCACATGGCTGGCGCTGCATTACAATCCAGTGTATAGTGCCGTGCCGTAACAATGTTGACCGCTATTGGAAATGACAAATAAGACATCAGCGTGCTAGAAGTTACAACTTCAGGTGATACTGTGAACCAACATTCAGAACTTGTAAATTACATTTTATAGCAGAGTCTCGCTGTCACCTTGAAGTTCCCAGCAACGTTGAGATAGTGTGTGTAATGAGGAGAGAGGGAGATAGGGAAAGATAGAGATATGAAGTGCAGATAGAGAAAGAAAGAGGGACAGAGAGAGAGAAAAATAAAGAAATACAGCTTCTCGAAAATGCGGAACTGTAACCCAGGTACCCAGGGTCAAAAAGCGAGCGTCATAACCACTAGGCCCTTCACTAACGCTTGCAAAATATGCATTTATGGGATCATATGCTCGCGTTGTACCAACGATTGTAACAAAACCCGCCATAGGCGAGAGAGAGAAAAATTAAGATAGGAAAGAGAAATACGCCGATAGAGAAAAGAAAGAGAGATAGAGAGAACGGACCCACAAGAGGAGGAGATATAGAAATAGAGATTGAAAGAGAGGGATACAAATAAGGAGATATAGTAAATAGTGGAATGAGCGAAGGTGACGATTGGCTTGGTGTAGACGGAAGAAAGACCCGATTCGCATGGAAATTGACACTTTAATGGTTTCCCAGTGACCTAAATAGTGCAAGCAAATACAGGCGAGGCGGTTGTTCGAAATTGCTTCTCCGTTGCTTAACTTTGCAATTTTACCCTACAAGCGCGCACAGCTCCGCCGGTCGTTCACGTTTGCGATAGAAGAGTCGTGCCTTAATTTGTGTTTTCTTGCCGCAGTAACTGGCGTATGTAGTGCGGCCTTTCAAGTGGTGCGCTCCCGGAGACTGCACACATTTACCTAACGACTGAATTACCGGATGTCGTCGTAGCAGCACCCATATGATCTTCATCGAAGGCTCGAAAGTTCTTTTGGGAGTGCCGGGAAGGTCTAGCTTAATTCCGCGCAATGTTCTTGCCTAACGACCCGGATGATTTCGTTTGAACGGATGTGTACTATCGTGTGAGTGCCCGGATGCTTTCGTTTGAAAGCCCAGTAACTATTCTGCCTTTTTGCTCAAGTTGACGTGCAGGTTGACGGCAACTGGAGTTGAGAACATTTCATGCTTGAAAATTCAGACAAATGGCTTAATTCGACTGCAGTCTCTTCTTTAACTGCGGTATCAGTTGTGTGGTACGCACACATAATATATAACGAAAGGTACTAAAAATGAATAATATCAGAATTATGCCATGCAGTTAATTGCGTAAACCATGAAGTTCCGATGGGATTGCTCTTCTATATAAGCAGTTGAAATACACATGCAGGACAGGCAAATAGACAGATCATCTAGAGATCATCTAAGACAGAAAATGTACACGAAATTAACACATCGAGATCAGTATATACACTATCGTTTCCTTGGTTTTCGCATGAAAACGGTTGTTATGAGTGGACAGGAGACATGTGGTCTCGGAAGACGGGCTCCTGCACGGTTTCATTAGTTAAGACACGCTAATTTAGAGACATGTAAGTTGGTTTCCTGCTACCTTTAAGTAAATGTTGTTAATTTCGGCTTGTCAGCAATTCTGAGGGAGCAGGTCGCGCCTGCGTACGCTGTTAGGTCATTTTTGCAACAACTGTACAGCTGTTCAATGTAGGCAATCTCCAGGCACGCGCACTGTGTCTCTACACACAGGGAGCGCTACTATCTCTTGTGTGTCGTTTGCACGTGGTGTATGTGATGTCTTTCGAAGTTCTGCCGTGGTCTCTACTCGAGTGTAGAGAGGTCGTGTTCTGCGTATATGCCACAGGTGTGCCTGGTTATACAGAAGTAGTATAGTCGCGTTCCGTTCGCAAATCTTGCACTCTCATCGGCATTGCACCGCGACGGTCGTGTAGTGCTTATGGCACTCGGCTGCTGATCCGAAGGTCGCGGGATCCAAGCCCGACTGTGGCTGCTGCATTACGATGGAGGTGCAATATTGTGTGATTTCAGTGCGCGTTGAAAAAAGCCCAGTCGGTCGAAATTTCCAGAGCCCACCACTGTGGCGTCTCTCGCAGCAATGTCGTGGTTTTGGGGCGTAAGACCCAAAAAATCATAAAAATTGTTGCGTGCTACGGCTACAGAGGCTGGGCAGACTTTTCTGCACAAGGAGTGTACCAGGCGCCTACTGGGAGGTGACAGAGGATGACAGGCCAGCCATCTGTTCTCACGTATTCCGGGTGGCGCATGGTTTGCAACAGTCCTGCTGGAAGGCGCCAATGTTCGGGATATATATATATATATATATATATATATATATATATATATATATATATGTATGTGTGTGTGTGTGTGTGTGTGTGTGTGTGTGTGTGTGTGTGTGTGTGTGTGTGTGTGTGTGTGCCGACATTTCACAAAAAAATTTCATTTATTACCTCAGAGAGCACACCGGACTTGCCATACTCTGCGTGACGTCTACATATGCGTGCGTAGAGCCCTGCAGAATACGATGTCACTGAACTAACGCTTTCGCCATACTTTACGCTCTGTGTGCACGGCGAAGGAGCCAAGTGAGGCGGCATTACACAAGTGCACACCACACTACGTGACGCGAAGGACGTCCTGCTCGGTTCTCTTATTATTGCTTGTGTAAAGTTATTTTCTAATTTACTGGTAATTTCTGCTACACGTCGTGTGACAATATGTATCCCAGGAAAGCAGAATAGCCGTTACCTCGGCGTGGTCATCAAAAATCACCGTCAGTTTGCCTTTGACAGCACAGCTGTCTGACTCGGAAAAAGCTTTGCCTGCCTCCTTTCTCTTAATTCGTGGTTTCATTCGCAGTGCTTGATCGTGCTTAGAAGTGAAGGCCCTGTATATACGTATTGTGTAATTCGTGACTGCAGGTGGGCGCTGAACCCGTTGCCAGTGGGGTATCAAGGTGACCTTGACTTCCGAGAGTGTACGTATTCATGCGAAAGAGTTTCGCAGTTGCAGCTACCCACCTGTTCAGCAAAACGACCGAGAGTTGCGGCAATAGGTTTGCGCAAATGAAAGGCCGCAGGGCTTCGGAGACGCGCGGCCTTCAGCGCGATAGGGACAGTGAATCCGCTCTGTTAAGAAAGACGCGGTCATACGTGTCTTCTGAAAGGCGCTTAATTTGCTGAACCCTCTGTGCTAATAATATACTTAATATGGTCTGTACGCACCAAAACGACCTATGGTTATTCTGCGCGCCCCGCAGTGGAGGGCTTAAGAGTGCTTTTGACCACACGTGGTTTCTTAATGTGAACACGGTTTTTGTTGTTGTTTTTGCATTTATCCCGCATGGTATAAGTTTGATAGGCTTTCGATTCCGTGACTTCGAGTTTCTCAAGCCAACACATAACCGCTATGCTACCACGCCAGCGAATAATCTGTGCTCTCCGGCGACATGATATTAGCAGTTGTGCTGTTGTTGGGTACAAGAACGGTGATGGAGACATTGAGCAGATGAACATGTCTGTCAAACTGTCACGAGAGTTCAGGCACCCCACAAACGAACCGTGGTATCGTGGGGACTTTCATTCTTAGTCGAGTGCCCTGATGATGTGTTTCAGAAACAAACATAGAAATTTGTACGAACTGCGGCGCTAAAAAAAGAAAAAAAAATTTACAGCATATCCACGGAGTGAATGATGATGAGTGGGCGAAGCTCGGGAGGTTCATCGTAGATCGTGCCTAGTTCCGGATTAATTTAGTTAACGCGCACGCTACGAATCCTCATGGTTCAACTATGCACAAGTGAAATCTCCCACAGGCACTTCATTGCAAGTCAAGATCCAGTGCCTATATGTATATATATATAGACGCTTTTCCGCAGCGGCGAACGGGCGCTGCCATGTTTGAACACGTGATCTAATGGCCTTCTCCTTTCTACTTCCCCTTCACCGTCGCCGACGGCCGCCCGCTTCTCGCCGTAGGCCAGGGCAACGGACGCCACACGCCACAGCGCGGACGCGCCGCCGAGGAGAAGGCCATGGTGCTTCTCTTGCGGTGGCGCCATCTAGTTTTGCTTAGACAAACTAGCTGCGGAAAATCGTCTATATATGGGTTGCCGGTGAACGCTTCTCCAACGCGAGCAGTCGGTATTTCTCAATCAAGAAACTCGCTAGGAGACGCTGCCTGCGCCAACGTTGTCTCTCGCGGGTTGGGCCGACACCCCCGGGAAAGCTTTGGGCGCGTTCTCCTTCTTTGCGAGCTGGTACAGCGTTGCTCTAAGAAAGAGCGTTTCCATAGCCAACGCGCGCCTTTCGCTCTCTCTCTGCCTCTCTCTCTCTCACACAAGACAGCAGAGGCATGCGCCGGGAGGCACGCGCCGGGAGAGAGAGAGTGGCACGCGCCGGGAGGCACGCGCCGAGGCGAACGCCGAGGGCGAGCGCGTGCCTCCCAGCACGCGGGTTACGCCTGACGCCTGACGCGTGACAAGGTTAGACTAAGAGGAGCTTCGCCCCTAAAAGATATCCGCAAATCGGCGCACACTGTCTTTGTTTTCTTTTAGGGGCGAAGCTCCTTAGGGTGTGGGTCGTTCCCTCCTCTGTCGGAGTAGTAGTAGTAGTCGTAGTATGTATGTAGCCACCTCGCGCCGCCCGTAGGCTCGCGCTCGAGAGCTCGCGCCGTCGGGAGGCTCGCGCTCGCCCTCGGCGCGCGAGCTCTCTCACTCTTCCATCTGCTGTCTTGTGAGAGAGAGAGACAGAGAGAGAGAGAGAGAGAGAGCGAAAGGCGCGCGTTAACTATGGAAACGCTCTTTCTTCGATGAACGCTGTACCAGCTCGCAAAGAAAGAGAACGCGCCCTCACCCGCGAGAGACAACGTTGGCGCAGGCAGCGTCTTCTAGCGAGTTTCTTGATTGAAAAATACCGACTGCTCGCGTTGGAGAACCGTTCACCGGCCACCCATATATATATATATATATATATATATATATATATATATATATATATATATATATATATATATATATATATATATATATATAGGTACTGGATCTTGACTTGCAATGAAGTGCCGGTGGTAGATTTCACTTGTGCATAGTTCAACCATAAGGATTCGTAGCTTGCGCGTTAACTAAATTATTCCGGAACTCGGCACGATCTACGATGAACATCCGGAGCTTCACCCACTCATCATCGTTCACTCCGTGGATATGCTGTGAATTTTTTTTCCTCTGCTCACACGGGCAACACGTGCGCCCGTCAGCCGCAGTTTTTGCAGTGTAGTAGTAGACTGAAGTCAATGAGCCTTAAACCGTCCTGTGCGATTGCCAGCGTTACGACTCGGAGAGAAAGACTCTGAAGGCAGCGCTGCGTCCGCGACACGGTTCGACCTTGGAGCTGCGGCATCTCCTAGGCCCGTGGCAAGACAGCACCTGCGCACTACGCAGCACTAAAGCATTGATAACGTTTCTACGGGCAACATGCTTCAACGGAACGCTGTAAACTGCGTATAGTGTATATATGTATATATGAGTGTGTGAGTAAGTGTGACTGCTTGTACGTGTTGTGTTACACGTGATCAGTGTAAATATCATAATCACCGCTAAGCACCTGGGGTAGCGAGCCAGTCCATTAACCAGGCTAACATCTCCGAAGTCATCAATAAAATATACTCTCTCTCTCTCTCTCTTGCGCAAGCGTAGCGCGTGTGCGATCGCCGCACACAGGCGCTGAGGCTGCGTGAACTTGGGTCATTTTTTTAGTGCAGGTTAATGAACCCAGGTGGTTGAAAATGCGGAGCGCTCCACTACAGCATTCATCTCCTTTCCATCTCGTTCAGTCCTCTTCCCCTACCAGACGGACGCTTAGCCGCGTTCCGGACATGCGCTGCAGAAATTAGCGTCCTTTCCTTGACAGAACCACAATCACCATCGTCATTTTTGTCTGATGAAGCTAACTACCAGCTACAACAGGCTTTTCGCCACGCCAGTTCCTCAATACTATTTTTCTCCTGAAATTGATTCCGTGAGAGCACGCAATACTGTGCAGCCATTCTAAAAAAATTACACCATCTCCCGCTAAAGGTGACCATAAGGCGATGCGAAACAGCACGGGGGGTGCACACCGAGTTTGCATCGGTTTGACTAGGTGTTTCCGTTAATGTTAGCTGGAGGAGGAGGACTGCGCTTGTAAAGAGACACTTTGGTTCGATAGCAATCCGACCGAGGTCGGTAGCATGCGCAACGAACGCCAACGGAACGCGATCGTGCAAGTGCTCCGGCGCGAGTTAACCGACAAGTTGTCGAGAGGATGTGTGTGGAGAGGGGGAGTGGAGAGGAGGTGTGTGGAGACGAGGTGTGTGGAGAAGGTTTGCGCATGCGCAACCACCACCACCACCGGATTGAACTCCGCCATAACCTGCTTGGCATCTAAAATTCCGTATTGTGGGCGTAGTTTGTCCCTACGTGGTACAGCGAAACCTGCTAGGAAGTGAGCCAAGCGTAGTGCCTCCCCTCCCATTTACAGTAACTTCTGCCCAGTAATATGGATAGATAAAAAATTGAAAGTGCGTGAGTTGGAAGTTCATACTGACACAGCAATGCGCTGCACAACACAGGCCTCGAGATGAAGAACACACACCTTGAGGTGCGTGCGCTAAAAAACCCACAACTTGACATGCGCTGACATACACACCTTGACACGGGAGTATAGCGAGCCCTTTTGTACCTCTACATTATTTTGAAATAGCATATCTAGCCGCATAATTTTAGTGTTCATTTGTTTGTCTGTTCGTTTGCTTGCTCGTGCGCTTTATAAGGTACTACCCTCTGCCAATACAGCCAGTTTGATCTGCGCTTTTGCAGTTGTCTTCTCAAGATGTTTGTTTTTGGCCATTATAGTGTCAGTGTGAATAAAACTTTATTAGGTTTATTACGTTGTTGCGCCCCTGGACGCCTGGCAACGCCCTGGACGACATCTCCAGACAGGTCCGGTCTAGCGGCCAGAGCTGGCCATCCGAGCGAGCAGCCCAAAAAACGGCTTCCTACGAGGAAAGCGAACGATTGGAAATGGGTTCTACCGCCATGGTCACAGGCTAGCTTCACAAATAGTAGAAAAGATCTGTCCTAGGCGCTCGAAAGATGGTGCATTGTGTATTACGGAAGCCAGTGTAAAATAAACGTGCCAGAGGAAATAAATGTGACTATGTCTATTGCGCCAAGCGCAATCGAGGCACAAGGTCCCCGCAAAGCAAGGAAAAAGAAAAAGGAAACAGTACAGTATTTTCCGCTATGTACGCTCCCATTGCGCCTCGTGGAAATTTCCTCTAAGGTGCAGCAAGGAGTGTAAATTCTATGCCCACTCATGGGTGTTGCCGACTCATGGGTGTTGTGTTTGTGCCCATTGCTGTGTTACTTGAAAGATGTACAAACGGGCGTGCTCTAAGCGACAGGCAAGAAATCCCACCTGGGAGTTTTTCCGTTGAGTGGGCAGGGGGCGATCCCAGAGTACTAGGAACAACGTGTAGTCGGCTTACATAGTAGCGTACCCGGTATATTTCAGACCTCGCTGAATCAGGGCTGGAAATGGTGGAAGAACCTTTATGGGGCTTTTTATATAGGTGACAAATCGGAGTAAAATTTTGTAGACCCCCTAACTTTGGCTTGGTCTTTCATAGATGCTCATATTCTTTGAAAAGGTTAAAAGGCTCCACTCATTTCCTTCGCCTGTAAAAAGAAGGAGGAATTAGCTTGAAAAAGAAAACGAGCAGGAATACTCAGCTCTGGTTTTTCTGCACCTACGTTTTAGTGGTAATAACAGTGAGGCTTGCTTTGGACTAATACATACAGTGAAATACGGGTGATTTGAATAGAACAATTTATTAAACCGAAATAAAATTTGCTTCCGAGATATACGATCCAGGAGTCACGTTTCATACCGCTTCGCGAAGTTTTTTCCTTTTTCTTCTTTTGGGTTTTAGGCCGTGTGGTTCACGGAACGTCCATATCGCTTAATTACGCCTATACAGCTCCCTAGACTGGACCTTGAAGGTCTTCTGCAAGAGGAATAAACGGCCACTGACGTAAGAACACGAAGTAAAAAGCAGTAAGAGTTTAGCCGGTTTGCGTGCTTCTCCCATCCAAGCCGTTCTACGCAACCAGAACCCGCTCTACGAGAGATGCTAATCGCAGGTGTTGGCAACATATTTAACTTTGAAACGAGGCAGCAAGGTCATTCCACAGTATGCAAGAATCGAAATGTTTCTCTTGTGCGCCCATGAAATGTAGTCGAACGTTAATGATCGTTCCGTTCTTGGTTACCGCTTTCATCTTATACTAGTATGCGTACGCGGTTAATTATTAATCGCTCAGAGCAAACATTAGCCGAGGTGGTAGAAAATTTACCTGTCCCCTAGCGAATTCTCCGATGCGAGTTGCTCCGGTCAGGCGGAGTAAAATGTTCACTCCCGTGCCGAATAGAGCATTTGAGTTGGGAGCTCACATCTATCGTGGAACATTAGCGGCAGTTGTGGAAGCATATCTTCACATTCGCCTCGGTGCATTTGCTCAAACGGGCTACGCCTAGGAATGCCCCGGAATAATAATTTGAATTAATAACTTGATGAATATTTGTTGTACCTGGGTAAACTTGGTATCCTTTTAGCCGTACCCTCGCCCGGTCGATGGCTCTGACATTCGTTCTCATAAATATATATATATATATATATATATATATATATATATATATATTGCCGTGACGACTTCTGTGTATTCTAGTATCCCGCCAATCACCCTTCTTATTGAACAGTTTGCGCAATGTACCTAAGTACAGTGCAGTGCCATCCGACGGCCATCCGAATACAAGTGCAAAGGCAGAGTTACAAGTGCAAGGAAGAGGCAAACCAACAAACAAATATATAAATGAATAAACAAACACATAAGCAAACAAAGACCAACGTGGGTGGCTCAAAGGGAAGGAGACGGACGACATGAGGACAGGGCAAAAACGATCTAGATAAGGAAGACCCCGGAGGTGCAACGTCTGCTTCTTTAATCGTTGCCACGCGTGAACTATATCGAGCCACATGAACGGCATAAGGGCTTGAGTGGCAAGGCAGGAATGGGAAACAAGCTGGGTGCAGGCTTCGTGCGAGGAATGCGACGGAACGAAAAAAAGGAAAAGGTGAAGAAAGGAGTAAGTGGGTCACCCAGAATAATGAGCCTGCGGCAAGAGTCGAGTGAGACTTATTCTGGGTGGCAAGTATCTGTGGCGGACAGGGCAGATGTCCAGCACGAAGAACTAGGTCATTGAAATATCACTGTAAAGCTATCTGATTTCTGTTTTACTTCCTGACCATTAATCTTTTACTTGTCTTATTCTATTTCCTTTATTTTTCGCCATGAAGGTCGCCAAGCGTGCAGGTGGATTGGTGCACGTGGGAGCCGGTCCGCCGGCATAGCTTAGGAGACGTGATTGCCATTCTACGAACTCCCCCCCATCCTTTCTCCATCTTTCTTTATTATTTTGACATCGACACACGTGAGGGTGGGACGAACCATATATATGACTGTCCGGTCCGGTCGCGAAGACCACCTCCTATAGAGGGGAGGAGTGGAAGGCGGGGGAGGATATGCTCCTTACTGAAGCACGTCGTGTGCTTTTCTCTTTCACTCTTCTGTCAATTTCTTTTATATTGTACATTTTTGTCGCTTTCTTCCCTTATTTTCTTTCCCTTTTTTTTTCTGTTGTTTCTTCTTCCTTTTTTTTTCTCCTCTGTCAGACAGGTAGAAAGAGAAGCGACAATAGAACTATACGCATTCCTGATGAAGGGTGGTCTCGGGGAGAAACGTGGAGTAAACACTGTCGTCATTTCGTTGCGAATCATATATATATATATATATATATATATATATATATATATATATATATATATATATATATATATATTATATATATATATATATATCTTTTTGGTAGTCCGTCACTGAGCAGCCGCAGTGAAATGCTGATATATGCCGTACCCACTCCACGATTACGGTGTAACTGATATGGGCATAGAAGTTTTGTTGAGGATACTCTGGTAAAAGCTCCTATATCGACCAATTTTTGCTTCCAGTGCACTAGCTCTTTCTAGTACGAAAACCAAGGAGAAGAGGAATGAACCACAAGCTACTCTTTCAGGGGCCAAAGATGCAGCGACGAATAAAGGCTTACAAGAGCGCGTCGGCGTCACGCGCACTAAAGATTCTTGTCGTCGACGAAGTCAGGCTAGAGCTGGCGCTGTACAAAAGGATGATTCAAGTTGATAATGATCTCAAGAGACAGCCACAACACGAACGCTACGCTGAAACAGCTTACAAAGTCCAGAAGGTACAGTTACGTGAAAAAAATGAGTGATAGTGCATCCGCCACCCATTTTCTTCCGTGACGGTTTTTCCTATACGATATATCTTCGGCCCGAAGATATATGGACATCAGCCAGAAATGTTTGTCGGGGTGGTGTTTTACATGCCGGCAAAAATAAAAAATAAAAAATATGGAGGCTGCGCCGAAGAAACAGCCGCTTTTCTGCTTTATTAACACGAAATGGTTGGTTGATTCGGCCGTTATAATATGTAGATAGAAAATACGAATGCACATGACAGAAGGGGGAATAAGAGACATATGTATGAAAACTTTAGAAAGGGGTGGGAGGGGGGGGGGAGGAATATTTTTACACCTAAACATCTCCCCTTTCGCGGCCCTCTTGCTACGCCCCTATAAGCGAAAGTTCGCGCAGATACTTCCTGCCTTATTATCGGCCCCTAATTGTTGGGTACACAGGAAAACACACGATACTGCAGAATTGGCGTATCGATGTTATGCGAAGTGTGGCCCCGGCACTTTGCACGCTTGAGTTGTACGTTCCGCAAACATTCTCGCTTGAGTTGTACGTTCCGCATGTTTCCACATAGAGCACTTGTGCAAACATATGTCACGACTTCGAGTCGAAGCGCTAGCTCCTCCCAGTAAGTGGCACGGGTGGCGGGCCTCTGATGACTGGCTTGCGCCAGTGGCCAGTGTGAACGAGACAAGAAAAAAAGTGGCGTTGATCCCTCTGTCATAGGAATCGGTATAACGCGTAAGTGAAGCCTGTCTCCGCGAACTCTAAGCGGTAATCGCCATAAGCCGGAACGCATAAGCGGCAATCTGGCGAATCGAGAGGGCAGGAGATGGGTTGGGTAACTCTGGGCACGCGAACACGTTACATGAAGACATCAGCGGCGCCTCGACAGGGCACTAGGGATCCTAGACAGTTGTACACAAGCGAAAGCGCTCGAATATTAACATTGCTCCTCAGACACTGAATTTCGGTGATGTATCGGTAGACACAGGTGTTGCGGTGGTGTGTCGGTAGAGCTTCTAGCTCCCGTCGTCCCATCCCAGCTGAACGAGGTTTCGAGACCGAGTTGGTGGTACTTCTTCATTGTAACTGTGTGTTCATTTTTTCAGACATCCACTTCCGTTACGGAAGTACGCCAATGATTTCGTGATGGACCCTCGCATTAAACACTGTCGTGTCGACAAAACGATTTAATCCGTTATAAAAACGACGAGAATAATGTTCTTAAGATACAGTGGTTGATGGTAAGCAAAACAGGAACCAGATTTCATGATCATCACAAGCAAGAAGCAGGATCCATCGCAGTTCAGGCACATTCTGATAAGGGGAACGACTTATTAAGACCAAGTTACAATGGCATATCAGCGAAAGTGCGAGGAGTGGAGTCGGCATGCATTCCACTAAATGCAAGGTGAAGTACATATAGCGGGCGCCAAGCCCGTAGCCATGGGGGGGAGGGGAGTTGCCCTAGGGGCTTGGGCCCCTCCAGAAATTTTGGGTCGGAGGTAGTATTGATAATATAGTGTAGCGCTAATAACGTATAATTTAAGTCTATTAATAACGTTGAATTTCAAATGTCACTTATAGTACATACTGCGTTTTTTACCGAAAGAGGTAAGGAAAACAGGGTTTTTCTCAAATAGTCAAGGCCTTAAGCAAGTGGGCACCTCCCGAAAAAAAAATTCCTGCCTACGGGCCTGGCGGGCGCACTAACAGTCCTTCCGCACCGGCGCCGCTACTAAGTGACCTTCGAAGTGGGCTAAACGATGTCAACGACGAGCTCCCTCGGAGACTGGCACGGCTCAGTGTCGGGAAGAAGAGTTGCTTGCGTCGCAACCCGGAGCTTCTCGGCATTCATGTCTCGACCGCTAAGCAGTCTACTCAAGGACAGTATCGGACAATTTTTAGGTCACTTATCTCCACCTTCAGTTGTCCCAGTGCTAGTACGAACGCGACGTACCACGTCCGTCGCTATAGCTGATACTGCCTGGCTGATACTCCATTTGGCTTCACTGGCGCGAGATTAAACCACGCACAAAACACATTTCGCGTACGTACTGGTTGACATCATGGCTCGTATTACACCGCTGGTCGCATTATTTATTTATTTATTTATTTATTTATTTGGTACACATTGCCAGTTTCGATGGTACTATTGCAGGAATACAAACTAAAAAAGGGCACATAATAATAATGTGCGAATACAGTGCATCAGAAGTTACACAACGTTGTTTTGACGATTGGCAGCAAGTATATTGCTAAGAATTGTTAAAGCACACTTACAACTCATCATGATCACATTAAGAAAATATACGCGAAGTAAACTGTAAAAACACGAGAAGTAAACAAATTCAAGTGCGACTGCAACGTATATGTTCTCCAAGCAACGCCAGAAATTTATTCAAATCGGTAGTACAGTCTGGTAATCTTTTCAAATCACTAATGGCCTGCGAGAGGAACGAATGCTTGACGCAGTTAGTTTTTAAACGGTATTCCTGGAAGATTAGGGGATACTTGCGGCGAGATTCTGTCGTTTCCAACAAAGATAAATCGAAACCTTGAACTGTGAATTTAGAGTATTTACAATGAAGTTGGAAAAACATTTTGCGACGTGCGAGTTTTGCGCGATCACTAAAAGACAAGAATCCAGATAAGAAATAATTCTGAGGGCGAACCCACCCTAAGTTAACCCAACTGCTCTTTTTCTTAAGCACTTTTCAATTTGGTGGCAATATATGTGTAGCTGGGAAACAGACCATGTTTGAATATTCTTCTACAGATCCGCAAAGGTTTGCTAGGCCAAGAGACTGGTTCCAGGTGGTGCAGGCCTCAACGGCCTTTTCAGGAATAATTACCGCTTTAAGGCGGAAGACGTAACGTGTTGAACCGTCTAAGGGCTGCAGTAATTGATGGAGTACGTCCTAAAAGCCACGATGTGATTATGACAGACGCGGTAGTGAAGGGCTCCCGCAATTACGACCGACTGAGTTCTTTAACGTGCCCTGATATCGCACTACACGCAGACCTCAACATATCGCGTCCGTGAAAATGCAGCCGCCGCGGCCGGGATTCAATACCGCGGCCTTCGGGTCAGAAGCCAGGTACCGATGCCTTCCTATATCCCTACCAAAAATGTCAATTTTGATATTCCAATAATTCCATGTCTCCGATAAGAAATCCACAATTTTTCATACAATTGCCGTATATTTTAAAAATCTTTCCGTATGAGTCTTACGGAAACATGTTGAATTATTGGAACGACCATATGGAAAGTTTCAGCAGGGATACACCGTGGAAGACTTTTCTGACAACATGGTATATACGTAAATTAGCATCGAAAGGCACGAATGTGAGACTGACATAGGTGACGGGCTTCTAATATCATATGCTTGCCACTTAACTACGAGATCAGTGATAACAGAACCACGTGTGACTCCTACACTCGTTCCTGGGTTAAGAATATGCTGGTAGGGGCCATACTTGACTGAACTTTAATCTTCTCTCAATCAACAAAAGCCCAAAATATATGTTACAAATAGAACCTGGTCACTACGCAAGGAACAGTTGTAAAAGAGTAATAAAAAAGAAAAGACGGCGAGCACCTTTGTATCATTGGGCAACGGCTTTCGCCGGCAAATCAGCTTAGTACGTGTTAAGGGACCGGTGAATTTTTACATAACAGGTCGGAGACGTCCTGTGGGCCTATTCTGAAAGTTTCGCATTACAGGACCGACTGGAAAACGTGAAAATGCAGAAGAAGCGAGAGAGATAGAGAGTGCGAAATGGAAATGAGCAAGGCAGGCAGGTTAACGATAAACTGGCATCCCGATTGCTGCCCTACGCTGGGATGGGGAAATCGGGGGAAAAATGGAAACAAGCAAACAAACAAAATAACAAACAAAAACAAATAAATAAACAAAACATGAGTCCTCCCCGAACGGGTCACTTTTTCGTGCATATAAAACCCCTCTTCGAAGCGGGCGTGTGGGGGACTGACAATGGCTGAATCTTCAAATACGCTTCCACAGTTGATTGTACAGTTCGAGCCTGAAGGGGATAAGCTACTTGCGACGCACACCTCAATGAATAGACATTGTTGCCCGGTTAATAAAACGACAGTATTTCCTGCGACCCTTATAAGGAGCACGGCGTAGTGTCCGCAGTGGTTAGGGAAGGGGAATGAAAGAGTGGAAACGATGAGAGATTTTGCTTTTAGTCTGTCCTATTATTGCTCCTGAGAGTAGGAGAAATATTGACCGTGTGCCCGTGTCTGTCCGCCCACGTTTTCCTTGTCACGTTATTTCCCACCACGTGCCTCCTTACGCACCTGCTCTCTAGCCACGATTAGTGGACTGTCGGCCGCTTTGCGGTGATCTGGCCGTAGTGTAAACTGTGTGCTATTATTTGTCTTTCTGGGGCGCTAACTGCTGCCGAGAAAAGGAGGCTGGCTTTTATAACAAGTGTCCCAAAAATTACTTGCAATTTACTTGGCGAGGAATAGGACCCACGCGTCTCGTTCGCTTAGTATGAAAAAATTGGAATGGGAGTTTACGCATGTATGACTAATATGACTGATAGGCCATCACATCAATAACATGACATGACATGCTCTTTATTTACGTCAAGATTAACGACAATTACCTCAAGAGTGGCTCGTAGCTGCATTGGACATGCGGGCATTAATAACACGTGATTCAATGCCAACTTTTACAGCTTTTGCCTGGTTACGAATTCACGCTTAGGTCCCTTGTTCGACCGCTAGCGGTCCTGGCTTTCCCCATTACGTATCTTAAGTTTACACAACGACTACAGTAATGCAAAACAAAAGAAATAAGCATGACAGGAAGCGTTATTTAACAAACAAAATGATGCAACACAATAGTTCACCTAACGTATACCACCGGCCAGCGCCATAACGCCACTTAAACGCAAATTAAGAATACTAAGTCACGACATTCTTTTCTCATTTCTCGCTTACAAACAGGGTAAACAGTAAATTAGCTCCTGGGGAAAACACACGAATGTCAATAACCTTTGCGCCTACGAAACATGTTGCCTTGAATATGGAGCTTATTGAGAGCGTAATTGCACACTACCAATCGCTGCAGTTGTGTGGCTCAAGGTGACACGATTCCGGTTATGCCGTAGGCGAAGCGTTCTCGAGACCTTGCCTCCTCTCATGCATATTGAATCATGCAGCATCGGTACTTGCGACACCTTCACTTACGCATTCTTTAGACGTATAGACGACTGCGGGAACTACCCTTTATTCAACGGCGGGAACCGAGCCAATTGGCTCGAAGGCACAGCGGGTCGCAGTTCAAGAGCAGCTTCTGCCGGCAACAGTTGATTTCGCTTCCTTCAGGCGCCGTCATTTACGTGAAAATACAATTCTTGCGCATCGTTAATTTTTAGTTTCTGGGAAATTGGCGGGGAAGTTCTATTCGGCTTCAAATATCAGAGCATGGAGTGTAGACGTGAGTGCGTCGCGGTATCCCGTGCCAGTACCAGGTGCGACCCGTTGCCAGTAATATCCCAGTAATAAGGAACACCATTACCTACACGAGTAGGCTCAGGGGACAGCTCACACAGTGATCGGTGTCAACGAATTTGCTGGTACTGCGCGCACGTGGTCGAATGTTTTGGCGTTTTCAGGTGCAAAACTTTACAACAGAACAGCATCAAAAAAGGTCCGGGTGCTCCTTGCCCCGTTTTCGTTTAGGTAGGCGGTGTACTCTCTTTTGTTAGCCGTCATGACGCGAGCACGACAAGGTGTATAAGAAGTAGAATTTCTCATTCCTAGCCTATCCGAGCTCATACCTGGCACTATGGCGCTAGGAAAGTCCACAGCTGGATGTTCCCCGCCCCGGGTTGTGCGTCGGACGTTCGTCTCGTTGTGCATTGTCGTGGCGTTCTTAGCACAAGCATCGACAACTCAGAATGTGTCAACTGCGACCGGCCAGAGTTCATCGACAGCAGTGACACCTACGAACATGGATCACACCTCCGGCCACGACACGGAGGAAATCGACTACGGTCAAGTGCTTCGCGATGTGGTGGCCGCAGGTATTTCCAAAGTGCCGCGCTCTCTGATGAGCAAACTTCTATCAGCTGACTTGCGGTTTGAGTGCACCACTGCCCTCTTAAGGACGATGAGAGCCATCCA
Source organism: Hyalomma asiaticum (assembly GCA_013339685.2). Taxonomy (NCBI): domain Eukaryota; kingdom Metazoa; phylum Arthropoda; class Arachnida; order Ixodida; family Ixodidae; genus Hyalomma; species Hyalomma asiaticum. Next base: position 76,974,931 of record CM023484.1, read on the forward strand.
GAACTTCGAGCCGTGGGCGATGAGACGTGAGTATAAGCATATATTTCTTTCACTGCTGTCGATAAGTTGTTGACGGAGAATTTACGAGCGCAAAAAGAACCTCCGTGAAGCCAGGCACACCCACACAAACTCACACAAATAACTAATAACGATACAGCGCTGTATATGGAGACGTTATTAGTTTTTTTACGTTTGTTTGTGTGCGCTCATGCCTGGCTTTGTGTGTGTGTGTGTGTGCGCTCATGCCTGGCTTTGTGTGTGTGTGTGTGTGCGCTCATGCCTGGCTTTGTGTGTGTGTGTGTGTGTGTGTGTGTGCGCTCATGCCTGGCTTTGTGTGTGTGTGTGTGTGTGCGTGTGCGTGTGCGTGTGCGCGTGTGTGTGTGTGTGTGTGTGTGTGCATTTCTGTATTCTGTAGCAGCGTTTTACAAACGCGAGCATCACAAAACCTCCCGCCATATAAAATGCGAACCATTTCTTGCGATCTTCAGACATTTAGGCCGTATCTGTCTGTCCAGCCTACTATATGTCTGGGCGTCCTTCTGCTACTCTCTTTGACTTCGTGCATATCGAGATTGGGATGGTAGGGTATAAATGTATGGCGAACATGAACAATTATTCTAGACAAGGCTAAAGTGATATTACTCGTCCCGTACGTCACGATTAACGAGAGTACAATCACGCGTGCCTCATACCGGCAGTGGTCGGCCTGGATTATGCGGGTGTGTGCCACTCTTGATTGAACCCTAACACTTCGGCATTGTTCACTGAACCATAACATTGGGGCGTCAACCCTAACATTGCGGAATCCTTTATTGAACGCCAACATCGCGGCATCAACCCTGACATTGATGCATCAATGATCAGGCGAATGAAAAAATGAAAAATTTCACGACAACAGACTTTCCGCGGGTTAAAAGCAAGGGAAACACACACACCGTTTATTCAATCTTGCGACTGAAATGTAGACATAACAAGCCGACAAGTACAGACAGTCGTCCATCTACCACTGGGTAGGCATAGGTAGGGACAAAACCGGGAGACTGAGGTACCAGGCAAACACGCTACCACTCGTTCGCGGCTGCTCTTCCTGCGCTTATTGTATTATAAATAAAGCTATCACATCAGCAGTCTTGGTTATGACACTTGTGCTCAGTTTGCACACGGACGTTAATCGGATAGTCGTGGCACTTGGCTGAGCGCCAGACGGTTCCGCCAAAGCCAAATTCCTCGCACATTGCTTCGCATGACTTGTAATCCTACAATGAGTGGGAAGCGCCCATATATTTTTTAGAATTCTGGTTAATCAACAATGAGTTATTCGTAAACCAAATCATAGCATGAAGAACACTACCTTGTAGCAAAGATAATGCTTTAGGATAAGAGACAAGCTTTGCCTAGAGGTTGATGCCATGTGCATACTGAAGTACAAGGCATTTTGATAAGGAGACGGGGGAAGGAAACAGAAAGACAGGGAGGTTTACCAACCGATTAAAAGGGGAAGACAAACTGGATGCACACCAGCTCTCGAAGGAAGCTTCGTATTGAACGGAAACTTTTTGTCTAGACAAATGGCCTAGGAGGAATCAGGTAGGTAATTTCGAACGAACTCGAAAAACGGAGCACTCAGGGCCTGCAGCGAACATTTTGCGAACAGTATAGAATGACTTCCTCTGTTTAATTGCTCCGATGTGTCTTAAGATAGGGAATAAGTAAACATGTCACGTACCCAAGCTTCCTGTAGTTCATCTGAGACTTCTTCAAGGTCACGCGTCCTAGTCAAGAGTTCGACGAAAGTTCGTCTGGTCAGGTATCATGATGAGGATGTAGATGCAGTCACTGACCAAGTCAAGGTGAAAAATACACAGAGACGTTTCGGGACCCGTACGGGTTCCTTGTTCACACTCTAGGAACCCGTACGAGTCCCGAAACGTCTCTGCGTATTTTTCACCTTGACTTGGTCAGCGACTGCATCCACATCCTCATCATGTGTCCTCTGAGAGAGCCATACTGACGGCTTGAAATTATCGGCGTTTATCGAGAAAAGATGTGCAATGTATGGCTAACATGAACGATTGATTTAGACATCACTAAAGTGAGATAGTCGTCACGTGAACCTGGGTACGTGTACTACGCGATGCCAATGCGCATTAAAGAACCCCAGATGGTAGAAGCTTGTAGAGCCCTCCACTACGCCGTCTCTCACCATCATATCGCGGTTTTGGAATGGAGAACCCTAGAAGTCCTCATGATCGGGAAATGACTGATGCCGTATTGTCTGGCATGGCCAGGACAGAGCACTGTGGGTATGCACCACACGTGATTGGCTCATTGCTAATGGCGACATAGTTGACGAGTACATTGTACAGATGTCTAGATTAATCACTTGTGTTCGTCATACATTGATACCCAACCATTCCAATTCTGGTCTGTAGCAAGTGAACGACATGGCCTGGGGAGCGCCGAGACCTAGGCGGCTAGATATATAGATACGGTCAAAGTTAAAGTTGCTCAAGTTCGCTAAGAAATGCTTCGCATTCAATAATAATAATAATAATAATAATAATAATAATAATAATAATAATAATAATAATAATAATAATAATAATAATAATAATAATATGATCATTTCGTTCCAAATGTAACATTTCTGTGTCATTTTTATACATATTGCGAAAACGCTGCTGGTGTTTTTACTAACACACTTCAATTCTTCTGTAATGTTATTTCGCCTTCGTTTCCACTAATTGCGATTTTTTACACAAGGTTGCAAAATGAAAAACCCTATGATCCGTCGAGCTACCACACCTTCTCCAGTGACCGGGACTTCTATGCAACCAAAGAAAAAGGTGGTGGCGTCTCGATGCTATAAATAGTTCTCTAGGATCCGTTAGGCGAAAGTACATCGCAACTGTCTCTTAATCAATTCAGATGAAAATTAGCTCGAAGCGCTGCGAAAACCTGTTGATTTGGTCTCTTCATGTATCGTCTAGCATATCCCCGATCTATATTAATAAGATCGTAAATGCCAATGAAATATAATATCTGATAAAAGGACACATAATTGTTGTTCTTGGTGACCTTAAAACATTTTAAGAGTGGCACGCTTTTGCATTCCACTCTTAGATCCTTATTCGGAAACCTGCCTTATCCTTACCGTTTGTTTTCCTTATCTTACTTGTGCCCTTATCATGCTTCATGGTCAAATTAGTACAATACCTAGAAACAAGGCTTATGGCAGTCTGTCGCACTGATTACCACTTTAGTCGCTTTAACGCACCCCAATTACGCAGGGGCGACAAAGAAAACAGGCGATAAGGATAAGGTATGTTTATGAATACGGGCCCTAAAGACGACGCTTAGGCGCCCACCAATTTTCTTCTTTTTTTTCATGACGCAGTTCTCGATGCAACAGGAAAGTACCCATCGGGCTTCTTTGAGGCTTCTCGCGCGGACATGGGCGCGTTTGATGAATGCCTCGAGACAGCTGTGCGGGACCGCAGCGGAAGAGTGGTGTCTCGGGGACAGTACTGCAACTTGCTCATCTATGCTCAAAATGCCACGACAGTAGACGCACTGACTAGCTACTTTTCGGACGTCATGCCCGCGAAGGCAAGTGAACGGAAATGCATTCATCTATCTGTGTATGGAAAACACACACACACACATGCACACACACGCACAGAAGTTCAATGAGCCCCGCCTCGGTGGTCTAGTGGCTATGGTACCCAGTTGTTGACTTGAGGGTCGCGGGATCGAATCCCGGCCGCGGATGCTGCATTTCCATGGAGGCGAAATGTTGAGGCCCGTGTGCTGTGCGATGTCAGTGCACGTTAGATAACCCCAGGTGGTCGAAATTTCCGGAGACATCCATTGCGGCGCCTCTCATTATCATAGCTGGTTTTGGAACATGAAACCCCGGAAATCAAACCCGGATTAAATGGGAAGGGTCAGTGGGTGCGGCGTGCAGAAGAGAAGCAAGTACACGTAATATTTTATACGCGTTGCTTTGACCTTGACACAGCCTTCATCTGGTGCTGGTTCTCCTCTGACAAATGCAGTGCCACGGCTGAAACATTAGCCGTAAGAAAAACGCCTGCTTTTCTTCTGCAATATATATATATATATATATATATATATATATATATATCCTGGGTGCATCAGGAGAATATGTCCAAGAATCTCATGAATTAAGAGAAGCAACTATCTGTGCACTCTCTGCGGAAATGCTTCCCGAATGTGAACAGTGTGTAGGAGCGGAAATTTCGACCGTACTTCACAAAAATGAGACTAATTAGCATCTAAACCGAACCAGCTAGACCATCAAATTGAACAATGGGAGTTATTTACACGGGGTATTTATATGCACTGTCACATTTGCAAAAGTACTGCGCTGAGAACTTTTACAGATCGACAAAGTCCGGTTAATTGCAACCAGGAAACTAAACCGAGCGTTCAAAGGGCGCAGTTGCCGCCTTCGATAGTGGCCTGTGTGGTACAGTTGGTCCACTCGTATTGCAGGTTCCAATTCCGAGTACTGTGAGGCATTCGAGGACGAAACTGCTTTCGAGGGGACGACATTCCTTGACAACGAGCACCAATGAAGGAAAAGACTGTTACTTGAATCGTGGCACACACGGTGAACGGGACAGAACCTGAACCAAGTATCTCCTAACAAAGCACAGCCAGCACAGCCGTGCATAGCATAGTATTGCAAAGGGGTGGGAGCGTGTAGTAAGAGTGTCACCGAGGGGATGGAAGGGGGCCAGTAGAGTAGGAGGCGATGGTGTAAAGGTGCATGAATCAAAAGATACAAGGTTAAGTCGTTCATAGTATAGTTGATGCACCGCGCAAAGTAGGTATGTGTCAACTAAGATCTTAGGATAGCATAAACTTGAATAGTATAGTATAGCAAAGGGGTGGGAAAGAGAAGTGAGAGGGAGAAGGGGAGGGGAGAGGGTATAGCACGGCATATCCTTTTACAGCATAGTTTAGCAAGGCTATTAGAAAGCAAGTGAGAGTAAGGGGGACTGATGTAAGGGTGAAGAAGATGGAAGGGATGAGGTGAGAGGGTAAACCATCGGCTAGCCATGTGAAGTACAATATAGCCAGGGGTGGAAATGAAACTGTGAGTGAGGAGGAGGAAAAGGAGGAGAGAGTGCAATATAGGCAAAGATAAAGAGAGAAAGAGATATGAAATAATGAAGGGAAAGATGAAGCAAATGGAGTGAGCTAGGCTTGGCAAGTAGCTAAGGATGGTAATCCAGCTCCACTGTTCCTCCAGTCTTGGCACTAACAGTGTCAAGTTGCGACGATTCTTTTTTTTTTAACTCAAGCGCCATTAAGCCCTCGCGAAGGCCTCTGTCTAAAATCTTTTCCGCGGTGACGTTGATGTTCAACGTTAACGCTTGCGGTGCACAACTAATACGGATGATTACTCGCAATGCCCGAGCCTCTCTTGCCAGTGCAGATTTAAGCAGCCACAAGAAGAATTCCCTACAAGGAGAAGGCTACTGAGGTTTTACAACTGTCCGGCATGGATATCAGGTTCTGTTACCGCGTTATTCCGCTTAACTGTCACTGTGAGCGTACATTCAAATGCAGGGGACGTCTTGTGACCCGCCCAAGGACATGACACGCGGGCGTCCCCACCTTAACTCTGTGCCTTCCAATTTCCTTCCTTACAATGCCGCTTCCTAACTTTCCTTGCTGGCTTTTTTTTTCTTTCTTTCAGCTTGTTTATTACAAGGGTGGCCTTCCTATAGAAGAACCACTTGGGCGAATTGCATTGTGCTACATTGATGACTGCAACCAACACGACCTACAAGCTATGGTTGACGCATGTAGGTATTCCTATTCCTTGCTTTATCTAGGAATCATGTTTTCGTAAACGTTGGATATGGCATTGGCAGTCCACAGCTATGCTAGGGGGAAAGGTTACTTTTGCCTGACCTTGAGGAGTTTCGTGCTCGACATCGTACTTTTGATCGTGTCCTTCCTTCCTTGCTGTGCTGCTAATGTTTTGTTTGATAACAAAACCACACATCACAAAGTATCTCTGCTTCTACAGTCCTTTTTGCGAATAGGAACGTGTTGCTAATTTATTGTTTGATAACGAAACCACACATAGGAAAGTATCTCTGCTTCTACAGTCCTTTTTTCTAACAGGAACGGTGCGTAAGTGGAACGTCACTTACATCCACTTGCTTTGAAAGTGCGCTAGGCTTTGTAGTTCCACGGTCATTATCGTATTATTAGCACCGCGTTTATTCTATGCAATGAGAAATTGGTTCGTTCTGCTAATGATATTGAACCTAGCAATATTTATTGCATTAAACTATAAGTTCATTTTGTGTGTTTTGTGCTTCGATAGATAAATAACAAATGCATTCATTCATGACAGCGCTCGCTCTTTCATTCACGTAGTTACCTGCTAAGCAGAGGATATTGTCACGTGGTTGTGACGCACGCAGAACTCAATACGATGTGAGGCGTGAGTGAGCGAACAAGCCGTATTTTATTGTACAGTTAAAAGTGGCAAATTCTAGCAGTCGCAGCCTAAAGGAAAACTAAAATGAACACTGTCCCTAAATGTGTCTCGGTTTACCACTATTGCCTCCGAGTCGCACAGATAACACCCCCACTTTCTAATTATCAGGGAAATCCAAGAAGGCAACAACACACGTAAGGTATGGGTCTTCCCTGCATGGGAAATAAAGGAAACGTCTTGAAGTGCCTCCAAGTGCCAGCCGCTTGGGTCTGAACCAAACGCAGGCAAGCTCGGTTTTGACCAGATATACGAGCGAAGGCCAGCTGCCGCGCAAGCCTAGTGGAAAATTTTATTCACTGTTTCTAGGCTGGCATGCTGCTTCTTTGATTACGTCATCAGACGTAACTTCTGTGAAGGCTTCCTTCGAGGAATTACCCCTGTTAAGTTGTTCCGTGAACAACCCTTGAGAGGCCCTATGAGGAAGTGGCTCTTCTGCTCAAGTGTTTAAACCATAGGAATCCATTCTCGCGTGGAGGACAGACACGTTGTACCCGACGCGCGCAATGAATGCACCGTGCGTAACGAGTAACCTTGATCAGGCATGACACCATCGACAAGAAACCCCAGTAGTACTGTGGAGACGTCCCTGTATTGCTCATTACAGGGCTAAAAGTGCGCATGCTCGGTTCATCGCCAAAAGATGCATAAGTAAAGTTCCCGCGGGCGGATAATATTTCATACTATGGCAGCGTTCCACGAAGAGCAATACTGAGCGCCCTTTCGGACACGTGCCGTTTCTTTCCGCTCTTATCTGTGCTCCCGCACTTAAAAGAGACACGACAATAATGCTAATTATAGCACTTGTATTTGTAATTATAGCAATTATATGATGCTGGTTTTCTCCATCCTTTGTAATATTGGTGTTGGTGAAGAGAAGCGGATGGCTTTCCAAAGGCCGTGTACCTGTACGATGGTAGGGCGTGAGTCAGTGTGACCAACGTATATAGAGAAAGAGAGTGCGAGCTCTGCTTAAAAACGAGCTCGCCAATGTTCCGCACAAATTTATCAAAAGAAACTCTTTATTTAAAATAATTTAGGTAAATGGAATTCCAACTGCGAATACAAAAAAAAAAAGGAAAAGGGAAGCGCCGTGTTATCGGAAGAGGGTATTATAATAAGGCTTAAAAATTGCTATCGGCAAGGAAATCAACATTTGATTGCATGTTATGCCTATTAAATCCTGGTGTTTAAGGCTTGCCGGACTTAGACATTCCGGATCGGTTTCGAGCATCTGGGCTTGCTTAACGCGCACTTAAATCGAAGTACCCGGCTATTCTAATATTTCGAGCGAACAGAAATGGTGAAGACTTGGCCGGGAATACAACTACTGCCCTTAAAGGATCCTTGAAACGTCTTTTTTTTTGACACTGAGCTGCCTATAGGTTCCAGAATTATCAAATTAGGCTCCCTATAGCGAGAGAGAAAACAAATTGTGCTTAAGGCAAGGGGGTTAACCAGAGAAAAATTTGTAATTTTTTTACCCACTGGGTAAAGGGTAAGGGGAGACGGAAAGGTAAGGAAGGAAGAAGAAAGAGGCGCAGCTAAGCACACATACACGTATAATAAGTTACTCAAATTACTATTTGCAAGGCAGCTGCGGGGAAACCGACGATATACCTCCCTTCTCAAAACGACTTTCACTTCGCAACTGCGCCGACAAGCTGAGTGTGACGGATGCAACGGCTCCGTTTGCGTTTTCCTGCCTCCATGGCTCAAACAGTGAGTTCGCGCATGGCCTCCTAGATTTGCGCTCGACGCTCGCGATATGTAGTCATATCTCCACCACCAGATGTCGCCGCGATACTGCGTGCTCTAAGGTGTCTCGATGTGAGCACCGCCTCCCCTGGGAACAGAGTGATGAGTCGTAACACCCACTGAGCGCCGCGTCGCCATATTGTGTCGAAGTGCCTGACGCGGAGGCCGCTGCTTTCGTAGTGAGGTGTAAATATAACAGAGACACGCGTAAAACGGCAAACGTAACGCGATTCATCAGATTCATCAGACTCCGACATTAGATTTGATGTGTCTGTCATACACCGCGCAACTGCGTGGGCGGTGTATGGCGGTGCTGCCGGACGTGTCACCACCCTGTACAGTGTAACGTACATCGAAGCACCCAAGCCTGCTCATGACGCCAGCGGAGTGACGAGGTCAGTGGCATCCCTTACAAAAATGCCATATATGGCGATATCAGGAATTGGGTATATTTGGCTATATATGGCGGGTGTTCGCATCTAGCTGTATTTGCCCAAATCGTGATAGATGCATACGTGTCAATGAAAGACCTGCACGAAGAATGTCATGTAGTACTTGACATGTATTGGGCAAATGGGGCCATATACGGGCACGTGCCATATATGGCCAGATATGCGTATATGGCCAGATATGCATATCTGGCTATATATGGCATGTGTCCATATGTGGCCTTATTTTGCCTATACATGTCAAAGTCAATCATGACATTCTTCGTGTAGGCCTTTTCATAGGCCTCAACACGATTTGGGCAAATACCGCCACATACGAACACGAGACATATATAGCCAGATATGCCCAATTCCTGACATCGCCATATATGGAATTTTTGTAGGGGATAGCGTATCAAATCGGTCGCCCCCGTGACGTCACTTGGCCATGGCACATCCGATGGGCATGGGCGGTTCAAAGTAGTTTTGGGTGAGCCGCTCCAGTCTGCAGCGGTGCCCATATATAAAAAGTTGCAGTACATTAGGCACCCAGCGCAGAGCACTCCCTTAATGACAAGAAGCATACTTGCACTAAATGCTCAGTTCTGTGTGAAATCGTGAAAACCGCTTCGAGGTCTGTTAAAGTGTAACGGCGAGGCACCATGCCGTACTGCCAAGAACCAGGGCGGATAAAAGGCAAGAGGGAGAAAAGACAAGTTGTGGGGAAAGCAGGGACTGCTGACCGTTTTGATAATGGGATGTAAACTAAAATTGATTCGGCACAACATCACTGCATGACGAACATAAATGACAAGTCGTAGCACAAAAATCATGACACGCACGTCATGAGTGGCATAATTTACGTGCGACGGTCTTGGTGCTCTTGCGGCCGTTTCGTTAACTTGATATATACCAAAATTGGTATGGCGAGACAAAAATGCATGACGACCATGGGTCTAAGAATATGCAAATCATGACATGCATGTCATCAGCGCCATTATTTACATACCACGCGTTTCGTTAATGGGATTTATACAAAAATTGCTATGGAACAACACGGCTGCATGACGAACGTAAATGACAGGTCATAACATTAGAATAATGACATGCGTGTCATGAGCGGCATGGTTTACATGCCACAGTCTTGGTGCTCTTGAGGCCGTTTCGTTAACTTGATATGTACTAAAATCGGTATAGCGAGACAATAATGCCGATCCATTTTACGTTGCCGATGCGTGCTTCGCATTTCATTGATCCCCACCGCACGTGGGAACTGCCATTTTTTTCTTTAATTTTAAACGCTTTATCGCAATCGTCGAGCGGGCACGGCCGAAGAAATTGAGAATACGCATCGCCATTCACCTACGGGCAACCACGGAATGTCTCCATTCTTTTCTGTCTCCTTTTTTTTCGCTAACGTTTCACGTTACGTGTAAGTCGGAGATGTTCATCTGGCTGTCGACCAGGTTCGCTGCTATCGGCATTATATAGTAAAGTGTACAAAGCGAGCAATCACCAAAACAATGGAGGACACTTAAGCTCCGCCTTTAAGAGGGAACGCCAGGGTGTCATTGGCTGGTACGGCACAGTATTGCTGCGGCGCAGCGATTAGCCAGTGTTTCCGTTGCGTTTATCGCCGGCGTGTTCGAATTATATTCGCTTAATCCAATCTCATTGTAGGAATAAGTACCCTTGATGTGTATCTTATTTCTTTTTGTGCTGATTTAATTTGTATTAATTATTCTTAATCTGGATTCAATTTAAGCGATTTTGGTCGGTTATTAGCATGCTTTGGCCCTGTTTTCAACTGTTGCTTGCTGAGCTTAACGACAAGACCCCCTCCCGAAACGCTACCATATCGGAGAGGCGGCTGAGAAGGCAAGATGACCCACTAAGCGGTGAGGGTAAATCAGGGGTGACCCTGACAGTGGGATTAGCACTCAGCTCTTTTTGAGCTTTGTTCAAGCCCGCGCGGGCATGGAGTACTTATTTTTTAATTTTTTTTTGTTCCCATTAGCTGATAACGATGAGGATTCCGGCAGCGGAAGTGGTGGTGGTGGCGGACACCAGTGCCACCACTTTCAGCCATTGTAACGAGGTCATAGCAGCTAACGCTGTAAAAAGGACGCGAGACCTGGACAAACTTGATTAATCATTTTCCTTTCCTGTAATCTTAACTACGTATAAGTAATTTTCTGCTGAATTAGATTTAGCAGTGGTCGCATCAGGTGGCGGCTCTACGCCATCGACCGGGAGGCAACGCTGAGAGGTACGAATTGTACAAAACGCCTGTGCCCGTAATGTCCGCGATATTGACGGAATGGCTGTCATTTGCGCTAAAAAGACTCTTTTGCGTAATAGCGCACTTATTCTTGTTGTATTTGTCTTCTTGCAGTAAACGCCCCTCGCGTCAGGCTTGAAATATCAAACTGCGTGACGGCAGAACCCAGACCCTGGAGCAGGACACAACTAGCGATCGTGTAAGTTATTCAAGCAACATAACTCTGGATTATTAAATATGTTATCTTGATGCGACAATTGAGCTGTTTGTACATAAGTTGTGTCAATATTCGCATACAAAATTATATATGGGAATGGTTCCTGATAGACGGATTGTTTTGGTGAGAGATAAAGGGGTCATATAAGTGATAATGCCTTATTTATTGATTACGTTGCCAATTTCTTTAACTCTCAAATTGCTTCTCCGTGTTATGCTCATTACTTTTGTGACAGTTGTAGGCAGTGTTGTTTCGTACGCATACACATTTTATGGTGCATACGCACTATAAAAGCCGAAGCAAATTTGCGTTATTGGTCCATGGTCACATTGTCGCAGATATGAATGTATTAAAAAGATATGATTACTGAACATGGTAGGATCTAATTAACAAAGTTAAGAAGGCACGTTAAAGAACCCCAGGTGGTCCAAATTTCCGGAGACCTCCACTACGGCGTCTCTCATAATCAGAGCTGGTTTTGGGACGTTAAACCCCACAAATCAATCAATCAATTAAGAAGCAGAGGCAGCTTTTCGCACGCCAGTCTTATTTAAAAATCGGTAAAATATAAAAGAGCATTGCAGGAATAAGATACCGCATTTACTATTTGCGCTGCGCTATAATTATTCCTACCTGATTAAACGATTCAGTGCATTGACACTATATATATATATATATATATATATATATATATATATATATATATATATAGTTCCGAGATTGTCATACATGAATGACAGTCTCGGAACTCTGTGACTATGGTCGGTCAGCTTTGCTAAAGTGTTCAATACTAAATTAAATAAACCAGCGCCAGGAAGCGGTACACAAGAGATGCGCTACATTTTACCTTTTGGAATCGCAGGGCGGTTTAAGTGTACACAAATTGTAAGATAAAATAAAACTGTATAATTAAATTTGGTACAATTAGCAGCGCAATGGTTTTCAAACAGCCTTAAGCAATAGATGAAATATTTTCAAATACTTCTAAGCTTTTTCACAAAACCAGTACCTAAGGCATACTACAGGAGAAGAGTGTGTTATACGCAGCCATGGTGATATAACGTGATTAGTATAAAGCTATTTGCAAAAAGTTAAAAAAAATGAATTACGGTTTCGTTTAGCATTTAAGAGATGTGAAACGGTCTTCTCTAACATAACGCGTTTTCCAATTTACAGAATATCTGCAGCGATTCTACTTGTTGTCATTATTATCAGCACATTGGTCGACAGCTTCATCGAACAACAATCTGCATGGAGAAAAAAGCATGGTGGGAGCCTTAAACCATTACTCATGTAATTTTCAATGTTATCATATCTACCTCCAACTAAACTCTAAAGTGAAGTTAGTGCACTTGATGACATTTCTACAGCTCTGTCATGTATCAGCAGACAAGGACAGTTTAGTTTATACTTGCAGAGCATGCATAAACTAAACCGTCGGCCACATTCGTTACGAATATGTCTTGGACTGTTTAGAACGAGAGTGCATTTAAATTCTTTTGCCGAAAGAGTAGCTTGAGAAATCGTGTTGCTCTACTACAGTTAATTATCGAGTTCAGTTAAAGTAAGCAACATTTCTAGTGAAGTATAGACAGCACATTTCGGTCCCTTATTACATGAAAGAGAGAGGGAGTGGCATGGAACAAGTATAACGGGATCGTTAATCAGCACGGCTGAACAAGTGCTAACTCTATGTTTTACAAACCGTATTATGACCTGAGGTACATAACGAAGCTGCGCGAACATGTTTCTCAAGCTTGAGCGAAAGTAGCTGTATTTCAATTTGGGTGGATGGAAAAAAACTGTATTAATAAGGAGGCAAATTTAACAAACGCGCTCAGGTCTCCAGGGGGGGGACTTGGAGACGTTGTCCCACTACCGCCTCTCGGGCAAGCTTGTGTTTCTTCGCGGGAGGAGGAGGAGGAGGAGAAAGGAATAGGAAAGGCAGGGAGGTTAACCTGGGAAGGGGGAGAGAAAGTTCGGGAAGATAGAGAGAGAGCAGAAAAGAACTAATGAAAAAATGCTGCAGTGTCATTGAAGTTACAGAAGTTCGTTGTCCGTTTTCAGAGACGGTTAATTAGCCCAGTAGCATTCAGAAACTGCAGCAACGCTTTTGTTGCTTGGCGCAGCCGAGATGCACAGTGCGATGGAACTAAGATAATTTCGACGGTTGAAAATGTTGCTGGTGATCTTTCGCAGTCGTGCACAGAGCTGCATTCTTTCATTGTCATAATTTTGAGAATACAAGCGGAGTAATAGTGGAGTGTTTTTGGGAAGACTAATGCATTTTAGCCCACAATTTGAGACGGCTTTTGTTTTGGACGTAGGCATGAATGAACTCTTAACTGCACCACATTCCTCAGCTGGAACAAGCGCCCGATATGGTTACCTCTTCTTTCTCTCTCACTCTCTCTCTCTTTCAGTTGCTCTTTCTCTCGTCCATAGCAAGTTGCGTTACTCGCACCGGTACAACGTAATGATATGGTTCCCATAAGTAGGGGTTCTTCAAGCGTGGCGTGTAGCAGTGGTTGTGAAGCTCGCCTTTAGGAAGTTGGTGTACAGTTAGAGTCCTGCCTCGCAAATTGTTTTTATTTTGTTTCATTTATTTCTTTGTTTTTCTAGCTCTCTCACTGTCTCTCTTTCTCTATGCCCACTTCCTCTCCTCATCTCACAATCTGTAAAACTCCCTAGGAACTGCGAGCGCTGTAGGCAACTTAGCGACGCCTAACAAGAACGTGGTACTGATTCGCAGGTCTACTCTTTGAAGTTGCTGTGGCCTTCTCGGTGACATCTAACACACGAATACTACTACGTGTGCCCGACAAGGATCACGCTGAGCTGCAGACTCTGCAATTCTTCCACGGCGTGCGATCCTTTGCCATTGTGCACATTGTGCTCGGGCACATTCACGAGGCTATGGCAGATAGTTTCAGTAAGTATTTCGCGAATGAGGATCACTGCTTTCGAGGCGAGTAACATTTGGCCTTGTGTCCTAATTGTTACTGGCCGTGAAACTGAGCAGCCAGCACGCAGCGGCGAAACGGACGAAGCTCTCGAATGTGAATGGCTGTTTGCGTCATTCGCTAGCTACTGTTTTTCGTGTGTGCGTACATCATGCATATTCTCCCGGATGTTGGTTCCTTGTGCAGTGTTAAATGTTCGCATGTATTCTTATTTTGGATCTCTGCCTAAGTATCTACAGTGCCGTAGCCACTACACCACCATCGCGGGGCAATCGTACGAAGAAGTTTCTGTTTAGCTGTCGAAACTGTTACTTTTGTAGAAGAGTGTGCCAGACATTTTGATATAGCTGAAGCGGTATAACAGGCGCATATTTTGGGACACTGCGCTGGTTAGGCACCCTGGATTCCCTGGAAGGCCGCAAAAGGAAAAGAAAGGCAAGGATATATATGCGTGTGGTCCAGTACGGTACGCAAGCTTTCTTCAACTCAGTGCAGAGTAGCTGTTGTTGTTGTTTTTTCCTTCAAGTCTGGCACATACCCACCCTGGGGGATTGGCCAAGATGTAGAAGATGAAATGGTTAAGCTGAGGTACTATGGAATACCAATCAGAATCGAATAATCAAGATGAAATTAACAGTGAAGTGTACGAATTTATGAAAAGAACCAGCCTGAATCAATTATGAATTTTGAAACAGTAGAGCACACATCCCCGTGGCAATGTCCTAATGAGGAGGCTCCCAAAGACAGAACATTAGACACGGGGAACTGCAACCCAACCCTATGAAAAGAATCTTCTAATGTGTGTTTTCTTAATGAAGATAACCGAGTGCATTTTAAAAAATAATGTTCGATAGATTCGTCTTCGCCGCAATGTGGACACAAAGGCGATGGGGCCAGACCATCTCCGTGCATATAAAAGTTTAGTTTTGGAATGCGACAACGTAATTGCATAAAGATAACTTCTAGTTTTCTGGAGAGGAATGCACTTCTATTCCAAGGGAATAAGAGGTGTCGACAGTCATTAAGATTAGTTCATAAGGAATTACTAGATTCCAGCTTTATCGCCCTTCTCCTAAATCTTGCAGCAGTTATGAGCGCTGATGCCCGAAGTAGAGGGACAATTGGACCACTAAGAGACGCCCTCGCCAAGCTGTCCGCCATTTCGTTCATCATAATTCCTTTGTGACCTGGCACCCATACCAACCGAATTACCGTTACATGACTAGGGACAAGGGAATGAAAAGTACGTAGGATGCGAGAATCACTGTTAGCAGTAAGGGCTGTACATAGAGAAAGAGAATCTGTGACAATTACGACTGATGAGATAGCTGAGCTTAATTTTCGTAGGGCCATAACAACAGCCAGAAATTCTGCAAAGAATACTGATAAGAAATCTGGAAGTCTTAGTGAAAAAGTCCAATTAAAACTTTCAGAAAAAATGCCAATTCCAGATTTTTCGTCTATTTGTGAAGCGTCTGTAGCAATGACATCTTTGATGTGCAGGTTATCTAAATGATTTTGTAATAAGCCGTTTAATATAGTCTGCGACAGATGTCTAGCGTTGTTCGGATATATGTCATCAAAGATAATTTCAATTTTGTCTCTTTCACCAACTGGGGAAACATCGTACAACCGCACATCTAGGGGGCCAATAAGCGCCTGCACGTAGACTACCTGAGGAGTACGAAATCGAGGACAGTAAGACTGAAAAAATAATTGAGGCTGATGCAGAGTAACAGTGGCTTTTTTTTTTCTTTCTTGCTTTTGTGCAGCCAATAGGGAAATATGAGCGAGAAGCTGTTACCGAACCGTTTCAGTCACGCAACAGCAATGCAAACATTGTAGACAAAACACAACCTAACAAAAGCAAAAATAAAAGAAAGAAACAAAGAACATAGAGAAATGCCTAGAATGTCAGTCAGTGAGGCTGCGTCATGGCAGCTCCCTGCATAATGCAAAATTACGCTTCTTTCAGATGCGGCAGGAACGTTGTGCGCGCTTCGAGCACTAGCGTGATCTTTGAGGACCTTTATATAACCAGTTGGCTGCAGTCAACGCGTTTGTATAGCTAACAAGGGACATAAACTGCTCACGATGGAGAGGCGCTGCGCATATTTCAATGCAGGCCGCCGACCCCCTCTCCACACTAACACTGTGACGGTGCTGCCGCCTATAGGTCGATATCGCGGTGAATAGCCGCGATAGCGCTTACGGTATTAAAATTCCTACGAACCATCAAAGTACAGCGCGCTAATTACGTACATGTAGTATTTTCTCAGCCGGGTTTTACTTATTCTCAAGAATTGTGGCAAATCATTCCCAACTCTACCCCAATAAAACAAGGATGAAAGCTTAAAAGGACAAAGAAAAAAAAAATGAAGCGGGTGGCTAGTGGAATACCTATAAAAGGTAAGAAAACATGTCTAGCCAGTTTACTGCAGTGAAAGGTGTACTAATCGTCGGCGTTTTTCGGATGATTTCGCTCAATTTGACCTCATTATGTGAATAACTACCCTTAGCGTGCACCTTTTTTTTTAATGAATTACCAATATCTTTTATCTCAACCATCCTTAACCTTGATTTGATTAGTTTATTTTCGATTGTTATTAATCGGTTTTACTGGAATTCACCGCTCTATGTGAGCTTGTGTCGCGTCGGTCTTTTTTAATTATTTCCCCCTGACTCGTGTTTTATTTTCTTGTACTTATGTTGTTTATTTTTATCTTTATTAGTCAGGATCTACTTAGTTTATTTTTAGTCTCTGCTTGCCTTACGTAGACGTGACTCCAAACGAAGGACGATAGCCCGAGTCCCCAAAGTGCTCCGCACTTAGAACATGTTGCCAGCATAATTTGCTCACGCTAGCATGCTTACCGCGTACGCTTACGTAACAGTGACTGTCGATATTAAAAGACTCGTAATGTTCTTGTAGCGCGACTGCTCAGCTTGTTTGAGGAAACGTCAAGGTGGGAAGGCATGCTGGTGCCAGCAGCATTCAATGGCGTTGACACATTCTTCTTTCTCAGGTGAGCCACTATTTTAATACTTAATTCTGTAGCGGCTCCGAAAGTTTTCTAGTGCATAGCCTGGGCTAGTTCTAGTCACGCCTACTGTGTTTATGTGTAGTGTAAAGTAGCAACTGGTGACCTTCCGTTATCTGATATTTTTTTCTCTGTCTTTCTTACTTGGACGAAATTTTCTACCATGACAAAACAAGTACGTTCTCCCAGCCTGCATTCTTGCCCAAAGACAGGCATTGAAACTGCAGCTAAACGCACTTTTACAGCATACGAGATCCCTGACATCCATGGCATTTTGCGCGGAACGTAGCGTTGCAGAGGTGGCGAGTTTAGCATATCCATCTGGGTGAATACAGCTACGTAGGGGCGCAGCGTTTTTGTTTTCCCGGTGGGGGCAGGGGACCGCAAGCTGTATACTAGTTGCTTAGTAACCAAACACATTATAACAATTCGATTTTCGTTTTCGAACGAACTTGTTCGACTGTTTTGACTTATAATTCTCCAAATATGCCCTGTCCTCTTGTCCTGAGCTTCGCTTTCGCTTTAAGTTTCCTCGGTTGTAGGGGGAAGGTGTGAGCAGCAAACTTTACCGGAGGAGGCAAGTCCGGGGTGCGACGGGAGGGGGGGGGGGGGGGGGAGGGAGGTACGCGCCCCTTGTATTAGTGGGCCAAGGGCAAGAGCTGGTTCGTCTTTCCTGCCTGCGTGGCACGGGACATAAGGCGGCGCAGGCTCGACCTAGAACACCTTGTGTGTTAAAAACAGTCCTGGTCGCAAATACCCGACACTCCGCGCATATTTTCCCGACTGTTGCAGTGTGCGAAATTGTTCGAGATGGTTCACATTCACTTTTTCAAAGAGCGCAAAAAGACGCACCACAAGATGAAGAAGGATACCAGGCGAGCGCTGAACTATCAACTCGCGGTTTTATTACCGGGAAAGGGTTTTCAACAAACCGATCAAAGATCACGCGAAATAATAGAAGCTCTCCACAATAAATAAAGAAAAGCAGGATCTTTTCATTTCCGCCGCAACCATTCAACAGCATGATGGTGAAATCAGCCTTCGGGAAAAATGCGACAGTCATCTGCGAATGTGAGGGCGCGGGCGCGGTTATGCTGTAGTTTTATCGCTTCCTTTTATAGATGACGAAACCGGCAGTTGATTATTAAAAGCTTATCTAGCGCCCTTATTCGTGTTGTGGTGCCTCTTTTGGCGCTGTTTAGGAAAAATTAACATTTTTCGAGGAAGTGTTACAGGAGCTTTGTACAATGTATTTTCTCAATAATGTCATTGTCATACAATCGCATGCACAGATATAAGAGTGCGCTTGATTGCTTTTTCGATACGTTTACAGCCTAACTGCTTTATAAGAGACGCTGATGTAAGAGACCACTATTCATAAGAGACGTAATTCACCCGCATGGTTGACTGCCTTATCTGCACAATTAGTTTGTACAGACACGCTCTAAAGGACACTTCGGTGAAACGGAGATAACGCCCTAAAATTTCGGTCAACACTCTTACTTGTAACAGGCTTTTTGGACGCAGCACTGTAAGATGCTAACTGCTGTTAATTCTCCGTGGAAGCAAGCGGAAATGATAAAGAAGTAATGCAAAAATATCTAGAAGGACTGTCACTATTAGGCGAGTTGGAACTGGTGAACACGTTGAACTGTCAGCGCGGAAAACGAAGACAGTGAGTAAGAAGGGACACAAATGACAGCGTTGTCGCACAACTTACCTTATTACGCAATCACACGCACTACGAAGACCACATGATCGCGTGTCGAATACGTCAATATAGGTAACAACCAGCCAGAATTGACAGGGTTGAAAACCAGTACAAGTTATGCTATTTAATGAAACGCTTCAGAAAGGAAACTTCTTTTTCGTGCATGGTCAGTGAAAGCATGCTTACGGAACGGCATAACTATGCCTTCAATAGCCCTGCACGACAAAGAACTCTAATCTATCTCCCCCCCCCCCCCCCCCCTTTCAAACAGTGCTAATGCTGGACATACCAGTATGCCAGCCAGAAGGCCGAGGGTATAGAGTACGTACGAATGAGTGGGCCTGTCAATTTGGCTCCTGAGGTCATACAATATTTGCTGTAGTTTGACGTTGCCAAATCACGGCATAATTATGATTAACGGAGGGCGCCGGACTAATTTTGGTCACCTGGGCTTCTTTCACGTGCGCGTAAATCTAAGTACACGCGTGTTTTTCGCATTTCGCTTCCATTGAAATGCAGCCGCCAGGGCATGGATTAGATACCGCAATGTCGAGCACGACAAGAAAACATCCTAGATGATAAGCTTCCACGGCAAGTCATGTTTCTGTCATCATCTATGCGAAATGTATGAACTTTCCTTATTTTTTTTCAGCGGATTTTTTCTGTGTCACGTTGTAAGAAAACAGAAAGGAAATGGGATTGCAGTATTCATCATAGCTGTCATCAGAAGGTTAATAAGGTGAGAATTGTTCTACTCCTCGATGACGTTTTGTCACCGCCTAAGCTTAGCCTGACCGACATCAGGAATGTGATGTTCCTTTTCCTACATGCCTATGCTTTCCGACGTCGCTCACGCGAGCGATTTATTTGGCGTCTTTGATTGGAGTCCCGGAGGAGGAAAATCTGAGGCTTTACATCGCACCGAAGTGGCGGTGTTTTTTGCAGGTGCATAGATCAACCAGGCAAACAAGTACAGCAACCTTCGCGATGAGCGCCCTGGAAGTAAGCGGAAGACTCAAATATTGAGGAAAGAGTTGAATAGAGGGCGGTAAACTTCAATGGCCCGTGGTTATTGAAGCTTACCGCTCTCTGTTGAACTCTTTCCTCAATTTTTGCTCAAGGTGGTTCGGTGAAATTAATGTGCGAATTGTTCTATATTGTTAAGCCTGGCCGCTCACTCACGAAAAGGCAATAACAACGGTTAAAGGATCCTATTAGGGGAAAAAAGGTTTCAGGGTACGGAGAAAACGTTTCGTCCACCATAAGGGTGTACGTGCGGCGTCATTGGGTGAAGAGAGTAGGAAATTAAAAATACACGTGAAGAGAGTTGGACCGTCTAAAAATGTGTACATATAGAGAACCAAGAACGTGGTCGGAGCACCCCTCTCCCCTTGAGAAAAACCGCTGGACATTCGGGAGCAGTGGGAATCCAGCACAATACTTCAGGCATTATGGGTGGATGCTCTACCACTTTACCTCCATTGGTGACCATTTAGGGGCCCACCACTCTTAATATCTTAGTCGAAATGAACAGAACGAAAATCACTGATGAAGTGACATCAAACTAGAGGAATCCCACTTGCGGCTATTGCTAAGCGTTTGCTAATGTCCTACTGACATGCTGTTGTGGTGTACTTCAAGAAAGCCTTTCCTGGGAAGTTTCCGCCCGCTTTAATTTTATCTCTGGCGCACTTTGCAGTATTGTAATATGAGTCATTTTTCGCCAGTTTATAGCGCAAAAGGGACGAAGACTAAGAACAGACAAGGTGACAGCACAAAAATGCATTATGACCAACTCGCCCAGATTTCCGTTCTTGTAATATGAGTATATCTTTGCGAATTGGACCGCTGTACAATTAATTGTTTCGTCCTCGTAACTTGACCTATTTCAATAACTTTCGTAATATAGAGTAAAAATTCAACAATCCGTGTTGGGCGGTCACTTCTCGTGCGTCTTAAAACCTAACATTTGTACCACGTTAGGTGGTGGTATTGCGAAGAACCTTTTTTTCACTTTGCATGAGTTTAGGTAGAATAAATAGCATTGATTCTATTTAATATATAGAACATATCGGTAAATACGGAGCGCTTTCAGAGTAATCTGCAGACACTACGATTCATCTAAGCCAGCCATTCGTTTCGAACTATTTACGTGATCACAAGCTTCGTTTAACCCTTGGTGACCCGGTATGCCCTGAAAACGAGCGACTTTTACTGACACTGCCGCAATGCCTTGCAGGGTCTGTGTCCCATTTTTCTTCATCATCATGTGGTTCTACCTGCTCCCTCGTTTCGTCAATGGACCGGACTCTGAGAATTTCTTCCAGAAGTTTTACGTCGATGTGTCCGAACACTGGTGGCAGTGGCTTGCCCAGATCAGGAACTTCTTCAGTCTGAAACGCTCGGTAAGCTATGGTATACGAGCAGTGTCTATGAGTGTCACGCGATAGGGAATGCGACCGCCGGCGTGCACGTGTTGTTCGCCTTAAGAGTTGAGCGCGATGGCGATGCCTGGCCCCATTCTCCATCATCGCGCTCTCATTCGCTTGTCATGCTCTTCGGTCGCCTAGCCACGTAATTGTCAGGACACCACTTGGTAGAAAGTGCGGATTACTTTTTGCTACCCCTTTGTCCTGCACGTTACTCACGTTTGCCGCGCATCGCCTCGGCCTCCCTTGCTCTAAATCAGGGTGTACAGTTCGGCTCTTTCGTTTCGGCTGAGACTCTGCCCGCAGTTCTGCATCCCAATGCCGCTTTCGTCGCATTGCTTCAGCATGCCGAGATTTGGTGTCTGTCTCCTCTGCCTCCGACTTGCGTGACTCAAGTTACAGTCCGAGCCATCATGTGTGGAAGTGTCAGTTAAGTCGTAGCTAGCTTACTATTTTCCTGACCGATTTTACATCAGAGAATGAATTCTGTTTACCCACGCACCTGTGTCAAGGCGAACGCGTCGCGATGCCGTGTGCTTTAAGAAACGGCGGTATAGCTCGAGGTTGTTATATCCGCCGTGGACTCCGGCATCGGATTTTCTGCGGCACGACCTTCTTAGAGCTATTGCGTCCGGCCGCTTTGTGTGAAACAAATTAATCAGGGTTCGTATCCACGAAACTTGCGATGAAAATGTTCGTAAGAGAAAATTTCAGCCAATCCTGATGCCGGAAATATTATTAGTGAGACCGGACAGCCAATGGTAACAAGCACTTACGAAGGAGAAGCTTTGTGCATTCGGACCCTAGCTGTTAGGATAAACTACAGCGTTTTGTTGGGATAGCAATTATATGGACAGTCTCGACGGGTTTTGGCCGTCGCCGTCATGTTCCGCATAAAGTCCGAATTAATTATAACCCGCTTCGCATTGTACGTTATACCTTCGGGTAAAAGCACGCGAGCGGGGGAGACGAACAGGGCTCAAGCAGAGATAAAACGAGCACGGCCCCTCTCCGTCGCTAAGAGGGCGCAAGCGATAACATCACCCCGATCGGTCCGGCGCGGCGTGGGCAGCCGAACCCCGTCATCGACTTCGTGGTGCCCTCTCTCCCGCGTGCATAGACTGCGGGGAAGTGGAAACCCAGGCGCACCTTCTGTGTGGCTGCCCTGCCTTCGCCTCCACTCGGGAACAGTTGTGTGCCAGCTATCGTAAACACGGCCTGTCGTGCTCAACAATACAGGACTTGTTGCACCCGGCTGGTTGCATTGAACGTCGCCGCTCCGCTCTTTCCGCCCTCCTCAACTTCATCGAGGACACGGGGTTGGCCGGGCGGCTATGACAAACTAGCGTGTGTTTTACGTGCCGAGATTGATGTGTACCTGTGCCTTGTACAGTATGGTGCCTACGCCTGTGTCTCCCTCTTCTAAGTCCTACTTTATCTTTCTTTCTCTGTTTTAGTCCCCCTCCCCCATCCCCCGCACAGGACGATTGAGGTGCGAGAGACTGTTACTATCCTGTGCTTTTCTCTTCTTTTCAAATAAAGAATCTCTCTCTCTCACCCAGATCGGGACACCTGCCACCGAAGCGCCCAGAAAACGACCTGCCCGTCTTTAACGAGCATGAAAAGACGCTAAAAAAGGGAGGGGGGAGGGGTGGTCCCTCGAGCAGCAACTGTGGACTTCGCGCGGTCAGCATCGCTGGCGCGAGCGCTATCTCGGCAGCATTCAGCAGGCGGCTCGTAAACCCTTTTATGTGCTGCGCTCTCAACGCCAAGAGACAGAGATTAGTGTCTCTTGAGCAGCCGTATTGTAGAGTTACGCGAGGTCGTATCCAAAAGATTTAGCTGCCAGCCTCACTACATATGACATTACAAATTTTATATCATGCATTGCTATCGCATTCATTGCTCCGCCCTTCTGGCCAAAGTGTGACTGTTTAAGCAATCTCCAAATGCTTGAAACGCTTATTCAGCTGGTATCTGCTATTTCCCGTTTCCTTATGGGATAAATGCGTATGAAAAATATGTGCTCACATTCACCTAAAATCGGAAAAAGGCTCCAAACTCACAGAACTTCTGTTTCATGAGTGATTTTTCCCATTGGACAGCGTGCCTGGCTAATCGCGTGTGCAGCGTCATGATGGGCTCAAATAATCTCTTACGGACATTTTTGGGGCAAGATATTTGCGAAGGTTGTCCCAGTAATTGTAAACATGTGCAAGGAAAGGTTAAGATGTTTGTGTTTTACCTAAGCTCGATTGTTGTGAATAAGTACTGAAGACTTCTCCTCTATCTCGACAAAAATATTTTGGATTCACTGGATTTTTCCGATGAATAAACCGACATAGCTGAAGGGTTAGACTACAAATATTACATATTCATAATTGACTCTCCTCGATTTGCAGAAATATTCTAAACCGTACCCACGGCGGTCGAGTGTGATAACATAAAAAGCCAAAAGAATGCACGGGAATACAACTATTGGTAATGTGAGATTAGGTAGAACATCATAAATCATTCTGCTGCTGCACTATGCTCGCTGTTACTACTTCGATGTTTGGCAACAATAACTCGAATGTTTAATCAATAAAAGCCGTATGCGCTGTCAATATTCGAAATAACCGAACGGTGGAAATGACGTTTGAAAATTCATGGTTGATTTGGAGAAAGCTAATTTAATTGATCAAACTGCCCCACTGAAGCAGCTTTACTGTGAACAGAGGCTGTAATTGGGAAGGGCGTACGAATATGAGACTGTATTCATCAAAACGTCTTGCGCTATGATTCTCGCTTGTAATGTAATGTCAGCTATTTGCAATGTTTGATGACATATCATTAGGAAAGTTGGCCGTCTAATGGCGTAAACACTTTTAGAAAACGCGTGATAAGTAAGCTCCCGCTCCTTTGTTATTCCGTTTTCCGTTAGTGTCAAATATCCGGTATAACAAACGTGCGTGGATTGCACGATAAACGCGAGCATATGTAAAGCCCGCAAGGCAGCGATTTGTGTTAATGTGCTCGTTATACTGAACTGCTTCTTCCAGCTGTGACCTTAATCGACAATTACTGCTACGAAAACCAACGTAGCGTATCTTTGCCTAGGGAAAAAAGATGTGACCGAGGGTGATAAAATTAAGCAATTTGAAAAACACAATACGGAGTCAACTCAGGCGAGATAAATTGTATGTATTTGCAAAAGGACTTAGTCCTGCAATGGGCACACGGAATACAAACTGGTAGTGGTGTTGGCGGTGATGATGATGACGATGATGATTATGACGATGGTGATCACTTTTTCCACAGGGAATTCTTGAACATTCATGGTATTTATCAGCGGACTTCCAGCTCTTCGTCGTCTCGCTTCTGACGTTGCTAGCGTTCAGAAGGTGAGATCGCATGTTCTTTTGTTTCACACCATCAGGGATTAAATTCAGAGTTAAGGAGTCTACTTAGATTTCTTCGAAAAATATCCTCCTCGTTTTGTCTAGACTTTCTTATTGTAATTGTTTTTTTTTGTAATTATTATTTCAAAGACATCGCCAACTCACATATACGGATCAATATTGTGTGAGTACTACTTAATGTTGAAGTTAGCGAACAGTAGTTAAAGGTGCCCTGCAACATTTTTCGAGCGTATCGAAAAAGAACGACGCCGATAAATCGTGGAGACGCCATTGAACATGTCATCAGAACATTATGAAAGTGTATGCGATAGGGAATTGGCAATCCTGTTTCTAGCTGCACCTGATACAGCAACTCGTCCTTTATAACAAAACGTGACATAATATAGCGAAGATTAGGAAATAATTAGGAGAACTATCATTGGCTGATTCCCATGTGAGTTGCCGCGGACGTCGTAGGGTGGCGCCACATCCCCACAGTGACGCTGGCCACAAGCTTCTCGTCACGCGGATCTATGCGTATAGTCAAACAATAAGAGAAGAGAAAATGCCCAAGGTCATCGCGCGAGCTAGAGTGGTTTTCTGTCCCTTTATCCCCCTCAGTGTACCTTACAGCATGTCCGTCGCAACGAAAGGAGAGTGAAGGCGCTCATTCGGTAGGATTTCGTTCAAACTTCAGACTGCAACTCCTCTTATACGGAGGTAACTTGAATTGCAGATTTGGAAAATATTGTAATTCGTGAGGCAATAAGCTCCTGAACTGATGCCTTTCGAGGATTACTTGGAAAAGTGCTACAGGGCCCCTTTAACGATCATCATTTGAATTCACATACTGGGGAATTGATGCTAAAATGCTCTCATAATTAGGTTCTGGATGTACATTACTGAATTTTTTTTGCATCTCAGCTATCATTGACTTTTGGAAAAGTGAAAAATTCTGTATTAAAGCGTGCACCGATGCTGCTTAACATTGGCGTAGTGGTTACACAATATGTCATTTGCAATGGGGCGATACTGCGAAGACCCAGTTGTGCTGAAGCGCTCGCGCGTTGTCTTTGTGCAGGCGGAAGGCCGTAGCCCTGGCAGCATTAGCTGTGCTTTCTCTACTGGGCTGTGCCATTGCAACGTGGGCCAAGGCAAGATGGCATTTACTGCCATTTATCATTATGCCGTACCCGAATTACACGTAAGCACATTTCCGTGGGAGGGTCTCAAAACGAATAAGCCAACAAGAGCAGCAGCTCTTTTTCTTGACGCGAAGCCTGTATGCCTATCTTTTGTCAGCGTAGTCACGCGAAAACCAGCTATGGTACGTACATGGCTATGGTATTGTGTACCCTCCCATATGCTCTTTTTTTCTCCTTCTCACCCTGTCCCTCATCCTTGCACCAATCACTCCTCCTCAACCTCAGTTCCCTTTCTCATCCTCTTGCTAAACTATACTGCACAAGGTTATGCTATGCCTTGCCGTCTCCCCTTTTGTTTTCTTCTGCCTCACCTTCACACCACTAGTCCGTCATCCTCACTAACTTTACCCACCCCTTTGCTATACTATCATACATGGACATGGCTGTGCTATGGTTAGAGCTGCCTTGACATATACCCACTCGCTGCGGTGCAATACTATACTAGACTGTCGTGCTTTACCCTTTCCCCTCCTACTTTTCTTCCTTCTCATCCCCGTATAACTCCTCCTCACCCCCCACTCTGTTGCGACTAGCCTGCTGCAAGAGCTGACAAGTGCGTAGCGATGGGCTGAGCGGAGAAGTCGAACCTATCCATATACTTGCCCTCAGCCTACTGCAACGTGATAGCGATGGTAAGAACCAGCCCAAGTGGATTAACAAGCTCCGCTGGTTATCCAGTCTTCGAGACATTGAGTCATATAAGGTGCCTCAGTTTGTTTCGTTTTTTCTAATATCGTAATCGCAGTGTTCCTTTATGTCAGTAAATGTTAGAGGTTATTACTGAGATGAAGAGATCGTTCAATACAATGATGAGTAGGGAATGTGGCAGGAGAAAACGTTTCGAGAAGTGGGCTTCTCCTGGTCAGGGCAAGCCCTGACAAATGGAATTGCCTTCGTCAGGGCAAGCCCCGACGAAGACAAGCCCACTTTTCCAAACGTTGGCTTCAGTCAACTCCCTATCATTAATAATTATCGACGATCTCTTCACCAAGCTATTTGTCTATCTACGCCTGAGCTTCTGTTCTCAAATCACTGCGAAGGCTCTCGTGAGCGAGAAACCATGCAAATACCTCCTAGGCACGCTCCCTGCGTATTCTGGCACATATTTGTCGAGACATGCTGGAATTGTCGGTGATGACAGCGCTGATGAATCGGAACGCGAGGCTCACGAGAACGATCTAAGGGTCCCTACACCACTCGTTGGAAGGGATGCTACGCGCCATATTCATTTCATTGCTCGCCACATAGCGTTTCCACATTGGAATTCAGCGGATTCCACGAACTCCTGCTTGCATTCAGAGGACCCACTCATGCGAATCGATTACCACGAGGACTCCCCCTTCGCGAAAGTGCATTAATGCACCGCATATGGCTGGTATTGACGCATATACGAACGCCTCGACTGACAATTTACAATCTACTTTGCCACTGCGCATCCTACTTAGCACAACGAAGTGCTCTGGAAAGCAAACGTGGTCGCCTTCCTTTAACCCAATTTTCTACAGAAAGGATGCCAGGACTTTGGCCTACATGCTCGCATACATGCACAAAGCTACAAAGTGCTTGTAGAGCAAAGCTACGAAATGCTTGTTGTGCTTCTTGAAGTCGATGGGACTTTACGAACGCTTGTGAACTGTTCATTTGTGCTTGCGCTTTGTGTGCTAACACCAAATGTCCCTGTGTTCATGTGTTCCTGCTATATTTTTCTGCTCTGCCTGTTTCGTTATTTCTCTTCCCTCGCCAAGTGTAAGGTAGGCAACCGAGCGCGCGCTAGGTTAACTTTCAAGCGTTTCCAGTTCGTTTATCTTTGTCTCTTTCTATCTTGTTTAAGTGACTCGGAAGAAGAGACCAAGATATTTTCTGGCCATTTCTGACCATAAATTTTCACTTCTTTGATACATGCCGTAACGCGATATTTGGTTTGGCATAATCACAGGATTCTTAACTACACATCGCCAGTCTTCTCGGACGAAATTTAAGATGATGTCTGATAGAATGCGCCTCAATCAGTTTAGTATACGCACAGGACGCTCGTATAAAGCGTACCTGCATCAGTCTAGGTATTCAGGATTAGGTACGCATTGTTGCTTTATTGCTTAACTCGTCCTACCGATAAATACTAGTGATAAATGTGCATATCCCGGGGACTCATGCTGTGAGTGCACTCTTTTTTTCGGCCACGTCACACACTGAAATATGTCCCGAGAAATGCACCTCGGCCAGCCGGGGATGCGGAGTGAGCACTTCTTGTAGTGAAAATCGCTTTTGTTTACCGCACGGGGCACGGGACCAAAATCGCACCGAAGGGGTCGCTTTGCCATCCACGCACGGGCGCTCCGAAGTGTGTGCGGAGGTGTGCGAAAGTACAAATTGCTTACACAGTACGCATTTCCCATTCGCATGCTTCGTGGATATGTTTATTTATTATTAGAATGGATACAGTTCTCTTCACTTTACGTACGTGCCCTATTTCTGTGTTTCTTATTTTTCAGGCGAATGATGAACACGCTAAACTATTATTACGTCCAGCCTTTCTATCACGCTGTCTGTTACTTCAGCGGTTGCATGACATGCATGATCCTGACTGACTTAAGAGACCGCAAGATATCCAAGGTTTGTTTCTAACTTCAAAACTTACCACGTCGCTTTTTTGTGTTGTAGTTGTTTACATAATACGTTGAAAATCTATTAGGCAGGTCGACGTGTAACCAAAAATGCAATGTATTTATGTTTCCTCTTTTACAAAAGTAGTGAATATAGCAAGCGCGCATTGTTTTCAAGGATAAATACGATCGACATCGAAGTTCCTGATAACATTTTCATGCTGTTCAGTTACAGCCAGCCACTGGCTCTCCCTTCACTACTTTGCGTATTTCATAGGCTTACTTGGACTGCAACGCAGGCCTGCTACTGCGGAAATTCTCCAGAGAAAGAGCGCGGAATTCCAGTTTGCGCTACGAGCAGATACCACATAAGCGGAGTCAGAAACAATGGTTAAAACAAAACAAAAAATAAAAAGCTTTTATAAAGTAGTGCGTTGTGGATACCAGTAAGTAAACCGTTATACAGAAAATGACAAGGAATAGAATTGAAATAAAATTCTTATTGAATGCCTTTAATTTTCATGTAAGCGGCAGAGGCAGGAGACGGTTAAAATAACAGCAGGAAAGAAGAGCCACCTAACCAATTAATTCGTGCTCAAAACTTTAGCACATTGAAGTGCAGCCCTTTCAAGAGAGAAAGAAAGCAGAAGGCCGTTGTGATCTGTAACTACAAGATGCCCAACGTTTATCACTCAGTGTCCTCTTCTAAAGCATTTCCGGCGGAAATTATAGAAGTAAAACAATGATTACACATTAATGCCATACTTACAGCAAGATTAATTACTAACGAGGAAAGATTTTCCTGAAGCCAAGCCGAAACACGTGATTTTGGTGCCGGTATTGAAGCTGAGGCGACGCATTTGGCGATGTTCATAATGCTTTGGGCTCTAGCACCACTGCACGCGGCCGCCATTTTAAGCGGGGCGCAGTGAAAAAAGCGTGTGGTAGCGCCTCTTTCAGTAGAGGGGAAGTAGTGGTTGGCGGAACTTTGGGGCAAAAACAGCGCACTGCAGTTTTCATCGACAAGCAGCAGTGAATTGTAAGCGCACCTTACTGTGCTCCCTCTAATGGACGAGAGCGCGATAGTGCTGCTTCACACTCTAAAATACTTATTTGAACGGCAGCTGGAGAGTATTGCTTCGCAACCGAAACTTACACTGAAACATTCGTTGGGACGTCCGCTTAACTTGTATGGGAACTGTGCTTGAAGATTCGTCTTTGTCAAGGGGCGTGTACTCCAAACATATCCAAAAAATAAGCTTGCATTGACGTACGACGCTATATGCCATATGGCGTTGCGATTATAAGTGTGCGCTATATATCGTGGTCATGTTTTTTTCCTAAGGACACCTGTGGTGCTTTTTTTTTTATGAAAACGCGCTTCGCAGTCGTGTTGTGGCCTGTTCTGGCCGGCTTCTATACAAACAGCGATTAACCACTATCTCTTACTCTACTACAGACTCTTCAGTTGGCAGGATGGTGCGCATCTGTCAGTTGCGGCCTCGTCTGTGTATTTATCAAGCTTCCGTGGTACTCAACGGAGAATCCTACGTCGGAGAGCGTAGAGATGACCGTGGCATTCTTCGACAGGATACTGTGGTCGATCTGTCTTACTTGGATAACGGTGGCGTGTTCTACGGGCCGAGGTGGTGAGCGTCTTTCCATCTTTGTTCGCTGTTTGTAAAAATAAGCCGACTCTCAGCAAGAGCGGCACAGTGGCCACAAAGCCAGTATTTTGGAACTTGAATGCAGCCTTTTATATTAAAGATGCCTGACACACTTAAATGCGAAGCATTTCTTAGCGAACTTCGGCGACTTTGAGCATCTATCTATCTATCTATCTATCTATCTATCTATCTATCTATCTATCTATCTATCTATCTATCTATCTATCTATCTATCTATCTATCTATCTATCTATCTATCTATCTATCTATCTATCTATCTATCCGCCTACGACTTTATGCTCTCCTGGCCGTTTCGCTAATGAGATGTATACTAAACTTGGTATGCCGCAACATGACTGCATGGCGAACATAAATGACAGGTCATAACATGAAAATCATGACATGCATGTCATGAGCGGCATGATTTACATGCCGCGGTCTTGGTGCTCTCCTGGCCGTTTCGTTTATGGGATGTATATGAAAATTGGTATGCCGCAACATGACTGCATGGCGAACACAAACGAGAGGTCATAACATGAAAACCATGACATTCATGTCATGAGCGGCATGGTTTACGTGCCGCGGTCTTGGTGCTCTCCTGGCCTTTTCGTTAAGGGGATGTATGGTAAGATTGGTATGGCACAACATGACTGCATGACAAATATAAATGACACGTCATATCACAAAAATTACAGCATATCCACGGAGTGAATGATGATGAGTGGGCGAAGCTCGGGAGGTTCATCGTAGATCGTGCCGGGTTCCGGATTAATTTAGTTAACGCGCACGCTACGAATCCTTATGGTTCAACTATGCACAAGTGAAATCTCACACCGGCACTTCATTGCAAGTCAAGATCCAGTGCCTATATATTGTCACGGTGTAAGAACACGGACGCAGACGACGACCTCGAGGGGAACAAAGAAGACGCAGGAGTGGGGGGCAGGCTGACGGTCCGTAATTGGGGCTGCAACGGCTAATCTCCCTGTTCTAAAATATACTACCATCAGAAGCGTATCCCTGTGCCCGTTTCAATATATATATATATGGGTGGCCGGTGAACGGTTCTCCGACGCGAGCAGTCGGTATTTCTCAATCAAGAAACTCGCATGGAGATGCTGCCTGCGCCAACGTTGTCTCTCGCGGGTGAGGGCGCGTTCTCCTTCTTTGCGAGCTGGTAGAGCGTTCATCTAAGAAAGAGCGTTTCCATAGTCAACGCGCGCCTTTCTCTCTCTCTCTCTGTGTCTCTCTCTCTCGGGAGGCACGCGCCGAGGGCGAGCGCGTGCCTCCCGGCACGCCGGTTACGCCTGACGCCTGATGCAGGACAAGGTTAGACTAAGAGGAGCTTCGCCCCTAAAATAGTGCCGCACAGCACAGCGGCAGCAAGGTAGAGAGGACGAGAGACGCAGGGGATTATGGGACGCGTACAGCTGCTGTCGACGCCGACCGCGCTTCCCAGCGCTCGCTCCGAACGCGCCCTCTGACCGTGACTCTAGCGGTGGCTAGGCCGGTTGCCTGAAGAGAGCAACTTATTCAGTTCATTGCAGGCTACCATGGGTAGACCACAGAAAGCAACGATGCCAGAACATGGTGAATATAGTTCTCGACGAGAATCATGCTATGCATGTCATGAGCGGCATGACTTACGCCCCACGGTCTTGGTGCTCTTGCGGCCGTTTCCTTAACTTGATATATACCAAAATTGGTATGACGCAACAACGATGTACGACGACCATGGGTGACACGTTCTAAGTACAGGAAAATCGCGATGAATGGCATGATTTACATGCCACGCGTTTCGTTAATGGGGTGTATGCCAAAATTGCTATGGTAAAACACGACTGCATGACGGACGTAAATGACAGGTCATAACATTAGAATCAAGACATGCGTGTCATGAGCGGCATGGTTTACATGCCACAGGTGCTCTTGCGGCCAGTCTCGTTAACTTCATATGTACCAAACTCGGTATAGCGAGACAACAATGCAGATCCATTTGACGTTCCTGATGCGTGCTTCCAATTTCCTTGGTTCCCACTGCACGTGGGATCTGCCAATTTTTGTGGACGTAGCGGCTAGTGTGGCACACTCTTATTGCCGGGCGGTGTCACGTAGAACGTGACGTTATGGCGAGATGGCTGCTGCCCAGTAAGCCTTCCTATGCTACCTAAAGGCACCAAGTCTGCAGCTACGAGACCCAAGCTGTGAAATAATAAAAGGGAAGGGGGTCAAGGGCTCGCTTTTATTTGTTAGAAACAAGTTAATGAAGCAACAAACATTGAAGCCTAGGGAAGTATAGGGGAAGTTATTACAATTCGTAATTATGATAGTGTAATTTTGGGGTAAGTAGGAAGGAATTACAGTGGCCTAAAAGACAAACCCGCCTTCGGTGGGAACCGAACCCACGACCTCCGGATATAGCGTCCGGTGCTATATATATATATATATATATATATATATATATATATTTATTTATTTATTTATTTATTTATTTATTTACCCTCAGGGCCTTTCGGCATTACAGAGGGGAGTGGGTTACAGGGGAAACAATTGAAAAGGGGCAATATACAACAAAAGGTAACATAATCCACAATTAGTACAAAGTTTGCTAATCATACAATGCTAGCTGAGTATATCAAATATCGCGTTTACGCAACGAGAACATAAGTTGAGATAAAAATAAAATGCGAGAGCTTTTTATTATACAGTATTAGCAGTGTATGTAAAATACAGCGATGGAACACGACTGCGGGTACATTTAAATTGGGATGATGAGATTGACAGGTGCAGCATGAATATTACGCCATAAAAACGGACAGGTGACATCAGTTCATACAAGTGCTTGTTACTATGCAATGTTAGCTACTGCTTTACGAAAATTCTCATTGTTATTAATACTAACAATATCAGCCGGAAGATCGTTCCAATCACGTGACGTACGAGGTATGAATGATTTTGAAAAACATGTGTTACACTCAGAAATTCCAACTTTGTGCTGATGATCAATGCGGTGAGATAAGTAATATGGTCGTGACATGAATTCCGGATGTAAAGTAGGGTGGTGATACAGTTTGTGAAAAAATGATAAGCGAAAAGTCTTACAGCGTGTAGCTAGCAACTCAAGACCCAGACGGGATTTCATTGCAGATGCACTCGCCGTTCGGTTGTAATTCCAAAGAATAAATCGACAAGAATTATTTTGGATAAGTTCAATGGAATGAATTAGGTTATCGTGATAGGGGTCCCATATAGTTGAAGCGTACTCTAGTTTTGGCCTTAGCAATGTTTTATAAAGTAGTAACTTTAATGACGATGGAGCGCGAGAAAAGTTACGGCGCAAATAACCCAACAAATGGTTGGCTTGGTTAGCTATGTACTCAATATGTTTGTTCCATGTTAAGTTAGATGTTATATGCACACCCAAGTATTTATATGAATTCGTAGTTTCTAAAGAAATGTTATTCAGGTGGTAGACGGGCAGGTAGCTATTAGATCTAGATATTCTCATAAATTTACACTTGTTAATGTTAAGCTCCATTCGCCACAGATTACACCAGTTGCAGACGTTATTTAGATCTGCCTGAAGAGTAGTTATATCTTGTGGGGACGTTATTTCTCGGAAAATCACACAATCGTCGGCAAACAGGTGTATATTAGAAGTAACTACTGAAGTTAGGTCATTAATATAGATAAGGAATAAGAGAGGCCCCAGGACCGAACCTTGTGGCACTCCGGACTGAACGATACTAAGTGGTGAGTTATGATCATTAGCCGTTACGAATTGGGAACGATTAACAAGGAACGACTCAATCCATTTTAGAACGTTATGATCAAGATTCAATATGCTTAGTTTATGAAGTAAAAGTTTATGACTTACTTTATCAAATGCTTTGGAAAAGTCTAAAAAAATGCAATCAGCGAGGGATGAGTGGTCAAGTATCTGGTGCAGTTTATGAGTGAAAGACAATAACTGAGACTCACAAGATAAGGCTTTGCGAAAGCAGTGTTGTGAAACAGTAAAAAATGAGTTATATTCAAAGAAGTTCATCAGGTTAGTAAAAATCACATGTTCTAGTAATTTACAGCAGGTGCTAGTTAATGATATGGGACGATAATTTGCAGGTGAGGTTTTGCTTCCAGATTTATGTAAAGGAATAACTTTTGCTGTTTTCCATGCAAGTGGAAGAGTAGATGTGTCGAGTGATTGCTGGAAAATTTTAGTTAATACAATAGAGCTGTACAAGGAAGTGTTTTTAAGGAATTTGGCACTGGTATTATCACATCCAGGAGAAGAATGCATCTTCAATGAATCTATTAGCCGAATTACACCAGTAACCTCTATAATTATCGGAGACATCGGTAAATAGCTATAACCTTTCAGAACAGGCAGAGTAATATCAGTAGTTCGCGAGAAGTTCTTTACGAAAACATCGTTCAGGAGAGCTGCGCAATGGTTTTCTGAAACAGGGTTACCGGAAGAATCGTTAAGGATGATGGAATTATCAGGAAGGGGATGAATGGCGCGCCAGAATTTTCTGACGTTGTTTATAATATATATATATATATATTATAAACAGTTTTCCTTGCTCTTGGGACATATATAAGATCAGAAAGTTACAGTGGCAAACATAATATTTAGTATTTCTTCTGACGTTACGGCTGGAGACCAGACCAGTCTTATTCAGACTTTGAAAAAGGCTGGTCCCCAGCCGGACCGTCATAATAAGTACTAAATAATATATATATATATATATATATATATATATATATATATATATATAGCTCGGCACGAACTAATAACATATTACTGAGCATGTTTGTGCAATTATGAAATTGCCAATTGCAAATTGCCGTCATGACTCTTAAGCGACGTAGTCGGTCGTCTTGTCACTTCATTAAAAGGAGCGCAGGCAATTCCCAGCCGTGTTTGAAACCAAATAGCGAGCTCCCTGGTGCATGCAGTGTGCAATAATATTTATCGCACGTATTTTTTGGAGCCTCTACCGCTGCCTGGCTCCGTTTTCTGACTACGTCAAAAACTCGTTGTGCGGCCCCTTTAGACGTTGTGCGTGTCAAGGATATCTCCTTTGTTTAGAACACGTTCACTGATATATGAAACTCCGCTTCAAACGTCTAATTCGGCGTTTGACTTTTAGCGTAGCCTGACCACACTGACATAACACAAAGTTAATCGTGTCCCTTCACCCACCTGTTAACCTTATGCTTTTATTTAACGGCAAATGAGGCCGAATACGGTACTATTCAGTGCAGCAAGCGCAGAAATGGATTTCTGTGGAAAGTAAGAACGTCATTCGTCGTCAGGTGTAGTTTTGGCTTCTCAGGCGTGCAACCCCTACCCTCTCTGACCCCCCCACCCCCTTCCCCACCCCGTCACTAGCCCCAGCTTTTGCGGAACCGCCACCTCTTTCGGTTAAGAACCTTGACCTTCCGAACATTTCAATGCGCCAGATGAATTTCTTCTCTGCGTTTAAGTATTACACTGCTAATTTGTTAGAATGAACTTTGTGTAAGCTTCAAATGCTTATCTGTACAATGCCCTTCTCATATATACCGCTCTCAACGCCCACCTTCTCCGGCTTGCAACTCCCTCCTCCCCTTGTTTCTGCTCCTCACCCGCCATTCGGGTAAAATAAGGAATCAACACTGCTTATACTCTGTTGGGTATTACCGTATATCATGATATAAAGTATGACACCCGGCGTACGGCATGTCATAAAGACGAAATGTACGAACAAGACGTTTGTGCATGATTTGAGGCAGGAAAATTAAGTAGAAGCACGCGTATGCAAAGGAAATATTTTCAGCGTCATCACACGCATAAAGAACACCGCAGAGGCACTTATAGAGAAGTTATAGCTTGTGTCCTGTTTTCTTTCTTTTACTGATAATATAGCATGTAGCGTACCGGTGACCTCTCAGTAGCAGTACACTTCTAGAAACCATGTTCGTTCGCTCCCTGTGAGACATACCGTAACATGAATGAAATTCAAGATGCGGCCGCAACCCGTATGGCCGGGAAAATGCCTGCAGAATAGATGGGAAAGGATACGCCCACCAAAGTGGACATAAGAATTTCGTGGCAGGGGTCTGGGGCGCGCCGGTCAACACCGATTTCATGCGGCACCGCTCCCATGGAATTCACGTGCACGCTCCCGACTCTTACGGAATGCTTGCCTAAGTGCGAGAAAAGTGACGGCTGCATCGCCACTTACCGTTTTCCCGTGCGCCACACTAATGTAGATGTCACGCAGGCCGCACGGCCTGAACAAAAGCCCGACACGTCTTTTCTGGTGCCGCACAACAAAGGCGCATCTGTCGCAGGACAAACACACGTAGTATAAAACCGACAACATGTCACAGCTTGCAACGCAGATGCGACCAGTGTTGACAGCAATGGACGCTGGCTCCACTAGATTCACGGCGGACGACCGTCAAGCGGACGGACGGAAATGGCGGTGAGCAATTCCAATCCGGACCGCTGCCGGAGAAGCCCAGAGACGACGGCGCGTTTTGATAAAGCGCGCGTCACGTGATACGCCTCCCGTTGCGAAAATTCCTGCTCCAGCCGGTCGCGCGAGTCCTCCTTTCCCAATGCACGAAGCTGCATTCGGTGCGGAATATTGATTTCAGGGACAAATTAACACATCAAACGCATTAACTTCGCTGCTTTGACTGGTCCTGCATCCAGATCCCACAGTAAGGAAACCTACAATAAATAAATAAATAAATAAATAAATAAATAAATAAATAAATAAATAAATAAATAAAATGTGCGTAACTTGGAAAGTACGTCCTCGTAAATATTAGAATTGTACTTGCTTGAGCTCGTTGGTTGCACATAGCGAAGAGTCTTGCACATAGGGCGAGGAATCTTTCTGTCCGTGTGGACGCATATAGTTGGCTGGAACCCTCTTCGCCCCTTTAATATTTCGTGCCGCATGAATGGGTTGGCGCAGGTACATGATTCATGCATCGATCATGTAACTGCGCGTTGTATGAAACTTATTTCAGCCCACCGTAGGTGAACTTTTCCTCAACTTCGCATTCACGGTCAAAATTTCGTTTTGTGCGCCATATCTACAAGCGTCCATACCTGAAACGAACAATTGTTTTCTTTTAGGCCCTGTGAACAAGTTCCTCTCCTGGAATGCATTCGTGCCACTGAGCAAGCTTTCCTATGGTGTGTACCTGATACACATGCCTCTTATGGAACTGCTGCTCTTCTCATCGAGAGAAAGAATCAGCTTCACTCTTACGAGTCGGGTAAGCTGTATACTCGAGAATTTGGCGCGGCGTTTTTTTTTTTTCAAGTGCTATTCTTGCAAAATACTTCAGTGATGCTGCCTTTCATTTGAAACATTACTGATCAAGGTAGTTTTCGCACCTTTGATGATTTCGCGTGGATCTCAAAAAAAATAATAAAAATGCAACCAGTACCTGGCAGTGTAATTGCATGAAATTCCAGCATGCTCAACATTCCGGCATTATCGGCCGTAGCCGACGTCCATAACGTCAGTTACCTGTTCTTGAACGTGCTTGATGTAAAGGGAGCGTGAAACGGTTTTGTGGACTTTGTGCATTGAGCTGGTAGTGGAAGTCCTTCCGATACTTAGGAAACTAATATAATTGCTTCGCGTTACGCGCGTGGTTCACTACAAAGTATTAAACGTGCGTAGTTCACTACAATATATTATACAGGTGCACTGCTACATACCGGAGCGACTCAACCAAAACAATTTGAAAACCCACTGCCCATCTTATTTGCCATGGCCAAGCGACGTCACGAGGGCGAACGATTTGGTAGGCTATTCCACTGACTCTCAGCACACTGGCGTCATGATCAGCCGGTATCGGCGCGTTGCGAGGCGGAGCTAATAGGGAATTTTAGTTTGGCCGTAGACATCTTCACGTTTACGGATACCGGTTTACCATAAAAGTGTACGTGACCAGCAGCGCTGGTAGCGACACCTGATGATGCGAAGCCTAACTAAGACACAGAAAACTGTTATTACCCTGGCTGGCGTGCTTTGCTGGGCAGCTAGTCTTAAGCAATTGGTCGTGTGATAATAATAGGCTCACAGCACTCAT
Organism: Hyalomma asiaticum; assembly: GCA_013339685.2. Lineage (NCBI taxonomy): Eukaryota > Metazoa > Arthropoda > Arachnida > Ixodida > Ixodidae > Hyalomma > Hyalomma asiaticum. Next base: position 77,013,267 of record CM023484.1, read on the forward strand.
TGATTCTTTAACGAGAACGCTCACGTGACTGAAAAGATAATGGAATGCATTGTAGTTAATCAAACCGCCGCTAGATGTCGCTAGCAGTTTTGTTTCTGGTTGCGAGCCTGGTGGCGCACATATCACCGCCCCGTTATAAAGGGGACGCTCGTAGCATCCATTTATCCATCTATTCCATCCATCCTGCCGTAAACACCTGCGGTACACCGTTATCCGTAAACGTAAAGAAGTATACGGGCGAACTAAAATTCTCTAATATGAATGCGCGTTGCGAGAGGCACGCTCAAGTCTTTGAGGCCATGTCCGCGACAGTGACCTTAGCGCCATGGAGGAAGAAAAATGCAACGGTGTCATCGGAGTTGCCGCTGGTGGCGTAGCGTCGTCAGCGTGGACCCAGCTGGCTGTTGGAGTTGAGGAGAGCAGCTTTGAGAAGGGAGGTAATGTAAGATTGCCCGAAGTTGCCTTGATACAACGTTACCTGCGTAACTTAAGGCGGGAATGATTTGATAATGCGGGAGCCTAGACTGATGCACTCTAACAGAAAACCGTTTCATGTACCATTTAATACGCGATTACTTTCATAAGTCATTTGACCTTCGTTGTACGTAGCACCGCTCTATATCAAGAAGGTTGAGTCATTATTCATAACTCGAGTTTCCCTTCATTCCTATAGTAGCCAGTTGGCTTGAGCACTGCGAGTTCGCTCTATTATCGCGGCTAGTTTTCAGACTGGGCACATGTCCTGCAATCGCCCACCCGTATAAGAACAAGATCAACATTGTGAAACTTAACCACCACCGGCTACTAATTGCTGAATACCGACAATATATGGAGTGAAATATTCCTTGCCACTAATGCCCACTACACTTTCAGCAGCCTCTCGACGACTGTGTGGAGTGCTTGAGAAGGCTTGATTTCTTAACGACTATGGTATCGCGCCTATAAGCTCACTGATGCGGCTCAGATTCCCGACCAGGGGGGCCACGTCTAGATGGAGGCAACGACGTCATGAAGACATCTCTGTACTGTGCTCAGCGAATGAAACTCAGTACTCGGACCGCGTAGTGGTCGGCGCACTATGTGCTACTATAGTGTGCGCTGGGTGTTCACAGACAGGCCAAACTAAATCACAGTGCTCCAGCGGAAAGCGATGACGCAGAAATCGTAGGTAGCCTTGCCCTTGGCATATCGCCTGTTTGATTCGCGAAGCACGGTACATAAAAATAGGTTCACTTAAAGGACGGTGGGTGGTGTAAGTTAAGTTATTCTACAGCCCTTTCCCTGTACGGCGTGCATCATAAGCGTGCGTTTACTTGGAAACATGAAGTATTTTTATGGACTGCCCAAACGGTCTCTTCCACGACATGTCGTTCACAGTTTACGCATTGGTTGTCCTGATGCGTGCAAACACATCGACACGAAATTCCGTGCTAGTGCTAGTGTGCCCCTCACGCAAAAGAAAAAAAAAACTTAAAAGAAATGTGGTGGTGCCCGCACCACCCGAACGTATGGCGGGCTTAAGACCAATTAGTAAAATAAATGAGCAGGGGAAAATCCCAAAGAAGAGTATGTTATAAAAAAGAACAATTGTCCGAAAAAAGAAAGAAGATTGGGAGGATAGGAATAAAACGGAGCGTCTTTATAAGGTACCAAGTGAAGCTCGTGCCAACATATGCGTCAGATCTGGTGTTTCAACGGGAATGTTTACTAGGGTTTAAGGGGTTTGGTGGTTACACGTTAATCTGCTATTTTTGGGGGTATATCGAGGGAGTGAGGGAGTGTGAGCTCGTTGGAGGGTAGGTTTTTGGAAATGTGGTGATTGATAGGTTGTATTTTACACGATGAGAGGTGCTCTATTGTCATGGTTACAGACATGCACGCATGAAAGAACCAGTGCCATGGTTGGCTTATGCCACGTGGATGTCATGCATCATGATTTTTAATAGAAGTAATGACTTCGTTTGTGAGATTTCGAAGTAGTATGCCGTGTTTGTGGTGACTAGAATGCATCCGGAGTGGTATGTGAGTCATGTATAATGGTTGTAAGTGTTGTGATGTGTGAAGCAAGTTTGGCAAGGATGGCGCATTTTGAAAGGTTTTGCTTAATGGAAGGATAGTGTAAGGGTATGTCGTTGGTGTTGAGATAGTTTCTTTCAATGGCGTGACTATGGGGGAGGTCAGGGAACATGAGTTAAAATAGTGGTCCACGTTTGCGCATATTCTGTACAGGTGACGTTCTTCTTCGCTCTGCTTGTGTGGAACTTCGTGCTGGCATACCTTGCCTTCGTCGCATGCGAGGGGCCGACGGCAGCTCTAGACAAGCTTATCTTCAGCAGGCTGATGAGAGGCGGCGGCTCCCGGAAGCAAGAGCGTCAAGAACAACTCAAGGGCGGCGACGTGACTACAAGCAACGGATGTGCAAAGACCAACGAAATTTCACGCTGCTAGCCAAGGAGGACGCTGTCGAACTCGTCGAGTTATTGGTGTATACGCGAATATCTGTATGATAAACGAATTGGTGGGCGCTCCTGGTTCACTGTATACATAGCAAGGCGAAAACAGGGCGCCCTTTTCGCAGAACAGGAGCAGGCATTCTGCGCGTCTTGTCCTGTGAAACATTAGTGTGATTTTTGCCTTACCGTAGGGCTGAGGTGAGCCCGAAACAAGTGGCAATAAAACCGTACTAGGCAAAAGGACTGCTATCGTGAACTCGCTCTTCAACGGCGCTCAATGTGGCGTTGTGCCGAAGGTGTATTAGTAAAACGCATAAATCGTGGTATTTTTCGTGCACTTAGTATCAGTCTCCTAAGATTGATCGCAAGGGCTTCTGTCTGCAACAGGGTATATCTGCAAAGCCATAAAAAACAAGAAAAACACCAAGCGATTGGACAGGCTGCCCAGTTAAAGGAAATCGACCCACAATGCTTTAGGCCAGTCTTTTCATTTCTTTCCTTGCTACGGGTCGGAGAAAGTGGCAATGTCCTTGCTAACGGTAACAAAGAAGAAAAAAATATGACATCGAGCGCTTTGTTGCAATATGTCCCGTTCACAATCAATGCTTATGGAAAAAATGGAACTGAAAGAACACTCCCTCTTTGGAATTGGTAAGCTCCCACCGGAACCCGCATTGCGTTTTCTTTCGTAACACAGATAATCCGGAAATGTTGTGCTGCAGACGTAGTCAAGATTGAAACGGTCTTGGCGACTTCGTACTAACGCATTTTTCCTATAGCTAAGTGCTTCTTATCATTACCAAACCGATAACAGTACTCTGCGTTAGGTGGCTAATTTACTGCATAATGCGCATCATTAAAAAACATTGACGCGACTTAAACAGTTTTCAATTATCCCTGCCAACGAGTCGTGCAACTGACACGCAACGACTGATGTGATTGGAATTTCCGTACTGTCGTCATGAGCACCAGAGAAAACGTCTACGGCCAGCCACCGGTATCGTCGCGGTATAGCCAGAGGAGCACACTCGAGTCGTCGGCGTAATATGGAAAGAAAGAAAGAAAGAAAGAAAGAAAGAAAGAAAGAAAGAAAGAAAGAAAGAAAGAAAGAAAGAAAGAAAGAAAGCCTCTCGTCTCTCTACCTTCTCTTATGACAGGAAAGAAGGGCAGACTCCCCCCCCACCCTTTTTTTTTTTTATAGAAGTGGTGAATAGGAGAGGTTGGTGCCTTTATTATGGCACCGGCTACTCCTTCTCGCTTAGGGCGGACCCTGTGTTACCCTTGTCTTGTCATTCCACACTCTTGTCCCCAACCCACTACCACGTGTTAAGCGGGTACTCCCAAGGAAAGAACAAACACAACATGCACACAATAAACGCGAGGAAAACACGGAAGCAAGCCCATGTCTACTGTTTGCTCAGATCACGTAAGCGTAGAAATGGCTTTAGCGTTTATCGCTGACGTTTTGCAAACGGATCGACATAGGGCTGGCGTGCGTGAGTTATCTACGATATCGGAGCATAGTATCGGCGCTCACGGACGCTACACACGTAAGCACACACCCGCATGCTCACACACTCCTCCGCAGAGGGCCTGAAATGTTCAGTACCTGACGCGGTTTCGCACTGTATTCGGTAGATGCCCACTTAGTTTTGGGTGTACAGGCGCCGGATGGACGAATCGGTTGGCCGCCTGCATAGCTTCGCTGTAAAGAAGTGCACTAGAAAATGAGGGAAACAAATGTTTGGCCCTTACAAAAGGTCGAGCTCACGTGTTCCGTGTTATAAAAGCGATTATCGACTTAATTAGCTGCGGGAGGCGGTTGTATCAGTTCAAGTATACATTGATTAACATGCGCACACAACCTGATGCTGGTTAGTTACGCGGAAAACCCACCTTTCATTGGTACTGACGGTATGCTCCACTGGCATCGCCGCCAAACGGCCGCGCGAGGCTACTTGAGAAAGAAGAAGAGTGCTCGAGGTGTCGAGGTGGTCCTTTCGTTTGCTTACGCGACGACCGTTTCTTGCGCTCTACATCCTCGAAGCCTCGCACAAAATACGGGAGAAGAAAGGTGAGTGTTCACTTTTTGGCACCTAAGACCACGGTTTCGAAGGAAGCAATATGTTCTGCTGCTGCGAGTTAGGTATGTCATCATTGCGGTCACATGCGGTGGCCGATCATGCATGAGAAAAGATAATTAGCGTCTGTCATGCAGCGTTAATTTTGAGAAATTCATACATACAGCGAATTCCGCTATCAGAAACGCTCTACGGTGTCCCCATTTTGGTGTACGAGTGCATATTAAGGGTTAGGAGTCAGCGTAAAACTTATGGCACCTGCGCCGCTTGATATGCCAGCTTGTGACACGTTTCGTGTTTATAACCTTTTACTGCGCTCACCACCTAATAATGACTTTATGGACCTTACGCCGTCAAAGCACATCGGTTGCTACGTGCCAGAAGACCTTGGGGACATTCGTAGACATTGTCTCCACAGCAAATAAACGCTCGCGTTTTAAATGTTTACATTCAGAGCGAACTTGTCATGGTATGGTGATAACAACGGACGTGCAAAGGATGGATGGATGGATGGAAAAACTTTATCAAGGTCCATTAGGTCGCGCGAGTTTTCTAGCGTGAAGCGGACCGCTCCCACGATGTCGTCAAAGATCTTGTTCGTTACGAGCAGACAAGCAGTTGTGGGGCCCAATGTGGGTGTGGATTCGAGAGAGGAAGGTACAGTACGCTGAAGGAAGTTCACAATAAAATGCAGTTTGGTAAAGCCCCACTCACTTTATTGAAGCCACGCAAGTGCTAGATGTGCAGCCAGCCGGGAATCATGCCTGGCATATTTGCGCAGTCCCCAAATGTTATGTCGCGCATTTGCAGAGGCAAAAAAAAAAAAAACCGGTGCGTGCCGTTCTAAAGCTAGATATTAACCTCGCACCACACTCTACTTTCTTCTGTGTAACTAAATGTAGGCAGAGAATGGCAAAGCAGGACTTCAGGGCGAGTTAATGGCTCGAAGTAACAAAAAAAAAATTGTTGAATGCGGAATGTCGCTTGGGCTTCATCGTTTCGACAAGTGAATTTGTTTTCGTCAGGGTGACGAATGCTTCCCTGAGCAACTTGTTCATATGCGCTTTGCTTAAACTCCTCCGACCTCATGACAGTAGCGGAGAAAAAATGTGGGCACCTTGCAATATAGGGGCGTAAGGCTAGGCCACAGTGGAGCTGGTGGCCTTCCCCTCCTCCTCTCTTTCCCACTCACCCTCACGTAATTCCATTTCGCACCTCCTTGCTATACCACACTATACATGGGTGCGCTATGGCTTAACCTCTCCCCTCCTCATTTGCCCTCTTCATCACCCACACATCACTCCTCATCAGCCTCAATTTGCTTTCCCACCAATTTGCCACACCGAAATATACAAGGCTGTACTATGCTTTACTATCTGCTCTCCTTTGTCCATCTCCTCAGCATCTCCCATTCCCACGTCCTTGCTGTACTGTTGGGATGGCCTTTTCTTTAACCGGACGGGGAAAATGCAACTCGTAAAACGTTATTCTGAACATAAAAGACCCAACTGTTTTACTTGTGACCAATGTTGCTGTAGAGCATCTAGCACCTCTCGTCAAGTCCCCGGTGAATGTGGGCTCGAATCCGCTTGGGTGGAGCTTTTTCATTGTGAATGTAAGTTAAATTTTTGAAAGATCCACATCCGTTACGGAAGTACGTCACTGGTTCCTTGATGGACCCCGGCATAAAACACTTTCGTGCTAAAAAAAAAAAAAAGAGGTTAGGGGAGTTGTGCCCTGTGTAAGTAATAATCTTGGGCACGTCTGCAGAATAGCACCCATATCCCATCTCCACCACCTCTTCTTCTTACTTTTTTGACTTCGTTGTTTTTCTCAACTAGTGCTAATATCAATGCATTGCTAATAAATCTCGGAGCGCCACACTGACAGGAACTCCTTACTAGACCACAAGTGTAAAGTTCCTAACCGGGTATGAATACAGGTGCGCAAATGGCGTAAAAATGTATCCAAATCAAATCTGTATTGTTCCTAGCATTAATTTACGTACTACTGCGCTCTTCAACATTACAGAACCATCGATCGTCACTCGCTTGGCCCCACTGGTGTGTTGAAGTATGGGCGCCGTCTACACCGCGGCGGCGAGTGCCACCGATGCAGGATGTAAGTGGATGTACTTTAGGGGTTTCTTGTGTTTAATGTAAATACTTTTCGTACACAATAAGCCTCGTCAAGTGTAAATTCTGGGCCCTAAAACTGAGCCGCCGAGGAATGCACCGACACACTTGTTGCGTACGCCTAACGCGACCACACATACTTTCATAGCCGCTCTATTGGGCTATTAAAAATGCTGACAATATGTCTCGTCTGAGCACATACATAGGCTTATTAGAACTACTTACGGATTGCATGTATTTACAGCTACTCTTTTTCCCATCTTAAGGTCACTACTTGCAAACAATCTTAAAGTGAGCAGCTCCTTCCCGTAATGCGCTTTCTCCGTCCTCGTTATGACAGATTATTTATGCACAGTCGTGAAACTTGCTTACATTCTCATTCATTTATCCAGTAGTGCTGAGGTTTGATGTTCTGCAGCACATTCGCTTGATTTAATTTTGTACCATCACACTTACAGTATTTCTACCTACCTTTTAGCGATACCGCACGCCGTTTGCAACACGACAGTCCAGTGCATGGCCATCGACCCAAACATGGCATGTTCCAACAACCTGTGCGTCTGCCCGTTCTCTCCCTCGCAACCAGTGACCATCGGCGATGGCCTTTGTAACATAGCAGGTGAAATTTTTTTGACAAGAACAAAGTAGTACAGGCCGCAGGAAACGCATGGAGAAGGGAATGTTGCTGTAGAGCGTTCACTCACTTGTGTTAACCTTGTCTTGGTGTTGTGCTTATTTTTAGCGCTTTTGAATTATTTTGGCTTAATTTGATGTCATTATGCGAGGAATTACCAATAACGTCTATATTTTTTTTCTTTTTTTACACTGATCTGGTTTCCTTTAACCTTGCTTAGTTTGGTTCCACTTTAACCGCGTTGGTAACTTAGCAGCATGTTCTGGGCCTGTTTGCAACCGCTAGTTTTCTGAGCGTGACAAGTACATGAGATGACGTCACACGCCGATGTTCGGGCCCCACAGCACTCCGCACTTAAAAGCATTACGTCACATCATCACATCATTAGCCTGTCTACACTCACTGCAGGGCAAAGGCCTCTCCCACAGATCTCCAATTATCCCCGTCCTGTGCTAAATGTACCCAATTTACCCCTGCAAACTTCCTGATCTCATCTGCCCACCTAACTTTCTGCCGCCCCCTGCCAAGCCTGCCTTCTCTAGGAATGCCCTCTGTTACCCTTAATGACCAGCGGTTGTCATGTCTTTGCATTACATGGCCCGCCCACGTCCATTTCTTCTTCTTAATTTCTATTAATATATCCCTAACACGCGTCTGTTCCCTAACCCACCCTACTCTCTTCTAGGGTTACGTCACCTTGTTTCATTGTCGTAACAGCTTCGCTGCTTGAGCACGGAATTTGACCAGGCTGCCCGCTGCTCTTCTCAGCGTACACTTCTGATCACTAGCCCACTGCGCGCCTTAACCTCAGTAGAATCCTCGCGCCATCACTACTTTGTTTCGGACCTCCGACGTGTTTGTTTTGTTCGTCAAACGCTTTCTGTCTGGGAGGCGCGCACGCTTACATCCTTAATGCATTAATTGTTTGTTATGGTGCATGTGCCAACATCAGGATAAGGTAAAACCTCGCGGTTAGCAAAGCTAGTGCTGCTCATTACGCGTAATCCAGAGTAAGCTAACGTTATATTAGCGATTGTAGACGAGTCAGTATTCCTGTGGTGACGTAACTCGCGACTATTGGAATCCAATAAAGGACTCGAACTCCAGATAGCAGCTGAACTGAAAGCCCTCTTTGAATTATCATGGATAAAGGCTGATTAAGATGGACATTCCAATGTTCCCACATTTAAATAAAGAAAGATGGACAAATGCTTTTTACTATGAGTTAGGACGGATAAATTTAACATAATAGGAACTGATCTGCCTCAATCCGTCTAATTCCACCCCAATGCGCTATAACCCGACTTAATGTACCTTAACCCCATTTAATCAACCATAATACGACGTAGTGTAACCAGGGAGGTTTAAACAATTTTTTTTGAACTCCTTGAACCTCTGCAAGGGATATTCATAACACATTGCGCTGTGGCAGCACTAGCCGCGTCCGCCATGTGATTCGGGGCGCAGCCTCTGCATCGTCTGCTATCGCTAGCGTTATGAGACGCTGAGATGAAGTCGTTGACGTTTCTTTCGGACCACGAAGCAACGGTGTCCAGGCGCGTTCGTTGCCTAGATCTGAGCCTATCTTGAGGTCGTGTTTCGATCCAAGAAAGCGCGATGGTCTCCTGCGACATTTACCGGCGAAAGGCCAGCGGAGCTTATTATGCTCCCAAAACTCGACGGGAGCACAACGATAAAGTCTTGTGCTTTTAAATACCCGCACAGATGGTAGCTGCTGCAGGCGTGCTGCTGCACAACGGAACGAGTACGCGAAAGTTTCCCCGTTTGTGACGAGTACGTCAGATCGGAGGCAAGTGTACGAGGAAATTCTTCGTACTCGAGGAGGTCCGAGCGTAAAATATCTACTAGACGCGCACCACATTTCGAAACCGCGTCACTTTCGAAAAACGGCGTGCTGTTCTCCATCTTTCATTACTCATGCCGCAGGCATCTATAGACTATACCCTTCGCAGTCGCGTGTTTCATGTTTTCTCAAAAGAAGCAATGCGTGGACACATGAACGGTAAGTCAAGAACGTCTAGGAAAATTTAGGACTCGCGTTTTGTTTCCACACACGGTCGATGTTCACCGCTGTTAGTACACTCTAGCACGCATACGCCAGTTGCCATGGGCAGGCGACCTGTTTAGACGATCAGTGTATATGTGGCGGATATGTGTGTCAAGGGACGAAAACATTCCCAGTGCGGCCAGGTCCCCGCCTTCTCTTTCTTAGTAAAGGGGGGAGCACTGTTTAAATACTAGCGCAGGTATTGCAGCGGTTCTTGAGAAAATAAGAAAAATGACGCTCGACAAGGTTGCCTCAACCGCTGTTCCTCTCCTGATCTCCCTCTTGCGAGGAAGGCCAGCAAATAGGAAAACGCGAGACTTGGGAGGAACAACAAGATGGTCGCGTCGCTCGCTTGCAAGTGCGCTGAACATTAGCATTCCATGTGCCTTTAAACACCGCTAATTGCTAACATAACACCACAAATTATCCTTATCTCTAGAGAATTGCATGTGGATACCGCAATGGCAAGAATAGCGTCAGTACAATTTCGCATCATCGGATGATTTTCGGACCAACTCGATGGTCCCTACGTCATGAATCCCCTACTGTCTTGAATTATATGATTTTCGAGTTATGGCTGTAAATATATAAGCAAGCATGGATTTACGTTGGTGTAATAACACTTCGTTTACGTTAGTCTTTAGGGTGAAGCTCTTTAACTTCTTGAAATTTTGGGACATTGTCCGGTACCTGGGGCAGTCGCATCCCTGTTCCCGCTTCCCCTGGGAGCGGTGTGCACTGCCGACGCCAACTGCTCATCTCCGGCGCTCTGCGTGGCCGGACAATGCGGCTGCCCGCCAGGATTTCAACCCTGGGACGAGCACAACTGCACTGCTATTCCTCAGACTATCGGTACGCGGCTCTGTACAACATTTGTCTTTAGCGCACATATAGCAGCTTTCAAGGAGATAACTCTCGGAGCTTGCTGACCTTGCAGTGTCGCATGAGGCGTCGTTTCCTCTTGCTTGAATAACTCGGACGCGGGACAACCTTCGTGTTTGTAGCAACCAACTTGCCACCTGTTTTAGCGCCAGAGGTCGACCTCCAGACGCCTGTGTCCTTCAGGGAGTTACGTAGCCAACGAATGTACGCTGTCGACATATCAACGGGGATTGCCAAGACAGTAAAATAGGCAAGAGCGTCTACAAAGTTTTATTACCGTTATTAAAAACATTACGCGCTTGACTGAGGCGCACCCGTTCTCCTAAGGACCTGAAGGTAGTGCATATTGCTTCATTGCTCAGTTGCGTAAAGAACAGCTTTCGACCAACACTTGCGGTACTGTATCGTAAGTCAAAGTTCAGATAAACTGAGGCCTGCTAGATGTGGTATATGTACGCTTTCTTTTTCGACACTATTAGCACCGGCACACAAAGGAGCTGACTACTGAGTACGCCCAGAGTAATTATTAATTTATTAGTATTCCGGATACAACCCGTTTAGATAATACGTTCTTTCGAAAGCCGTGAGCAAGTTATTCTTTCTTTGTTTCATTGTCCTCCATGCTGAAGGTGCGTAGAAGCTATAGCTCAGCCTGTTGGGAATCATTGCGAAGAAGAGACATGAAGTCAGCGCACTCACTGCGAGCTTTCTACTCCTCCAACATCAGTGCAGTGAATGAAAAGTGTCGTGCTTGAGCAAGAAAGAAGTCAAAAGTTGGAGCCACGGCACGAGGATCTTATAATGTCAGGAAGCAGAAAAATAATCGAAGTATGGTGCCCTGGATGGGCATTGTGCTTTTAAGGCGATCAAACTTGTCTCATTGTCCCGGTATCTTGCGGTGCTCGGAATTCGAGCATTTGAGCAACAGAATTCCTTTTAGCAGCGTCTCTCCTTGAAAAACAACACGCGCTAATTCTTGGCTATTACAATCGGCCTCTTCCCTAAACTTGAGTTGAAGTGAAAATGCAACTGTAACGAAGCCCCTCCCCTGATGCTCAGCGCGTAGGGGATATAGAACAGAAAAAACACGCGTGTGTTTAGGTTCACATGTATGTGAAAGAGCTGTGCGCGGTCGCAGCATATATATATATTGATGAGTCGGTGTTTCCCACAGGAAAGGTCAGTCGCTGCTAATAGGTTTGCTTTACCGTGGCCACGACGACGACAACGTTGGACGACGACACACCGGGCGCATTAGCAGAAACTCCTCAGGATTGCTTCTAACAAGACAACCCTAGACATACACTCTTTGGGTTGACTGCCCTTTGTATCGGCCCACAAATGTACACACATTGCCTGCCGCCACTGCATCCAGGACGGGCCCACCGTGACGACAGCAGAGATACGCCGCAGGCCAGCCCCTAAAGTGCTCCGCACTTAAAAATGTGCACGGATTGTGCTCTTTAGCCCTGTCACTCGCAAAAGGGGATTGTGACTGTCTTGGGATTTCGGCAAGCAAGAATGAGGGCTGTGTTGTTACTATGTCATATTTTATTATATTTCACGATAGCTAAAGCTCACAATCAGTAAGCGACGAAAACCTCCATGTTTCGTAGTTTGTGACCAGTACGTTTTACGTTTTACGTCGGCGCTTGTGCGTGTGTCTCCCTTGTCCGTGTTTACTTCGTGCATTTCGTTTCTGTCATGGATTACCAACTCGCCCAGCGTTCAATCCTTCTAAATTACGTTGACTGTTGCACTGTTGTGCTCGATGCAGCTCCAAGTTCCTGGGTGAGTCTTCAGCTGCTGCTGCCTGGCTTTGTCGTCATCATCCTGTTCGTCGTGTGGTTCTGCACCTTCACTCAAGGGTCAGTCACTACGCAACTTCCCTTGGTGGTTTTGTGTTGGAGGAGGCCGATGTGGCGTGTGTGCACACACATGCACACACACACACGCACACACGCACGCGCCCACACACCAGAAGCGGGTCACTGACTATAACTCTATATTAACATCTGTATATACACAGGAAGATGTGGTGCAATACGCAACTGACACTCTGCATATACACGGAAGAAAAAATAGATGTATTTTAATACACTGAAGATATAGCAAACGAAATATGCTACTGTGTACTATTAGCCTTCTTGCGGCTATTAATACTGTGCACTTTGTGTTTCTACTTTTCATATTTTCAAAACTATTTCCAAGGCCGGGTTCATGCGTTATGAAATGAGAAAAACAACGTATGTGCTCGAGGACAGGCGATGGGGCATAGGTGAAGGGTTTACCGTTCAAATACGGCTATTATTCGCAGGAACGGACCACGCTGGGCCAAGGCGTATATCGGGGGTAAGGAGTCGGTGCCGACGCTTCACGTATGGTCCCAGGCGAGCATGGGCGACCAGACGCCCAGCGCACCAATGGCGCAGATGATGGCGTCGCAGAACACCGAATCAGTAGTGACGGCGGCGACTCCACGGCAGATCGACAGCGATCTCTTCTGCGGCGGTTCGTGCAGTCCTCCGGAATCGTGGACCGCGGCTATCGCCGAACGTTCCTCCGACCTGACCAACCAGATGACCTCGATGACGGAGCAGCGTGGCCTGTTCAGTGCCCCGGACGAGTCGTTCGTTAGGCCCGTGTTGAGTGGCGACGAGATGTATGCCAAGTACCCGCACTTGCGGTTCATACTGTCTTCAACCTCGTCGTCCACGGCCACGGTGCCTGCGGAGAGACCTTCAACGGCCATGGTTCCATACCGCACTGATACGCCACTGAGCGCGAGCCGACAGACCAGTGAGGCAAGGTGGCGCCTCTGCGAAAACCTCTTAGTTGTAAAGGCCCACTGAAGAATGGTAAAAAAGGCTTACTTAACATGAGGAACACAGCAGCGTCTTCTTAAAAGCTTTACAATATTTCGTATCACGTTGAAACCTGAGAATTAGGCGAAGTCTATCCGCAGGTATCACTACCATGCGCAAACCGCGAGCTTCCGCTGCGTCACTGAGAAAGAGAGAGATAAATTTATTATGAAAGAAAAGCTGTGAGGCCTCAGGCTAGATGTCGCGATTGCGCATGTCGTTGATTGTAAAATCAGCAATGATGTCATTGCCCAGCTGATGAGATGTATGTCCCATGTTGTACATGGTTCGTACTCTTGGATCCATGTGTGCGCGAAAAAACAATAACATGTGTAGAACGGGAAAGTACGGAAGATATTTGTCCGATGGCACCGCTCCCGCAGGTCTTCCCGGCATGCACCCTAACTTCATGTGGGGGATTCAGTTAAAATGCTTCTTCCAGGTGTTTATTTGGCATTTTATTTTAAGGGCGGATATCTACTCCTTAAGGGTAGCACGAGTGAGCGCCGTAGGTCAGGAAGTGTGGAGCCACACACATGCGCTCCGACGGCTCAAGTCCCTTTGACGCCTATGAGTGACGTTGCGAGTCTTGGCGTAGCGCAGCTTTCGCTTGACAGTACGACACGGCACAGCTTCCATTGGAATTGCCAAGTTGCACTGTTACCCAAAGTACGGTGAAATAAAACTAACTCGACCAGCTTTCCTCTTTTCTCAATATTTCTTTATGTAGGGTCTTGGGGCGTCATTACTGTCGGAATGATTAAGCAAGAATTTACAGTAGTCCTCGAATTTCTTCCCCTTTCCCAAGGTCAACAACAAACGGAAAGTAAGCAGAATGCGCTGATCATCATGGTTTGAAGTAAGGCTACGTATAGTGGAGTGCTCTCTCGCTAATATCGCACAACGCAGAATTGTCCTGATGATCAATCTTACAGGACCGTATCAGTCTGCCAGGACCGTATACGTTCTATGCACTTACTAGAGTAGAAAAATATCCGTGACGAGGGTAACACCACTCTCTCCACGTGACCATCGCCGACAATATAGACACCTTTATTTACAGATGCATTCAATGTTGACAATCCAGGTAATATTGATAGGACTAGCTGTCATTAGGCGTTCTTAAAGAACACTCCGGTGGCTTTATCGATCTATATATGGTTTGTGCAGTCTGACCTGTCTTGGGCCATATATGGGCGACGTTCAGCTCTGCTCTCGTCGAAGAGTCGCAAGCGGCCTGCGAGATCCGAGTCACCGTCGAGACGCGTCGCCTTTCCCGATGAGCCAGCCGTGCCCCCCGCACCGGCTGCGCAACCCGAAAGCGAATCTGAGCAACACGGCCAACGCTCGTCTAGCTCACAGGTATACATGCAGCATATGATGGGTCTCCTTTGAGGAGCGCTATATGTGGGCTGAACTCCTCCAGTAAATGCGATTTGATGAGAAAATGCGAAATGGATTTTGCGTTCATGTTCATGGGCGGAAATATGCCTGTGTCCAAGTGCGTGTCGGTTCGTTTGGCTACGTGCTCATCCGTGCGCCCAAACACTAGAAAACCGCCATTCGCGATGTGAAAATTAAAAGGTAACGCACTCCACGCCGTTCTTACTGTTCTGGTTACTTTAGTTTCCTGGTTAAGATCTACAAATGTATGGGAACTACCTAGTCTTAAGCAGCAACATTCCTTATCACTACTATCATACTCTTATATTTCGGAAACCGCTGTTCTTTAGTTTTCTGCATAGTAATATTTACACCCACTGTTACGAATTAGGTCCTTGTCTAATTCCGTGATCATGTTTTTCAATATGTCTCCTGAGTAACTTCTCAACACCTCATCGCCATCAGCTAATCGCAGATTAGTGAGGTATTTTTTCTTTACCGTAATTTCCACTGTAGTACCTTTCAAAAGAAAGTCCTTCAACAGCTACATCCTATGTCTACTTAGCTCCGTGACCAAAACTTGGAGAGTGGGGTAGAGTGGTGTTGATAACATTTGCCTCAACATCAAGGAGAAGAAATGAGAAAGTAAGCTACCTAATGGCAGCTAAGAGTGGGAGGCTGTGTTCCGAAGGATGGCATGCCTGGCTAGAGACGGAAGAAAGTTAGCTGGCAGACGAGACTGGAAAGTTTGTGGATATTGCGCGGCCCCAGCAAGCACCGGACGGGTTTGTCTGGTGAGAGGCGGGCGAGGTCTTTGCCCTGCATTTTGCGTGGAAGGTATCGCGGCGATGTTATTGTTGATGATAGACGCAGACCATGGAAAGCCAGTTTGCACCGCTCACTTTCCTAGCGTCAAATAGGGAATGTACTTTTAAGCATAGAAGTAATGCAATACGACTTTTCACAAGAATACGAATGGCGGCTGTGCGAAGTAATGCTGTTCCATGATACTGAGGGCCCCGCATTTGAAACTGTCGCTGCAAAATGGGCCTGGAGGGAAGTTTCCAAGGGATAAATCTGTCCGCTGGAATAAGAGCGTTTACTTTGCGGCAGGTTATCTATTTAGGAAATAAGGGGATAGTGAAAAGAACATAGAACTACCCTTTTCTAATTTTTTCTGCTTCAGGAAACGTTAGAGATGATTATTCCGTCACATTTCAGCACAATATTCACTGTACATTTAATAACACCCCTTTGAAATGTTAACGTACTTGCGCCCCTGAAATGATCATGCGCCACAAGCGTTAGGTTCAACTGAAACAGTATTGCGAGATGCGCACACATACGACTAACATCTGGCTTCACACTCAGACTGGTTTGTGTCCTTCTTGCGTTTGTTGTGTTTCTACTACGCAAACATTTTTTTACAATTGGTTATTTTGTAACTGTAAAAATACGAAGTTTGAGCTCGAATAACTGCCAGCAGTGTTCGAGTGCGATATCACTGTTAATTTCGTGCAGCATTTGGATAATTTGTCGCAGGTATTATTACCGCGTGGGAGTCAGAAGAGAAAGCATGCTTGAAAAAAATTAAGCGATTTTGCATTGTTTACTTAGGAGAATAACGATATAAGCTGCACCATTATAAGCTGCTTCGGATGCGTAAAACTAAACTTACCGTATTTTTGGGATTTGTAGCAACCTTTTGCTTTGAGCATCGCAATCTCTATAAATGAGGGTGGTTGTTAGAATTGAGTAAATAAGGTATATCCCTTCGCGGTATCTCTTTGCGTGATTGCTGCATTAGAGTTTGCAGCTCTGTGAAAGAAGTGCGGAGTACGAGCTCGTAAAGTTTCTTAGAAAACTTGGTCATGATGAAGGGATGAAAACTCGGTGTCTCTTCTTCCAAGGTCCTTCGCCGCAGCAGCACCGGCACGCCCTGGAGTACGTTCGGTAGTTCTCTGGACACGATCCTCTCCACGCCTGTGGTGGCGCGCGTCTGCGCCTCCGCAAGCCGCACTGACGACGCTACGTCGCACGCCGCTTCACAGGTCAAGGGCAGCGAGGAACAGCATACGCTGTCGACGACTACCAAGAGTTATGAGAAAGCGTCCAGCAAGGTTGCGAGTGACCGCAGTGATTGAGATGTGTCGTGAACTCAAAAACTCCATTCTTTATCTGCTTATCGCGAACGGACTGATTTCATCGAGCTGTACGCATAGTCGTGTATCAAATCTATTCAAACACCAGTGTCGCGAGAAAGCATTCCTTTACACAAGAGGGAAGTTTAAATTCGCGATGCGCTTAAGATAATAAACGGTGTTGCGTGCGGGTAGGAGGCGCAAAGGCAAGGAATATAAATGCAGCGCTTAGGAATAGTTAATGTTACAGCGCTTAGGAACTGCATGAACTATACATGCCAGTCATCATCATCACCTGGGTGTTATGTCGTCTTCACCTGCTGTGGTTCCGCGGGAAGCACCTTCTGCAGTTTTTGTGGCCTCGTCGGCAGTGGCAGTATAAAATGTTTAACACCACTAAAGGTGTAAATGACTCGTCCCACGGGTGACAGCTGTTTTGGATGTACATAGCTACACACCAAGGCAAGAACTGTAGCTATGCGCCGCTTGCTTCGGGTGTATAGCAAAAATGAAGACTATGCTTTGCTGTCACACTATAGGTCGAGCCGCTTTTGATTTCATCAACACCTATTGTCGCATTTTACAGACTGACATCGTAAAAGTTTCGCACATGCACACGCCAACACACGCTCAAGCATATCCAACAGTGCTCGCCTTTCACGACAGTACGCCGACAGTCCAGATCTTGCCCTGACATGTAGTGCGACCGGAAAAACCCTGCATCCCACATATATGTTAATCTAATCAATTATACTATTACCGCGCACCAAACACGGACGAAGAAAGGAACAAGATGGGACACAGCGCCAGTGGAAACTCAGTCATTTATTTCGCGTGGTCGCATATATGTATATGTACATAAGCACATCACGCAAAGGAAAATTGTTGGAGATGGAGGACGCACACAACCCAAATGACTCGACAATCAAGCATTTATTACAGCTTTTCTTTATGTGATAAACATATATGATAAACAGACGTGATAACTGCATTTCTTGATACGATAAGCAGAATGATAGGCGACTGACAGCCTCTCTACCTTTAATTTCCAGTGCTTCTGTGATCTGGGGACCTGACCATAATTTCTGGCCATCGAGCGCTGATTAATAAAATTGGTCGCGTATCTGCGTACTTCGCTGCAAATGTCGTCGAAAGATGATAGTCTTCTGCCGGCCGTTCTACGCTATGTGAGATATGGACACCATCTGTCAACGCCGTCGGGTAACGTGAGCTTTGCAGAATCCCTGGCCAGCTTCCACGTGGCAGCACCAAATCGTCGACAGAGGCCTTTTTTTGTGCATCGCGTCGCATTTTTAGCGCAGCCTAACAAAAACTAGGGTCTTTAGAATTACGTATCTATGCTTTTTCTAGTAAGGAACGCACCGCCTACTATTTACGTAGTGATGTTGCGCCCCGTATATGCGTAATATTTGCGTTTTGATCGGCAATGTTCACAAGTATGAACCCAGCGACCAGTTCAAGATGATGGGTGTTAGGCAAGTGCTTAAAGTGGCCAGGTGGCTGAATCGTGTGACAGACAGGCAGACAGACAGACCGAAAGTTATGCGTTCAAGAGTACCGAGAAAGACTATCGCTTTAAAAGGTTTGCACCCGTAGCGCGCGCAATCCGCAACGAGGAGCCCTGACACTGTTATGTTCTCAATTTTGCTCTGGTGCTCACGCAAGCGATCTTTAATGCGCCTCGATGTTTTACCTACCTACTCCTTTCCACATGTGAGCGGAATGAAATAAATATACCACTCCTTCCACGCAGGAAGCAAATGGTTTTGTGTGGTTCATCTTGTCGCTTGCGTTAGGTGTGCGCTAATACTTGAAAAGACTTGCTTTACCAACCCGCCCACCAATCATGTTAATCCAAGCCCGCCGAACATTCAACGACAAAGTGAGAAAAGGGTATTACACAACTGTAGTTTTCGCATTTACACCATTTAGATAAGCGTGTCAATTAGCCAAAGTGGGGTATTCCATGGGTGTTTGATTTACGAATACTCAAACTTTAAAGATAAGAGTGTGGTAAAGGTACAATAAAAGTGTGGACGAAAATGCTGATAACGGAAAAACCATTTTTGCATGCACAAGGGTATAAATGTTTTTGTGTGTACATTGTAGTCAATTTTCTTTTACTCCGCTTTGACCTCTACTAGGACTGAGTGGTCTATGTGCGATAAGCACATTTTCGGATCGAAACCTGACACCACTGCTATTTCATTGAAATTGGTGATAAGTTGCCCTGATTTTTTTTTATTGCATGCCTTTTTTAATGTCCTGCACAATGTTCGTTTTTGACAAATTTAGGGCTGCTACCATTTTCTACTGCTCTATCTATTCCCTTCACGTTATGGTTTCTTACACCGACCTACGTAGCCCCTCTGATCAACCTCGATAGCTCTGCAAAGTCTACTTTACTTCCAGATCTTTATTTTACGTCCTGACGTTGACGTTTTTCAGTTATATTTGTAGGGGCTTGGAACAGCTTGCTTCCGTCTTGCGTT
The DNA here is from genome assembly GCA_013339685.2 of Hyalomma asiaticum. Lineage (NCBI taxonomy): Eukaryota > Metazoa > Arthropoda > Arachnida > Ixodida > Ixodidae > Hyalomma > Hyalomma asiaticum. The sequence goes on from CM023484.1 coordinate 77,032,421, forward strand.
GTAGCTAAAACTCCAAATTCGATCATGGCACCGTTGGGGCCTCCGGTGCAGTGATCCGACTTATGATGCATTTATTTTATGCACACTCAACCCAGCATATATCGAACTCGCAAAAAGCGGTAATATAAGTGCACTTTAAAGAACGCTATGTGGTGGAAATTTCCGGAGCCCTCCATTATAACGTGTCTCACAATCTTGGTTCTGCGACTTAAAGCCCCAGAAATCAAACATGTCATAACAAGGGCATTAACAGATGATGAAACCTTGCAAGCGAAATCGAACGGGTTCTCAGCGGGTAGTTTTATGAAAACACAGTCCGCTGCAGAGAAAGGCACCTCGCTTGCTTTTCGGCGCCCGCCTGTTCGTTCCTGGCTTAGAGGGCGCAGCAACACAACTGGCTACCATATATGCAACGCACGGCAAATGTTGTACGTTGCCCAAGCAAATTAACGCGCTGGCAGGACGCTGCTAACCTCCACGGCGATAGCGGCGCTGAGATTACCGAAGCGCTAGATGTTGGCGCGCAACTAGCACGACAATCTACTGCTGCGCTTCAACGTTCCTAGGTAGCGGTCCTAGGTAGCGGTCCCACCTCTGCGAACCAAGAGTGCAGTTAAAAGGAAGCGACGTTGATTCGAGAGTAGCTTTGCTTGCGAAATTTCTTTGATTTAAAGCAAATTGTAAAGCTCTGAAGTGAAGGTACAACAGCCTGTTCGTTCCGCATGTCTTACATGCGCCAGGTGCTGTCATGGATAGAGCGCCTACCTCCTGTTGCGGCGCAAACAGGGTAGTTGTGGGCTCGAATCCCCATGTGTGGTACTTTTTCTTTGTAGTTTTTTGTTGTGAAATGTGCGTGAACATTTTCAAAAATCCATTTCCGCGACGTCACTGAATCTTGGTGGACTTAAAAAAAACACTTTCTTGTTAAAACATTGCTGTGGCCCTTAGGGAGCACGCTATCGCGGAGCGCGCCTCTCCCAAGTCGGTACAGCGGTAGCTACTCCATCGCGTTGGATAGCCATAGCTCCTTATAGGATTTAGCCCGAAATTCAGAGTTCAGTATGTTTTTGAGAGTTCGTTATAGGTTCACCACAAAACTCGAAGTTCGCCACGTCATTGCATTGTGCATGCATTGCATTGTGCGTGTGCAGTATATGCAATTACCTAGCGAACATATAACACATGATCTATAGCAGTGTCAGGCGCTACACAGCGATGGAAACATCAATTATTTGCACTGGGCTGCGGGTCTACGCCACCCCACTCGATGAACTCTTATGTGTACGCAACACGCAACACACGGCCAGGAACAATCAGCACCAGCCGTCGCTAATCGTATTCCCCACAGCGACTTGTCTAAGGTTCCGTACATAGTGCTCTACAAAACATACAATTTGGTGTTTAAATAATTCTAAAGGGAAAGATTGTCCGACGTCGTTGAGGAGCCCTGATCCATCAAACGTGCGTGTAGCATTTTCCCGCTGGCGTTATGCGGGTGAAGACGACTCTGTAAAGTCTGGTGGCCTGATATCAACTTTCCATAAGCAGCTTAGACGAAGTTAAATTCCATTGCAGATCGCCTTTAATTAGGAAGGTTATTTCGCACTCAGATACCCTTTTTCTTTTGTTACAACCGTAAGTGTTCTGACGAGTAAGAACTTTCGCAGCGCGCTTTCGTAATACTTTGCTGCGGTTTTCGCATTTGTATTGGTGTGCTTATTTTATTTGTAAAAGCGAGAGTTCTTTAGGCTAGCCTGCGTCGTCGTGGTTGACGAACAAGGAAATGAAAAGAAAAGAAAATAACGCTAGCCGCACGTGCTCGTCGGGATGTTGATCCGAGGAACTGACCACCAGGCTAAGATACCCGTAAGCTAGCCGATCCAACCACTGTCGGTGCATCGTACGCGCTTTAAATCGGTGTTTTATATATGTATGAAGAAAAATACGCAGTGCAAGGCGCGCACACGTAACACGTGCATGTTCTTCAATCCACACCCAGGAAATAAATGTGCGATCATATCTGACCTACATGAATCCCTTGAATTTTCTTCAAAGGACAGAAGGAAAGATGATAAGAAAGAAAAATGCAAAGTAGGGAAGAAAGAAAGGAGAAACAAGATACAAGGAAAAGAATGATAGAAAAAAAAGGGGCAAAGGAAGACAGCAAGTAAAAAATTGAAGCCAGAAAGAAAAACAGAAAAGGCAGGAAAGGACAAAACTGTCCCGAACGCAATCGTTAATAAGGCTGACGTTTTTTCGCATGGACACTTCTAGTGGTACTGCGGTTCAGTCTGCGCCTTAAAGCAGTGAAGTGCTTGCTACTGCTGCTTTATGTTTGTCTACAGATCCTTTAAGCAGTAACAACTGGGGCGACGAGATTGATTCAAACCTATAAAGTGGTTCCTTGTTCCTGTTCCTGGTGCTGATACCAAAACAGCTGGAATGGCAGATTCAGTGACAGTTGGTAGGAAAATTGAGCCACACGGTGCCTTTTGAGGACTCAGTAAGCAGCTACACTTCCTAGGACGAGCGTTTTACAGCGTTTCTACATACGAATAAAGAAGGAGAGGCGGACAAAGTACATGCGTTCGTCAGCCTAATAGGCCTGAGAACGTACGCCTTTCTTACGTCACTCGAGTCTCTCACGACGACCTGAGAAAATTGCTTGTAGATCATTTGGTATCCGAATCCTTCGGTTATTGGTGAGATAGCAAAGTTTTCTTCTTTTTTTTTTTTGGCAGTCTAGGCCCGAGACGGAATGAACTTCTGTATGCGTAGCGCGACTACATTCGCGCATCTTCGCAGATATTTTAGCCGAAGCACTTGAGGGTAGATTCCTTTGTGGGCTTCGGAGAGAAGATATTTAGCGAGTTCTGTTCTCTTGGATCAAAAGCTATTGTTCCAAAAAAGCAGTTCAAGAAGGTTTAGCGATGACTGCCTGAACTGTGTGAAAGTGTATCACATATGCACGGTTAACCGAATAACTCGGACGGAGAACGTGTAGCTGCGCATGCGCAATGGCAAAACGCAGTTGTAATTAAAAAGTACAGCGAAAACAAAACTCCCATAGAACGTTGGCAGCGCGGCTCCTTTAAGCCCGTCAGTAAAAACTGCATGCATGCGGCAGCGATGTTATTTTTTTTTGTGTGTGTGTGGCAAAAAGGCAATGTCTTTCGACGAATATGCCAAAATGATAAGAACGCCATATTATCTCGCATACGAGCACGCAACGTGAAAGTTCTCGTCAGTGAAGAAGTAACATTAAGCAGTGTCACGTGCTACATGATAGATGCATCAAACGTATGTCTCTTGGCAAACACGACGCTTGTTCGTAAGGAATTGGACACAGGAGCAGTGGTAGCGGCGGTCCGTCTGAGGCAACAGCAACAGTCACTTCCCTCTATGAACTCGCGCGCAACAAAGTTCCATCTCTTCCTCTACACAAATGCGCTAGCTGATTTAGCTGGAGTGGCTGAAGTTGTCGTTTAGCACAACGGGTAGAGTGCTTTGTTAGCCTTGCAGGATGCGGAACAGGAACGACCGCCTCTTCTGGATCGACAGTGGCTGAGACATATGCGGCTGGACTGTAATGCTGCGTTTTCCTGCAACGAGCTCTCCTTCGCACGGGAGCCGACAAGCACAGAAGCAAGTTCGAGGTGAGCAAGCGTTTGCTTAAAAGTATAGCTATCTGTTAATAACTTTAATGTGTGAAAGATGGTAAGGCAGGGCTCTTTCTGAAAAAAAAATCGGTGCACGTGGAAAGTTGAAGGCTCACAGTGGACCTTTGCGCTGGTTCGAAACAGTACGAAATTCAAGGAAGCAGTACACCGAAGCAATTGCAAGTGTAACTAGCAAGACATATCGTAAAGACATAGTAGACATTTGTAATCGGTGACGAGCATTAAAGATATCGTCAAAGCCGGGCGCTTAGGGGGCGTTCCAGTCAAAAAGTATTTTCTGTACAAGGCCAAAGAAGGTTAGCTGTCGCAATGGCCTTTAGCAATTACGGCAACGTTATTAAGGGACCAAGTATAGTAACTTACCTATCAATTATTTTCGTCGCTTCAAGCGGTGGAACGCCACCGCATTGAACGCGATCTTCAAGAAGTTGTTTCTCTCTCTGCACTTTACAACTACTCTCTCTTAACCTCAAGCTGATGTATCTGCATTTCTCGCCCATATACGTATATCCGGGAAATAGATACAGAAGTGCCATACAGAGCACCTCAGGAGCACTAAACAGGCATACTTTTGTGGTTAGTGTTACGGCAGAGCAATTCCTTCCAAACGGACTGGGTTCACACAGAATTGCAACAACCTATGCGAAGTAGTAAAGAGAAGAGAAGCCTCTAAGCACTGCCGATATTGGCTAAAGATGATTACCATCTCTTTTCTTTCCTGTATTATTTCCTAAAACAGTGGCGTGGCCATTGCTTTCTTTTTATTCGTTTTCACTATCGTCATGCTGTGCAGGAACATCGCGAAACTCGTTGGTGCCATAGCATTACTGGCGTTCTTGGATTTATTCAGTGTCGTTACCGAAGCGCGCACAACCTATATGCGAAGTCAGTGTTTTGGATCAAAAGTGGACGTCCTGAGAGAACTAAATTGACTCACGGCAGAAGAGGATGCTCCACAAATTCCCCAGTGTACCATTACCTCAGCTTGACGAATCAGCGTTTATGAGAGCACGGACACGAAGTAGCAGTATTAAGGCCGGTAAAACTGCGCACTGCATATTAACAGGGCTATTGTTAAGTAGCTAGTGTAGCGGAAAATTTGGCAAGAAGCGGAAGGGCGTTCTTCTTTTTCACACATGCTCATTTGGGTCAGATGCTTTCCGCTTTTGTCTGCGTTGATCCTCGAACATTAAACCTTCACGCAGACTATTCCGGCAGTTCTTGCATTCTGTACCCTAGTTTCTGCTCTTCCGAGAATCCTGCCGCATATTAGGTTGCTCAACTTTGTTATCGGTGCTTCGCAAGCGATGTATACCAGATATGACAGTAGGTAGTTCCAAACTAGTACGGAAAACCACAGCGTGACCTGCAGAAAAAGGAAACACACATTAGCCATGATAAGAAATACGAAAGACAACGTATTCTTGGTGCGAATGCATGCCCTGCCGTTACAAAGACCTATATTATGTGTTCATTCTCGTCAAGATGCCTGAGTTACCAATAAAGTGCGCCACTCACTTGGGCTTCTATTTTGATGGCTCGTTCCCTTGAGCCGCAAGAAAAACTATTCAAGCAAAGAAAATCAGTTGTGCATATAGCTGTTTTTTTTATTTCGATATGAAAGACATGTGAAGGCCACACAGCTCAAAAACGAATGCCTAAAAAGACAAAGAAAAAGCACAAACGCAGCATGGCCGATCGTAACGTAGTCTAAGTAAGGTATACGCCGTCATATCGAATCAACTTGCCTGCCAGCACATTTTACTCAAACGCTTGATCTCAGTCTCCCAATGCCATTTTAATTAGTTCCTTGCACTGCCCTCTCCCGAGTTTCTCCTGAGACAAGATTTCCAAAAGACGCTGAGCATAATCACGCCAATTATACGCAAGATATTTTTGCGGTCCCTTAAACTGTGCTATGAAAGGTTGCGTAATTCCTCACCGTGCATTTGCCGCGTAACCTTCTAAACATATATAATATTAAATCTGTAGATTTCTGTGTATACACCTGGAATCAGCGTTAATGCCATCCTGATGTCTCCTACAGATTTCGGTCGATGATTTTTGCACTTGGTCTCGTGCGAACATTGCGCCCCAGAATACGAATAATACCAAGCGTCCTTTCCACAACGCGTCGAACTGGTTACATTGGCTGAGTGTGGGTGTGATATGCAAACGAAACGGCTCGGAAAGTCATCTTGCCGAGTGTCTCGCTACGGGAGTATTTGTGAATTTGATAACTGTTCATCATCTCTAGCCGGAGTGTTCCTGTTAGTTTCTCTGAAGCTTGAAATTAGAACCGACGTATGATGACCCAAGCTTTTTGAGAGACAAGGATTTCGCTTGGGATAAGTGAGTGAGAGTTACTTTTGCAATAGAAGCACGTGTTTTTTAAGGTCCAGATCTCTAGACGAGGAAGCTTTTACACTTTATGCCTTCTTTCGTGTGTTTCTATATCGGAGTGTCCCTTGCAAATTGTGACAGAAATCTCTAATGATAAAAAAACACTATTAGACTTCGATTGAATAAAGACAGGGCTTATGCTATAACAACTGATGGAAAAGTAGAGGAAACGAGGAAAATATAGAGGAAAAGAGAATATAGAGGAAACGTACAATCATCCGAAGCTAGTGAATATTACCTATAATTTTTGACACTTGAAAATCTGCCTGTCGACCATTACCTTAATACACCTAAACCATCTTCATAATGACGCTCCTGTGGTCAGCATGGAGTGGACATGGTGGTTGTTTGCACGCCTTAGTGAAGGTTCAGTTAACCTAGTTTAAGCCATCCCGCCCTGCCATGCATGTGGTTCCAACGCACTGCCCTTGATGGCGGCCGAAACGAGTCTACCAATTGCCGCCAATAGCAGCACACCGAAGGTGCCTCCTCTGTCTCGGAGAAAAAGCCTGCCATGTATATCTGTTGTGCTTTTCTGCTCTGCTCCCAACTCCAGTAACAGCCAAACGAACCCATATGCACGAGAATGCGGTATGGTTTAAGCAAAATTAACTGCGCATTCAGTGAAGCATGCAACATCAGCCACCATGTCCCGACCACAATTCCGCTAAAGATTTTGGTAATGGACGATAAGCAGGGGCCGAATTCACAAAATTTCTCTTTCGTAAGTTCTTTTTCCCATTAGTCGGGAAGCGTCTCTAATGATATGCCCAGCAGCAGCATTGGCTGAAATGTTCTCTTAAGAGCTTTTTTGTCGTAAGTTGTTTTCGTGAATACGGGCCCAGATCTTCAGTAGAGATGTTATTCAACGTCAGGTGTTGTTTACTAAACGCTAGCCGATATGGCCAAATAGCTAATGCTACCTGAATCTCCATAACGTATCGAACATTGTTCGTACAGACGAGCCGAAATCTTGTGGGCCACCAACACTATTTTTTGTTAACCACTGAAGCTAGTGCGCCAGAACATAGGTGTACCAAGACGGCGCCTTTAACAGACGGAGGTATAGCATAACGTCAAGCGGTGCACTTACCATGTTAAACCTGGAGAGCACTACTCGTTCCCTGGAGGCATACAGCATGAGCTGAATGAACGGCATGTGAATAATGTAGACGCCGAAGGTCAGTTTGCTCAGTGGCACGAAGACATTCCAGGAGAGAAATTTGCTTGCGTAACCTGCACAGAGCAATACAAACGCCAACAAAAATTCAGGTTTAGCGGAAACCTGAGCAGCTCAGTCTCCCCCCCCCCCCGCCAATAAATAAATAAATAAATAAATAAATAAATAAATAAATAAATAAATAAATAAATAAATAAATAAGACTAGAAGGGAGGTCCACCAGTGCTAAATCTGCCGAGAAAGCGAAGATTTGGTTGTCCTGTGTTTCCCTTGCGCTTAATTATGTTTTTCTGTGATGTACGCTAAGGGAACAACCCAGAGAAGGTAACCAAAAAATGAACGAGAAAAAAATCCAGGCAGCTCCACGACGTGAAAACCAACGGAACAGCCAAGCTTTTTTTTTATCCTTAAACGTAACCGCCGAGAGTGCCGTGTTAATAATGTAACGATTAACGGACTGCCAATTATGCTAGCGATACACAAGCAACTTGCCAAAACGTTATGTCCTTTATTAACTGGCGTTGTCTGCCGGAAGTGCCGCACGAAGAGTGGGCCAAGTCAGCAGACACACTCCCCTTTTGCCCCCTTCGTGGGCATTTTCAAATAAAATGAAAATGAAAAATATGAAAATATCTTCTCTTTATATTTACGTGCTTACCGTAATATGAAAATGAAAAAAAAAAGAAAATATCTTCTCTTAAATATTTATGTGCTCACCGTAATTGTACCGCATCTCGGCATGTATCGCCGAGATATGCTAGTACAACTTACAGGCGCTGTTCCGTTGACCAAGAGTGCCGTTTGCGAAGGTCTTTGAAATATACAGCACTGCGCAGTATAGGTTTTTTGCGACGAATAAGGGGTGTCAGAGACTGCTGTTATACGAGAAAGAAGCAATATAAACGGGAACTGGTACAACCAAGAGTAATTAAGTTATGGCAGGAATCTCACCTCCTCGTCCTGAAGCAAAGCACAGGGTGAGCCAAACAAGGAATACGGACCACAGGATGCGGTCGAAGAAAGCCACGAAGAGCGATGTAGTCACAGACGTGGGACTCACGCTTCTGTACCACGGCAGCTTCCAGAAGACAGACGTCAATCCGCATCCGACCGACACGCACCAGCCTAGGAGCTGCATGCCCTGCACAACATACGATACGGGTAAACAGACAACACGAACGTCCATTACCACGACTAGCGCTCCTTGCGCGACAAGGATAGGAATGAGTAAAACGAATAGCGGTTTAGTTTTATCGCGAGTGCTCCTGTGCACCCTAATACGAGCAACCTAGAGTTGTTCGCGCGAGGCATACAGTGATCACATGCTTCGAGCACGCAATTTGATTGCCTGAGAATTGGTTCATACACATATATATTCACATAAAACAACACACAGCCTTTGCTGGCACTATCTATCCCTAATGCTTCGTTTAGTGGACCATTTTCTCCAGCAAAACCCTCTCCAAACCGCAGCAGTGCGAGACGAGGGATCACGATAAGCCTCTGAACTAAAGGATACGCGCCTTGAACTCTCCTTGTAATGGCTGTATTAAACTAATGTCATTTACTTGATCAAAAGCCACTGTCGCATTCCTTCACTATACCTTGGTAAGCTTCTTCTTCCGAAAGTCGCCCATCAGAAGAAACGTCATGCAGCCGCTGAAGTAAGCCGCTGCATGATAGTACGGCCGGATGTAGTATTCGTTGAATGTTTTTTCCATCAAGCTGCAAGAAGCAAAGGATATCAGTCAGGCAAGACAAGTGTACCGCTAACTTATTTCGTTCATGTATAACACGACATTGCTTTATCCTAATTTCTAAATTTAAGCAGCTCTAGCCTTGCGTGTTTCGTGCCACCGCGCATTTAAAACACTTAACTGAACCGGAGCAGACTGACGAATTCTCGCATCCGCATGCACGAGCGTATGTCAACAATCACGCTTAGTACCACTTGAAACAATCAAGGCATAGCCAGAGCATGCAACTAAACCTGCGCCCGTCCGCTGACACTTGTTTTGACGCGCAAATCCCGCCACTTTATTTGCTGAGGCGTGTTTGCGTTGGCTGAGCGCGTACTTTATTTGCAGAAAAGTCGAATAGGAGTTACGATCGCGCTGCGGCTCACTGCAACTCGAGCTGACAGTTGCTGTCCAAGCAGTATCAACATTGTGTCGCTTGCCATGCCGCGTCAAGTAATGAAGACTTCCTGTTTTAATAGATGAATCAGCGACACTCAATGCGAGTGGCCGCCGTCGTCGTCATGTTCTGAATAAAGACAATCTGTGATTGTCGTATTGCGTCCGGAGCAATGAGGGTTTCAGGGTGAGTAGACAAAAGTGGCGGCTTGATGCGGGAAACAGTCCTGCGCGTTGAACATTGCTCAAGAATACCACTGGAAGCCCGAAGCTTGATGATTGGCCAAGAACACAGGGAGAAGTAACGGGAGGATCTGAGCGCGGTTCCTCGGTCAAGATCAAAGACACCCCGGAACACATCCTTCTTCGAATCGCCTCTGTACTGGAGCGCGTTGCCTCACAGATCCGTTGTTGTAATGCGCATTCAGAGTCCTTAGAGTGGTGAGAGCGGTCAACAGACGGACTGATTTTGCGTCCTATACGGAGATCGGCGATACGAACTCTCCGCCGGATAGCAGGGTTTCGTCACACCGGATCGCTGGATCGAGGTACGAGGTAGGCCATCGCCACATCCAATGGCCGTTCTGTCGCCCGCACTATGTGCCCTGAACCATCATACGACGCATGCCGCAGCGTACGGCGACGCCGTTCGGTTGCGACGTAAAATTGTACCGTATGTTCAGCGCTTAGGAGCAGTACACATCCGGCTGCTACGGCACATACGCACGACTTTTGTTTTCACTTTTTCGTTCATCAGCGCCACGGAAGCTACAATTTACGGTGGCATGAAGAGCTGGGAATTCCTTTGGCTTAGGTATTGACATTGCGTGAATTCAGTCAGGCGTGGATCATACGCGCGTATCTACTTGCCGCCCAAAGCTGGTTTAGGTCATGGGTCTTTCTTTCTTTCTTTCTTTCTTTCTTTCTTTCTTTCTTTCTTTCTTTCTTTCTTTCTTTCTTTCTTTCTTTCTTTCTTTCTTTCTTTCTTTCTTTCTTTCTTTCTTTCTTTCTTTTGTTTCTTTCTACGTGTGGCTGTGTGGCTCACACCCGCACATCTTTATTGGTGCGGGCGGGGAGCGAATCTCCTGCTGTTCTCTTCTAGAAACACCAATTTAGCTCTATATAATAGCGCCGTAATACGAATCAAATCAATCATTTTCCTTTCCTACTTTGTCCACCTCGTTCCGGCAGACAAGGAAGCGGGTGAGTAGGTTCGTAAGTACTATGTTTAGAAACAGTTTATTCCGACGTTTGGCACCACGAATATTGAGGAACAGTCACATAAGAATAACAGGAACAAATATACAGGAACAAATATAAATATGAAATGTACAAAGCGTCTACAGAGCACTATACCCATGACACATTTACACGCAGCTTACACATGTCGGTTCACATATTTCCAGCTCACACGTTATCACTAACACAGGACTAACGTAAGTGCATACTTAAAATAAGTGGATTGCCATACACCATGTATTATATTGAAATTATGGAAACGTGCCTTGCAACGGCTATGTAAAATACTAGTTAGTTGTGATAAAGCACTTACTGCGTGTTAGCGCTGGGGAAGACGTTCATTGGTTGCAGTTCATGGCGCGCGACAACCCATGTCCCGATGGCACAGCCAAGTAGAGAGAGCGCGCAGAACGCCGTCACCAGAGCCGACTTGCGACTGGAAAAGACAGGCGCCAGGGTTCCTTATGCAACAAAAAAAAAAAAAAAAACCTTCAAAAGCCCTGCCTGCAATCGCAGCAGGACCCATGCGAAGAAGAATGAAATACGCTGCTTGTCCTTACTCACTATAATTCACTAAGATTACGCTGATTAACGGAACTCGCGATGTCCAGTGGAGGAGTGTGGTTTCAGTTTAATATATTATTTCGTTTTGCTCATATGTAGGTCGTGCGGTGACTGCGAGGCTTCCCTGGTTTCTCCATAATTATTATTTGCAAGGGTTCTACACGCCAATACAACGCTATATGATTATAAGGCACGCCGTTTGGGATGGCTCCGAAAATATTGGCCTCTTAGGATCGTATTTACAAATCTACCTTCTCCTTATCCTCTTTATCCGTCGTCGTTCCTGTACCCTTAAGGCTTGTCAAAAATCTCAAATGGCAAGCATTGTGAGAGACAGCGATACGGAATAGTCGTAGATATTGTATTAATCTGATATGAAACATATTATGGGTACAGGCACCATGCGGAAAAGTGGAGATCACATGCGGTCAGAAAACAATAGAGAAGGGTTGCGCGGACGTGTTTGTGTGTACGTTTACGTGTGTTTGTGCATGGCGTCAGCATGCTGCTGAGAAGGGCCGTACTGGTAACCAGTAATCCCGGCCGCACCAATTGAGAAATGTGCGGAAACATGAAGAAGGGTGCGGAATAGGATGCATATCGAAGTCCGTAATCCTCAAGCACAGAGATACCCAGAAAATAGACCTGACATTTAAGCACGGGAATTGCCGTCCTGCTCAGTCTAGCGTAGCACGACACAGAATCTGGTGTCAGCATTCCTTCAAGTAACGGTTAGTGTGGTTTCGTACCGGCTGGCCCCTTAACTTTAGCTGGTCATCTAGTTGTCATGAAAGACAAGTGCCACGGAGCTGCCAACGCTCCTGGTCGGACATCGTTGCTGGATCATTATCTCATCTCGTGCGTGTTCATCGCTATGCACAGGAGCTTCTCCGACAAATCAGCTGTACAGAATCCCGCAATCTAGAAGAAAGGTCATCGAGGGTAAAAGCTGCAAAATAATCCGTGCAGCTTTTTCAGACATCCATGCAAAATGTCTTAGTCCGGGATTTAGTGCTTGTCCGGCATCATACCGACGTAGTCGATGAACCCTGGATCAACGCCTTACCCGGGGAGATTACTGCGACCAGGCGAATTAACAAGGAGGCTAGAATTAAGGCGGCAGTGAAAAGGAGGACAACTCTGAACTCGAAGCACGGCACTATGAGGCAAATCAACACTGCGGTTTCTAATGTACAGAAGTAGTCCCTGTCCTACACACTACTGTTCACATTGCCGGAGAGAAGTGGGAGGGCTTTCTTATGGAAAAGTGGCCGTAGCTTGTACGTGAGTAAAAAAAAAATGTCCGTGTTTAGGCGGCGCTGTTGCGAAAATTTAGCGGCAACTAGTGTTTACTCGGGACACAAAGCATGGCGCGCACGTGTTACACTGAGCGCATGTGCAGCGCGCTTGCACTTTTACAGACCAGCGCAGCACATGGTGCATCAAGTGACCAAAACGACTGCTGCTGGACTGTCCAGTGCGAAGTAAAACAACGCCAGCTTACCCTTTCAGTATCAGGAGTGTTGGAAGAGCGACGAGAAATAGCTGGAAGTCGACCGACAAGAACCACGTGTGGATGAGCAGGTTCTGTAACAGAGACGTGGTAAAACGATGTAGATAAAAGTTAGAGCCGGCGTGTCATCACTCGACACAGTAATATGGCCACAATCACGGCACCTTTAGATTGATTTTGCCATCCCTATGATTTCAGCGCACAACCGGCGTAGTGATGGATATAAGAGGTTTGACATAAGAGGTTTGAAATGAGAATAGCCAGGTTACCAAACGTGCAGTGAATGCTGTCATGCGTATGGTCTCGTGAGATCGCTGTAGTGCGTAATCATCCATCCGCCTGTGGTCGCTAACAATGAACAGGAAACATTTAGAGAAGTGCGAACGATTAATTGTACAGGGTGAAGTGTCGAGCATTCTGACTTTTGCTGCTCTTGCTGCAATATTAAGTGGGATATCATGTGGCTACTCAGAGAAGCATTTAAGAATGGGAAAGTATGCGCATCTGTTAGTGCTGTGTATTTAAGTGTTGAGTGGCTCTTTCATTGTGAACCGATTGGTTTCGATTACTTTACTGAGATACTGCTCCGCGGTTACAGTCGAGGGAAAATTACACTTCAAGGCGTTGAAATGGGCCGATAGTTAGGGAAACAAATAATTGTGATGATACGCAGTGTCATCTAAAAAACAAAGGGTATACTGAACAGCCTATAGTATTATTGCCATGAACAGCCTTGACATAACAAACTTGAACAATTAACTAAGCTTGGGAATCCTCGCTACAAGTTCTCATTGTGACGGCCGGACAGGTCATAACACTCACCCTTAAAAAGGCGATGAACGGGTTTTGAACACTAACATTTATTACAAACTCTGAAATTGTGACGTTGTGCACAGTTGCGAAGAACGACACGCAAAGACATGCAGCGTCGTGCAGATCTCTTTATCTTACACTTGAGCGAAATACGAAATATTCCGAACGTATACAGTGCTCATGGAATGGAACACGTTAATTTTTGTCGAATGCTGCCAGTCGACTAAAATGGAAAGCTATCAGGTGCATTGTTTCTGCGCCATATGACTGAAATCTACCTTAATATGGGCTACTGCTGTCCAAACGTGCACGGGTGTACAGATAAATTATGACAGTTGTGCATGCGTTACTGATAAAGGGTATCCGGTTGCAATTGCAATTGCAGCGTCATAAAGGAAGTTACCGACTTATTACTGTGTTGCAACGGATTATACTTCCCACGTTATTGTATAACTGTTTCCCCAGGAACTGTTTCCTCAGGTAGCACATATACACACAAATAACATTCCGAAGATGGCGAGGGCACTGGTGGATCGAGAGGCAGAATATCGGTGCCGGCTCTCACGCATACGCACTCACCTTCTCGTCAAAGATTATTTTAGCAGTGCACGCGAGCTTACAAAATTTGAAACGACAAATTTAAAGTTAACACAAGAACTCAAAGCATGTGCGTGCAGGTTCCGGTTTTGCCGTCTTGATCTAACGGCGGCCTCACGGTTTATACTACGCTATATTTTCAATAGGTATTCGACGCATGTACTTATCATGCATATTCTTTTTCCTTCTACGCTTTGTGCAATTTCACCAGCAGTTCCCTCTCGGTGTTTGCGTTGTTATCTTGCAGTGTTTCCTCATGAAGACGCCTGCTTCGACGCTGAAGACGTTTTCTATGAGAGCACTAGTGTGAAGTGCGGTGTTGCCTTCTTGCTACCAGTTGCATGCATCTGAGTTAACTGTAATTTATGATTTTGTAGTTGCTTACAGGAAGTAAAGTTTGTGAATTACGAGGATCCTCCCTGCTTTAACGAGGTAATCGATGCGTTACAAAATTGGAATAACATGCACTAACCGATCACAAGTGATCCGTCATTTGCAACGTACAAGTCTGCCATTGTCACAACGGGTAAAGTGTGGCAATGCGCTTATTTCTAGCGAAAAAGAAAACGTTAACAATTTGGTCAGCGATGGTATCACCTCCTTGAAATTGCAGCCAGCTGCCATGTGTGTCCATATCTCCCTACACTCTTTTAAAAAAGTCTGTTGTGCAGCTTTATTCGCCATTCTATCAATCAGGATTCTCCCAATCGGCAGGCGGCAGTGTAAACGCCACCCACTTGTTTTGATTGACCATCCGCCTCTCCGAATAACCTTTTTGAAACTTGGAATGCGTGCCTATGGGACAGCAAACGGCGACTGTGTGCACGGCGGAGGCGGGCAGCGCCTACCGCTATTCAGCTACGCAAAAAGCAGACTGAATAGCTGGTTGGGGCCTCAGGGATTACCAACTCAACCGCTATCGTTCAAATACAAGCGCCCTTTGTCCCGTCTTATATCTTCGAATCTCTGAGTCAATGTCTAGATATTGCAGGCTACGAAAGCACGTAATATAGGTGCCAGAAATGCTCCTAACTTCTTCAGTTTCTTTATCAGCTGTCATATATTAGCGCGTGTGTCAGCTAAACTATTCTGACTTTATTGTCGGGTAGCCACCTGTACTAAGGACTCACTTAGCATACTAAGACTCACCGAAATGTTGTACTCGTAGAAGTTCCTTATCTGCAAAGCCAAGTGCCACCAGTGGTCGGCGAGTTCTTCGAAAATCATCTGGAAGCCGCCCTTAGCGTTCGGTCCCGTGACGATGTGAGGAAGTGGATACAAGCACATGATGACGAAGAAAAGTGGAAAGGAAACTCTGCAATCATAAGAAGATGCACACAACTTTGAAAGTCGATGGTGCCGGTTGGCAGTATGCTTCCCGATGTAATCACTCTCACTGCTCTGGTCATATTGATCTTTCAAGCACCCATGTGATCCTTTAGTGCTATGACGCTATGAGTGCTATTTACTCACCGCTAGAACATGTGGCAAATGATTCCGCAACATTCAGAACTGACACATTTATTTCTATACCAAAGGCCGCAACAGTAAGAAAAACGGTCACAACGTAAATATATATTCCGATGCCTGCGAAGGTGACTGATCCTTGAATTGCTTCAACTGCGCGTGGTTCCCGCATGCTATTATAACGTCCTGAAGTCACTTACAGGTTGCTCTCAACCAACAACAAAAGGTTACTTCTCTTGTTTATATGTAAATAAGCATCTTCAATTACGGAGCAAGGCTAAACAACTGACTACAGAGCTCAGGGATTCATTTTCCTGCTTATATTTTTATACAAAAAATAAATTCTTTTGGTGCCGACGTCGATTTCCGGCTTCCTAGTTCACATATTCCTTAAGTATATACGCACGTGCAATGCAGGAGAATGACCGAAATGAAGTGGAAGTCAGCGTTTTTCTTTACTTATTTGATGCTATGAAGCCCCCCCGATGCCCGAAAGTGTGTTCCAACATTCTACGATAAACAAAAATACTGCGTTAAATAAATGGCTTAATGCGAAATGGTTGGTTGCATGGTATGTGAGCCAGCTTTAGGTTATGAGAAATCGTGGAGTGGACAGCCTCACTCAGGCCGGACCTTCGACAAAAAGATTTATCCTCACGCACTCGGCGGACAGCTAGAAAAAAAAAGTACACAAAGAAGAAGAAAGATGAGCTATAACCGGGAGCTCAAACACTTATCCTAAAGTATGTTGTCCGACGTCTATTAGGTATGTGCTTGTGGGTACTGTTTATTATTTCCTATTTTGTCGCGCAAGGCAGACTTGTCGTTATTGGCACTCAAGTTGATGAGAACTGGCATTTAACATAGGCCAGGTTGCCTTCGTTTTGGACTGTTTCTTGAGTACATGACAACGTAGCGTTACAAGCAGGACTGCGACTTTTGTATTGTTGCTACGTGTGAGTTTGTGCAGCTTATTCATGGTCCTCCCCAAGTAATTTCTATGATTTTAGCATTTTACATGTGTTGGGATAAGACTGACTGCGGACCACTTTTGTGCCATTCATTGACAAGCGCTTGCTATATAGCGACGGGTACTGTTCCTGAACACCGACTGCGATTCGCCTCCGCATGGGTTTGTCGCAGAAATGAAGTCTTGAAAAATAAAAGAAAAGTAATATTCATCAAGTTTAAAGTTATATTTAGTGGATGCGGTATTACAGATCGTGGTTATTGCACAAAAGAGTTATTTACTACAGGGAAGCGTATTTGATCAAAATTAAGTGGATATAGGTATATGCGCATGGTACTGAATTTATGCATATGTGCCATACGAAAGGAAGGAAGGAAGAAAGAAAGAAAGAAAGAAAGAAAGAAAGAAAGAAAGAAAGAGAGAATTTAAGTAGACAGTACGGTCCACTAGGGAGATTTAAATATGTCTTAGTTCTTTTAGCTTGTTAGAACGTATAGAAATGTTCTGGCCGCTATCTGTGCTCGTCGTTGGAAAATGGACGTCCTATTTTAATGCGAATGTCTTCGCAAACTTAAGCCTGCTATCTATCTATCTATCTATCTATCTATCTATCTATCTATCTATCTATCTATCTATCTATCTATCTATCTATCTATCTATCTATCTATCTATCTATCTATCTATCTATCTATCTATCTATCTATCTATCTATCTAAGCAGCGCGCGTTGAGCAAAGACATATCTGTCAGGAAAAGTTGCTACCGGACTCTTGCGGGATTCAGATGCAATGACACAAATTTGTCGATCGATCAGGAATGTTTACCGAGCAAAGAAGATGACATGTTGTCAACGGCACTGCGCCTACTTTTTTCGAAGCGATCAACAGTTGCGCGCCTCGACGAAGCAGTATATGCCAGACACTGCCACTGCTGCTGTACTGACATACCCGCCGTTTGAGCGAAAAAAAACTACTGAGTAAGCCACTGTTAAAGTGCGCGTTTCCTTACCGAGCGGAACTGTAGTCCACATAAAGACATCTACATGGATGTCGACTATTGGAAAGACCAATAAAAGACTATGGAGCTCGGCTGAAACAGCCGATAGCCTCTGCCAATATACGTATTTGGTATTTAGTACTTGGATATCATTTGCAATATGTAGTAGCTGCTGTTTCGTTTGTCCTTTGAATTTCGAAGAAGAAACGTGTGCGCCTTATGAGTACCACATCAAAAGATAAAGTCAAACGGCAGGGTACCGTCTTGACTAACCTGTTTGCACAAAAACCACAATCATGTGGCGTGCCGTAGTGGTAAGCGAAATGGGTTGGAGATCTGAAGATGACAAATCATGCTCCCGCATAATCTTTTATAAATGCATTTTTGTAATAACGCGTCCTGTCATGATTTTTTTAATATTTATATATGCACTGCATGGTGGCAGGGAAGCACCACGTTATTTTGGTGTAGCGCAGTTTGGCGTTGCCAGTAACCGGCGCTTCTCTGTATCCCGCGCCATGCCAGTATGCATAGTCACACTGGTCCGTTATCATCAGCCTGTCTACGCCCACTGCTGGGTAAAGGCTCTCCCATAGATCTCCAATTATCCCTGTCCTGTGCTAAGTGGGCCCAATGTGTCCCTGCAAACTTCCTGATCTCATCTGCCCACCTAACTTTCTGTCGCCCCCTGCGACGCTTGCCTTCTCTAGGAATCCACTCCGTTACCCTTAATGACCAACGGTTGTCTTGTCCTCGCATTACGTGGCCCGCCCCCGCCCGTTTCTTCTTCTCAATTTCTATTAATATGTCCCTAACACGCGTTTGTTCCCTAACCAACTCCACTCTCTTCTTGTCCCTTAAGGTTACCTCGACCATTTTCTGTTCCATAACTCGCTGCTTCGTCCTCAATTTAAGCTGCACCCGCTGGTCCGTACTGGTCTCATAATCAGGTATGGCGCTAGACTCTGGCGACCAGTGGCGCTGGGTTTTTCAGTAAAGAGATGTAGAAAAAAAGTCATGCTGTGGGTGCGGTAAAGAAACGAAATATTCCCTGATGCGTACAGATGCAAGAAGTCTCGCGAGCTTCTGCAGCGTTTCACCTGTTATATGAAACGGAGTATCATGTGTAAGCCTTGGCAAGGCTCTGAATCTCGGGAAGTATGATATGAAGGAGTAGCCAGTCAGCAGCCTAATCACGCCCTTAACAACAATGACCAACCACTGAATGACACTGGTGGTCGTCCCGAACATGCTGTCACACAAAAGAAATAATTTAGTTTGCCAGCGCTCTTTGGCGGCAAAGGTGTCGCGGGTCTCTATGGTGCACGTTCGCCACTTCTTGACGCCGCAGTCCACAACGTTACACTGATGCGCTTGCTGTGAACCTGCACAGGTCTACGTTTAAACTGTCCTTGCTACCTCCGTGCAGCACGCGTCAGGTCTGACCGACCAACCGACGTATATAATCGCAGGATTTCTGGTTCATTCCGTCGTTGACTCCTTGATTTTATTTACGAATCAACTTTGCACGTCAACATTTGATGCCTACCACGTTATACGTAATGTAAAGCTTAGGTGCCTAGAGCTGTTTGCTAATATTCATTATTCATTCCTGGTGAGAACCATCGATGAACGGGATAAACTAAGCTTGGAAATACTTTGATGCTACGACGTCGCCCGCGAGTTTCGAAGAGAAGTCACTCGCCGCCTAATTTTGACATTGTTGCCTTTACGTATAATCGCACATGCTTTCAATAGTACATTTTCGTATTTTCTTATAGTCTGTTTATACATTTCCGTTCTCGATTTGCACTGTGCTCTTTGTACTATTCTGTTTGTATAGTTGATTTCAATGTTGCAAACCTTCCTACCCTGTAAGAACCCCAAAGGGCTCACAGTATTGATATAAAAGAAAACAAATAAATAAGAACCTTCAGAAAACAAAGAAAGGAACACGAACGAGTATAGGCGGCCGAAGCTGTATTTGGAGCACTTATTTATAGGTTCCACATGATCAAAAAATCCTTACGAGGAATTCACTTACCTCATCAACCTCCGAACTACGGCTACAACAAAGGCAAGAGGTCCGTTTCTCTTTTGTTTGGTAACAGTGAAGCAGAGAAAGAAACCACTGCAAAGATAATAGTGACCATTTGTTAGAGAAACCGTGAAGGCAGATCTAACTTATACAGCTTGAGGCTCGGTGCCAAATTCGGGAAAAAATATTGTTGTCAAATGCTTTTTGCCACCATTCAACCGGCTAATGATTTGTTCGGCATTAGAAATGGAATGGCTGAGCATTTTTTTTTTTTTCGTACGATAGAGCGCATCGTGCTCTGACATTCAGATTGGTGTTCAGATTGTCTGCTTTGTACGTTAACACGTAGCCTCTGCTTCCTTTACCTGTCTTTCTTTTCTTTGTTTTTCTTTAGCCACATCTGTGATAATCCCGTGTGAATAATATTTAAATACCTGAGCTTGCACGCTCAGAACACTGTCTCGGAAATAATCGTCCTGTTTCATACACTCACTGTTCATATTATATGCGTCTTTTCCGTTCCTCTAGTACGTGTTCACCATGCTATATGTGCCACGCCACGGTGGTCTAGTGGTTATGGCACTCGTCTGCTGATCTGAAAGGTCGCGGGATGAAATCCCCGTCGCGGCTGCTGCATTTCGATGGAGGCTAAATCTTGAGGCCCGTGTGCTTTGCGATGTCAGTGCACGTTAAAGAACCTCAGGTGGTCGAAATTTCCAGACCACTCCACTACGGCGTCTCATATTCAAATATGGTTTTGGGGCGTAAAACCCCAGAAATCAATTAACATTTATGCTATATGTGTTCGTTATTCTATGTATGTTGGCTTCTGTGGAATTAGATTTGTTTTACAAGCCTTGGTACAAAGTTACCGCAAAGTTAAGGGGGGACGCGGTCGAGCTCTATTCGACAGAATTTTCTGCGCTTCCGTTGCCCGTAACTTTAAAAGGCTTGCAGAAATAATCCCAATTTACTTTTGATTTTTAATATTCCTGTGGTTTCTCTTGAGATAAAAGGAAAATTTCATCTAGACTGCCTTGTTTTACTTGCTATGCTTCTTATAGGAAGATAACGGGGTTAATGTCCTAACAAACTTGTGTATTATCGTACTGAGGGCCAACATAATTAATCCAGATCACCACATTGAATCTCAGTAAAAAGACTACTTGCACTTCATACTGGATATTTTTAAGTGTTCATTAAAGCTGTTATTGTGGCTGCGTAAAGGTGACATTCTCATTTCGGACTATAACAGTCCACCCCTCTCGCTCGGAAAATTGCGCCTGTGTTCACAGAGCGTGTTCCCAAACGGTTCTAGGAATAAAAGTTTACGAAAAGCAGACCGTTATAGCTCTTATGCAGCAAACATTGCCTCCAACGTTGCGGCGGCTTCCTGTTTTATTTATATGCATGTTAAGAAGATACCCGCCCGATGCGATAAAATTACATTGCTATGCAAAGCCCGGGCTGGGACAAATCCACGTTCCTTCCTGGTCAGTTTTGCCAAACCGACGGAAAATCGAGGTCCAGCGATTTGCATGCGGAACAGTGAAGGCGAACTGAGAGGTACACTGATAGGACGACTTTAGCTGCATTGAAGCTCACCCCATAACGCACCTTCGGCTTTACAATATATCATAAAACAGGTCCCTGATTCATTGCGTTCGGTACCGCACTGCTTTCCGGCAAATTGCCCGAACAAGAACGCTGCGCTTAACTTCACGGAGGAAGATTCTGAAAGGGCTGCCCGTCAAAGGACGGTAGCTGTAAGTGAATAGACATTCACATAACTGCGCATCGATTACGGACTACTGATTCATTGCAAAAAAAAAAAAAAAATGACTCATGAAATCAGACAAAAAGAACAAAGTTCGCGTTCTTTGGGAAATATTGGTACATATTTTTAAATCTGAGAGAATTTTACGGTGGGGTCACGAAACAAGAATGGAGATTATTTACACTGTCACTTGCGCTGAGAACAATTTCCAAATATTCATTTAGGCTCATTTCTGAAATGCACCGACATATCACGAAAATTAGGTGGGTATGTGAACAAGCAAAGTGCCTTGCCTGAGGAAGAAGAAGGTGTCCGAACTGTTGTAAGCTGCTGCACCGATCATGTCGTACCATTCATCGAAGATGGCGACGAAATTTAAAAACGGTGCTAAAGCAAAAAAAAAAAAAAACGAAGAAAAATATTTAGGCACATTTCATTTCGAAGTGATAATAGTACGGTGGAGCATGCGCAGTCGAGTAGGAAATATAAAAAGCAACATTCGACACAACACCTGCCACGTAGATAGGAGACTATCGCGGTAAATTCAAGATTCATCAGAACTAACAAAGTAGGACAGTGTTGAAAGCCCTCAGGTTAAAAAGCGCAAAAGCGTCAAGCTTGGGGATGTCTCTTAGCAAGCAAACAAAGCGGCGAGCACAACGGCATTAGAATCAGTGCATGGCAAATTCGTACTCTCTTCCTTTCAGAAATATATATCTAGTAAATCAGTTCTGCGGAAACCTGCAAGGTCGAGTAACGTGCACATATCCCTATGCCCATGGGCATCGAATTGCCGATGGATTCGCCCTCGCCCTGTCAATCGCTAGCCTCGTGGTTAGCTCAATCTGCAGAGCGAGAGCCCCGGACAGGCGTTGGTCCCGGGTTCGAACCCTGGACCAGGACGAATTTTTCGGCAACTGAGAAGCTTTCATTTCTGAGAAAACCACTGGGATTTCCTTGTAGCTTTGTGCTACGAACGGGTAGATGCTAATTTTCCTTTTTAAGAATATATCTACATGCGCATTAGCAACGGGGGCACATTGTAAGGTGTGAGTATGCGATTAACCCGGCAAAACTGTGTAGTGGCTATGCCATTTTATGTGAACGCCTGTGTACTGGGCGATGTCAGTGCACGTTAAGGAACCGCAGGAGATCGAAATTTCCGGAGCTTCACCAAGGCGTCTCTCAAAATGAAATTCTGATTTCGGAGGGTAAAACACCGAAAATAGTCAATAGATTGATTTTGACAAAAATCAATCTCACTTCACGAACAATTTTGAGAAAATTACTCGTGAAGTAAGAAGTGTTACGTTGACAACATGTAGCGAAACTAGAACTTGCGTTTCACTGTAAGAAGGTCCAGGAAGCAACGACTAGGAGGCCGGCACCATACACTGCCATCATGGACACAACACGTGCTCGAAAACCTACGTACTATCCTCACTATATTCAAACATAACAACTAATGCTTCAAAGTACAATTGCGCGACCTTTCAGCGTAAACGTACGCGTAGCCACCCAGGCACCTTCGCGAAGACAGCCTGTGCATGAAATAGCGGTTCACATACAAAAAGCCTAACAACAGAGAGAGAAAGCTGTATTCTTGCGTCTACTACAATTCAGTATAGATACGATGTGTAAACTCTGAACAGTTCTACAGGATGTTGTCTTAGGAGTTTATAAATTCCAATTCAACAAAGGGGTACACAAGTAAACGATGCTCGGTCCTGGAAGCTTAGCAGCAACAGTGTGTCGCGCTGCTAAGCTAGGAGGTGCGGCTTCAATACCCGCCTGCCGCTGCTGCATTCCCATGTGGGCAAAGTTCAATGACTACTATATATGTATACACAGATGCACGTGTGGTAACTCCCGATGATCAAAATAAATCCTCATCCAGCCAGTACGTCGTGCTTGGGGCACCCGACCTCAAATATCCTCATTCGATCTTTTTATTTCGCGCTTCACTAAGCACAGATGAGATGACGTTAATGCATTCTTTTTGCGCGTTAGTTGGACGTCCGATATTCTTAATTGAGAAAAATATCAATCTAACCATTTGCTACCGTCATTACTTGATCGATTTTCATGGAAACTAACGGTTTTCCACTATCTGTGACATCCCGACTGTACAACCCGGCCAGGCTCGAAGGAATGCGGGAGGAAGTAATATAAAACAAAGAAATAATCGAAACGAAACGCCTGTAGGTATACGTAAAAGTAACTGATCTATGAATGCATGTATCGAATTGCAACATAACGGACTTTTCATAGCCTGGTCTGTTTTACCAATGCAGGGCAGTTACCAAGATTGCGAGAGTATCAGGCGCCTCCGGCACAGTTCCTTCATTAAACGTGGGTCATTTCAAATTTTTAATTTGAAATGACCTGCGTTTTGTATGAAACGCTTCTATAACCTCAGTTATACCGTACGGAATCTTGATGCTGTACTGCAAGCTCACCCTACGAACTCCGGGATCCGCTCCATACTTCAGTGGCCTTGTAGGGAGTCATGAACGCCACTACTTAGAACACTTACTGTGGTGAATCATTGACGTCACTGCCAACGAATAATCGCTGGACGCTTTATAACGACATATTCTGAGCACGGCTGAGAACTTATCCATATTTTTTTACGGAGCACCCACAATGGTATGGAATAGCGTACAATGAACGTGTTGCCTACGTAGCCCGTATTTGTTTTTTAAGGTGAATATGTACGTATTCCTTGTTGATTGTGTGTGTGTGTGTGTGTGCGTGTATGCGTGTGTGTGTGCGTGCGTGCGTGTATGTGTGTGTGTGTGTGTGTGCGTGTGTGTGTGTGTGTTCGTGTCACTGTTTTTTTTTTCTACAGCATAACTGGAGGCGCTATCTTCGTAAATAGCCAACCCACCAGCAACCGCGAATAAAGCGGCTTTATTTTTCCGTATCATCTAAAAGAACGCTTACCTCCTTTTAATCACAAATAAAAGCGGTTTTGTGTACATTACGTTAACGCTGTTTAATTTCGTCCGTATGGTGCGAATGATTGTATTTACGAACTAATCTTTAAAAGCAAAATTGGTGTGCTGGTGTGTTTGCGTTAAGTCTCGTTTTATCGCCTACTTACTGCGATTATGCCGGACTTTCATTATGCCACTCCTGAGCCATTTCATCCGGCTGCACACTCCATGTCATGCGGTCACTTACAGTTTGTACCCCGGTCATCTCGATTTCGCTTTCTGGTTTTACCACCGTTCCGTTAGATTCACTACTGGCTTCCACTCCCTGCATATTATGTTCGCCTCCTGTTCTTTCTTCCTGCATTCGCTCGTATAACTTACCTACAGGCAAGACCACTAGGGCACTTTCTATCAGAAATGTTTCATTACATCGTAAACATTATGCTTATTAGCAAGGCTGGGTGGAGAAGACCGAAGAAGACACGCTGCTTGTCGTGCATCTGCAGAGCTCAGAGTGAAATACGAATGTATGAACCAACTTGAGCGTATGTAAATTTGAGCAGGTCCCGCTAGATCTGCTGTTAATTTTGTTAAAATTCGATGGCCTCGCTTGGGCTACCTAAACGCGAAAAACTTTGTCTTTCTGTCTGTGTCGCTCGATTCAACCGTCAGACGAAAACCGATTCAAAAAGGTGACTAAAACCAGTCGCGCTACTACTAGCACTGGTGGCAAGGAGTCATGCACGCAAACATTACACAACGCACAGGAAACTTCAGGCCAATTTGACGCAAAATATATGTACTTAGTCGTTATCCGCAGCGTTCGTTTAACTAATAATACATATTGCACAGGTTTCTGCGTTAGTAAATGAAAAATCAACGCGTTGGATACGCTGTCGAAGAGACGCTACGCGTTAAGCGTTAAAAGGTCTCAACAAATGGTGCGAGAGCAGGGAGAACGCGAGAAATTTGGATCGAATTCAGCAAAACCTCCATTGCATCCATCATATAAATAGTGAGAAGGCAAGGGAACCGCGTGACGGTTGGGAGGGAGTAGAAGAGAGGGTGTTTCAGGAGCGGCAGAACAATATCGTATTTCGCCATCATTTGCAGCAAACCAAGCACATAGGCAGCCAATTCTTTAGCTGCCCATAATTTCTTTGAATGCGAATGAATATAAGTATCAAGAAAGAATACACAAACTTACACAAGGAGTCCGACATAGTGGAGTAAATGTGCATGATCACAATGTGGACAATGCATGCGAAACGCAAACCGTGCAGGAACTGCATTGAGTATTGGTCGGCGTTTGCCTTGTCGGCCACCCTTAGCAGGTCACGGGTGTTGGCAGTGGCTGAAAAAGCCGCAACGATTCGGAGCAACGTGCCTGTTGGAAAGAGGGTGCGCACGAATTACACGTATGTTTTTTGGCAGTCATTGCGCGCAATATAAGCACATTACTATAACCGTACTGACCGTTACAGTGTGGTTCTGATAATACAGGGAATTAAAACTACACAGGCGAAACGTGGCAACTTTGTTGACGTCGCAGTCACCGCATTGATGTTCAGTACAGGCGATGTATAGGTATTACGTGTCAGTGTGCTATGCCTGAAGGTAACGTTGTGAATAAAAAAAAAAGACAACATATGTATTATACAACAGTCTGATGGGGATGAATATTACATTGGTACATGTTGCTTGGCTATTGATATTGGCTTGCTATTGAGGAAATGTGGTTCGTTAGTTTTCTGTAGCCATGTATCTTCGATGTTATGAGGGTATACAGCGAATAATCTCATTACCGTTATTTCTAGTTCAGAGCTGCTCTGTTGCCAAGCTCTACAAGCAGAAAGAAAGTATTGAGAAAGCAAAACACTTGTACGGCACACAAGAGGAATGCCGAGAAAACAACTGAAGGACATTTCGCAGGTGCGCACAATCATGATATGAAAAAACGTAATTGCCATTACGTACTGCGTTCGCCGTTGCCTTTCGGCCTCTTTTTCATAATGAAATCAGCTGCTGTAGCACATATAATTGCTACAAGAAGCACAGCGAGGAAGGACCTGCAAACAAAATGGACGTTTGGGCATTGGCGTGTAATATCTCGGTAGAAGAAGCACTTGAGTGTATTTTTTTTTTCAAATACCAAATCATTGTCTCCATTGTTGTACCAAAAACGGGAAAAGAAGGCAGATCTGGCGTATGTGGCGTGCCGCTGTGCCATCTGATGCAAACTAACGCAAACTGCATTGCCGTGCCATGAGACAGCATCGTTTTTGCAAAGCGCGCCTGGTGCGGAAATGGAAGCCTCGCCAACGCGCTGAGCGTCGGGAGATGGCGCAGAAATGCAGTTAGCGTTAAAGCCCCTCCTCTTACGGAGTAGAGGGGATTTAGTTAGCGTCGCTCCTACGTGTACTGCAGACCCGCCAAAGGGTGCCGCAGACGCTACGGTGCATATCTACCCCTCTAAGCAGTTTATGTACGAGAGGAGACCTCCAAGTGCTTGACACTATAAAAAAATGCATTCTTTCTGAAAGGGTCCCTGAAACGGTGTTTGACACTGTGCAACTTGTTAGGCCACGCCATTATCAAATAATTCCCACGATCCCGCGATAAACTAAGCAAAGCACCTTGCCCCAAGGCGTTGTGGGTTCGTTTTTGTCGCCTTCTTCTTTACCACTTCTCTTCCTCCTCAACTCGCCTAGCTGCGAAGTGCACACTAGCGATGGCTGCGCCTCCCATGTCAGCCGCTGTGCGAAGGCCTCATAGTGACGTGGCGCCGTCATATAGCTATTGAGCACGGAGGAACGAAAAAGACACTAGGAGAGGACGCCACGTGACAATCTTGAAGCCTAGGCATAAAAAAAATTAAAGGAAGGAATTATGGGAAGTGGGCCCCGGCGGTAGAATATAATGCGCCAAGCGCACAATAAAGGTTCCCAGGCAGCACGCAACGTAGGGCCGATATTGGTTTTATGGCGGCAAAGTTCGGCCCATCCACGGCCTAATGTTGCCGACAGCGAGCCAGTATCGGCCACGCCGCCGTCAATGACTGGCAACGTCGGGCTACTATAGCCGCTGCCCCGCCGATATCGGCAGGCCGTCTACTGTAATCGGCAACATGGGGCCGCTTATGCCGCGTTACTGCCGACATCGGCTGAGGCGATGGCTTTCAACGGCAACTATGGCGCCGATTTTGCCTTTCTACAGACAATATGGGCTGGCCGACGCCATTTATCGGCAACACTGTGCCAAGTATGCCACCTTAAAGCCCCCGTCGGCTAGCCGATAACTTTCTCCGGCAAATGTGGCGCCGATTTTGCCGCTCATCGGAATCACCTGAGGAATGGCGAATTTGGCGCGATATTTGCCCAGGAAGATTATTTCACAGGAGACATTCAGTCATTTCTGTTGTCCTGGAGGCAACGTCGACTACGCCGCAGCCTTTCATGGTTGATATCGGCCGGGCCTCTTTAGAAGCCTGCTGTATATAACAATAGAGATCCGATCGGCACAAGGATGACCGAAATTCACTTGAGAGATTCGACGTAAGAATAAGATGTTGAGCTTCATATATTCATGTATACGCGTTTCAGTGCCGGAACATAGCGCACGTGCGTTTTGAGCAGCATATATGACATTATGTTCGCGCGCATTGTTTTTAATAAGCAGGGCACACAAAAAACATGCATATAAACTATTCATATATACATCTATAGGCTGTTTTGCGGGAACTTAGCGAAACAGGCTGGCGCAACAGTTAACATTAGCCAGAAGGATCGACAAGCATGGTGGAAAATTATCTGACAGCGCGCATGTCAGAAAATTTAAATTCATAGAAATTGAACTAGTTCGTGCATACATCGATGGGCATAACCAGCACTCATATGTTCAAACAAAGATAAACAGTTGCAAGCGGCGCTATACTACTGACATTTAGCAACCTATGGAAGGAAAAGGCATATGGAGGTAACAGCGCGTGGACAAAAAAAGGTCTAGCGCCGACTTTATGGTGCGCTGAAGCGGAGATAAACTCGCCACCGGCGTTATACTACTGACATTTAGCAACTTATGCAAAAGAACGGTATACAGAGCTAACATTGCGACAGCGAGGAGACAATACTGATCTAGTGCTAGCTCTATAATGAGAGGACCATGAAATACATAGATCCATTTGTATTGCAAATTCAAATGAAGTGCTCTTGTCAAGACCACGACATTTGCGAAAAAAGCAAAAACGAAAAATACCAAGCGGTGATATGGCAAGCATTTTTCATCTCAAAGGTGGCAAACAAATGCACACACCTATAATTGATATAGAGAGAGCTTTTCTGGTGAGTTCTACTAGAGTGTATCTGATCACAGAGTGTTCTTGTGCAGGCGATCTGCGTATCTTATGTTATATAAAAGCAGCAAGCATGCACTGAAAAAAAAAATCAGTTGAAAATCAAAGCTCTCTTCTGTTCCCTGGTTTATTCATACGTTTGAGCAGGGTTACAGCATAAACCAGCCGTCCTAAGTCAAGCTGTTGTTGACCACGTGGCCCTCCACTACATTTCATCAGTGCGTTCGCGAAACTAGTGCAATCCTTTCAAAAACAGCTCCTGTACAGCGCAACGCATGTATCGCAGCTCGCATAAGCTCAGCAAAAGAAAATAATTGTCTACTGGTCGGGTAGACAATGCACCTCCATGCTCTCTACTACCACGCAGATACAATAGGCTAATAATTCCTTAATATGTCCACGCCATTGCGTATAATTCATGCTTTTTTTGCTTTTTTGTGTAACGTCCGTTTTTGCGTTCTTTCCATACATATCGAATTCGTTTACACATCGGCCATCGGTTACGTTGTACTGGTTAAATGAGCAGAATATATCGAGCTTGAGTGCATGCTCTGTGCAGTGTGTCGGATTTATCACTGGCGTTCGTATGAGACTATGGCGTTGATATAAGCGCACATGTGCGTATTCTGATATTTAACAACTCATTTATTTATAACCAATAAGGGCAAAAGAAGGGCGCGTAGAGACAGAGTCATCGCAGTATTTCTTGTCGTGCGGAAAGGCAGAACGTGCATGTCTTTCGTGCGCTGAAGAAAACGGCAGGAATTCAAGCAGAATGGCGGCGCCGTGCGTCCTCGCTACGTTTGTTGCGTGCAGTGCAGCATTTCGCTCTCGTTTTTAGCTATAGTGGGTGGTTCAGTCTCTGCGAAATCCTGTGTTACAAGTAGCTGGCAAGAGAACACATGCGTGCCAGCATACGCCACAGGCTGCACTGAGCTGCACTTAACAAATGCAGTCCCTGCGGGTGTCCCCGCCATTGTGCAAAAATGTTTGCCCCACAGACATGCTGTCTTCCACGTTTTGAGACAGCTACAAAAAAAAAGAAAGCAAGAAAAACGAGCGTGCTCTGCCGAGAAGCAACCTAGCACGTGCTAAGCCAGCAGCAACTAAACATAAAAAAAAGTGTGTGGGGAGGGGGGCGCGCGTCCCCTCCCGAACTGGCCACCTTTGTCACGGCCCCCTCCGTGAACATCCATTGTGCTCATCTAGAGTTTGCAAAGAATGTGGTTCTGAACCTGCTTTTGCTGGCGTTCGCTGCCTTCCGAGGGGAAACCACGAGGAACTCTCTCCGCGCTCTCTCGTCGCGGCTGCATCGCTACCAACGTGCAAGGTGCAAGAACGAGTTTCAGCGGCTGCACGCAGTCTGTCCACGCGTTTATCGTTTATCATGTACCGCATTTATCGATCATTCAAGTTGATTGCGCGATTCCTTGGCGAGTGTACCTCCTAAGACAATGCCCATCCCAACTGTGACATCGGTTGTATATGAACACAAGCCTGTGCCTTTTGGTGAGACTACAGTGTCGTCGCCGAATTTGTATTGCGGACTCACAGCTGAAGAGTGCAGAGCGGATGCCAAAATTCGGTAAGTTGCTGGCCAGTTTTCAAAATGGGATGTGGCACATATTGTTGTCATGTGGAAGCACCGGTTCCACGTTATATATTATTTGTGTCGTGAGGTGCGTAGGCTCTTTATTTTCGAATAAAGAGCCTACGTACATTGTCCCAAAGCACTTTTACTTCATGTAGTTAATCCTGTGCTTGTATCAAACACCCTTTGTGTGGTGACTTGCAGTTCTCGTCTCGTAACATTTTCTTTTCTTGCCCGTATTTTTAAAGGTAATGTGATACCGAACACGCGCTCCTTGGTGCAGGACATGTGCGGCAGTTCGGCACGCGATGTCATTTTTAAAGTAGCCTTGAAAAGAGGTTCCTTCTCTAATATCTGCTTATAATGCACCTTACACCTATCATTTAAGAACATTTTTTGCCTAACGACCCCATCCCTGGGGTGTGTCGTGTTAACTCACGTCTACATGTTTTCCTTTACGATGTATGCCAAAAATATTAAATTTATTATAATGCAAGATGCACCTATTTCAAGTAATGTGCCGCTTTTAAAGTTGCTTTGCAACAGATCCTTTACTCACGTTTTTTCCCCCTTGGGTATCTAAAGCGACACGACACCAAGATCTCGGGGTTGGATATTGAACATAGATTCATTATATTTAAAAGGACGACTTTGTTTTGTTATTTTCTAAAGTAGTGCCCGATTATGAATGTTTATGACATTTCTTATATTTCCGCGTTTGTTCATGAGTCGCACATAAGTTGCGTGGAATTATAGTATAGTGCTGATGTGCTCCACAGCTGTGCTAATTTTCACGCCTTTTCCCGCAGGTTCCACCCTTGCCGAAGCTTTTCCACTACGACGGTGCAA
The DNA here is from genome assembly GCA_013339685.2 of Hyalomma asiaticum. Taxonomy (NCBI): domain Eukaryota; kingdom Metazoa; phylum Arthropoda; class Arachnida; order Ixodida; family Ixodidae; genus Hyalomma; species Hyalomma asiaticum. The sequence continues at coordinate 77,063,522 of CM023484.1, forward strand.
CACGATAATAGCATATTATCAATTCAGAGTTCACAAAATAAATGAAATAGTGCTTTTCCCTATAAACCTCTCTTGTTGTGTTATTTGTTTTGGTGAGAACGCATTAATAGAAACTACAGAGGATCCACTTAGCCCCACTTATTACTGTGTTAATAAAGCTTTCGCGTATGCATGAGAGGCACATTTACACAAACTACTGTTGGTCCTTCGAAAATGTGAAAACAAAAAATAAAATTATCGCAATCCAAACGGCGCGACACACGTGGGGTAAACTACAAACACCATAGTGGCTGTGAACGGTCGCGCAAGGGGTTTCCCGATGTCGGCGGGGCCGACAACACGCCAAGAAAGCCTGAATGCCTGCAACATCGGCCAATGCTACCTAGCCAAATCCGACCCATTCTGGCTGGCCAAATTTGACCCATTCTGGCTGGCCAAATTTCGCCCACGCTGGCTGGCCAAATTTCGCCCACTCTGGCTGGCCAAATTTCGCCCACTCTGGCTGGCCAAGTTCGACCCATGGTGGCTTCGCCACAGTGGCGCCATTCTGGCTGGCCGTCATCGGGCACATGTGGGTGAAAGTAGCGCGAGCGCGATTTGCCGACTTAGGCCCGATATCGCTGCCGACTTTGGCCGACTTCATGCCTACATAAGTCCTGTGTTGGCGTGCTGCCTGGGTTACCGCGTCCAAACAGCCTTGAGAAGGTCCCTGCAACTATGAAGGGACTAAGTATACACGAGAGGCACCGGCGTCACAATAACGTGACGCCGCTTCCAAGTTTTTTTTTTTCTTTTTTTTACCTTTGTGCTATTAAAGCCGGTCGGCCTCAGTAGCGCTGTGGTGGCTAGAATGCACCCACACTAATTCGCCGGCGATGCGCCGCCAGGTGCCGCGACGATACCGTTGGCTGGCCCTCCGCGGCTCACGATGTCAGCTGGTAAAGCCAATCACACCACTCATTTTGTGCCCCTTGCATGGCTCATATAGGCAGGGACAGTTGAAGACACTTTGAGTTGCGTTGAACTTTAACGATGCGCATAAGGACTGTGGCAGTGGAACCCGTCACCGTCGGCTGATATACAGGTTCTCTGTAAGTCAGCCGAAGGTGACGGGTTCCACTCCCTCTAGGTTGCAGCTTCGATGTCTATCAACTTGAAGATGCTGCGTTCCAAACGGCTGTATCCTTGCTCGCTTCAAGGTGAAGCTATACCAATTTTCCACAGAATCATAATTTGTCCCACTGGCTGAAAGGGTAGCGTTAACCTGTTAATAATTTATATGCATGAATGCAAGAATCTATTTAGAAACGGCGTCTTTCTATCTATATATTTACAAAGGAGCTACTTCCCTGCTGTGGTGCTCGATCGTGTAAGTTGTTTGCTAATATTGCTGAGCTTTGACATCTCGCTCAGTAAACATTCTAAAGGTCCAATCCGTCACCTTTTTCACATACAAACACAAGCTTGAAGAAATATTCACAATTTATAAGTGTTGCATTTAATTCTCGACTTTCCTCAGTTTTTGTGCTAACACAAGCTTGAAGAAATATTCACTATTTATAAGTGTTGCATTTAATTCTCGACTTTCCTCAGTTTTTGTGCTGAGGCTCCGAGAGGCCTGCCTTTGCACGGCGTACTGAGGCAAGCGCCATCATAATTTGGAATTTATGGCAATTTTTGTCGTCTTCCGGCGTGGCAGGTATTTGGGCCTATTTCCAAATATATGCATATATTGTCGAAGCATTCTGATTAGATGGAGCAAGATGTCGTCGAAATAAATGAAAGTCCTCCAGCGTCGCTCAAATGAAATGTTTGTTTTTGCTTATGTCTGACTCGTACTCAGGCGCTCTTGAACTCACAAGTCAGCGTGCCTCTGAGTCAATTCAAAAGATAGTCTGCCTATCCATGGGCGAGGTATGGCTCTTCGTAATAGCCCATGCGATGTAATAAATATGAGCCCAAGAAGTACTTGTTGTTGGGCGAGTTGGTAACTAAGCTTGCTAAACATGTTGAGGCGCAACACGAAACGAAGAAAGAAAAAAGAAAAACAAGAAACTTGCGCTCACCTGTCTCTTTCCTGTTTCTTCTCTCTTTGCTTGATGTTGGGCCTGAACATGTTTACTGACAAAGGTGACACGAGTATAATTCTACGCAGCATTTTGCTAAGGCGTGTATTTGTCTCTGATAGACATCCCATCAGTCAGTTACCGCACTCGTGGCCGCGTTATTTGTATTTACGATGGCGTCAAGTCAAAGCTGGATCAGTTAGCTCTAAGCGTAGTCCCCATCAGCGAGCGCCCAGTGAGCATCCTTTGGCTATGGTTAGCTTCCCTTCGTTTTTAACACAAGGCAGTGCAGGTAGACGGATGCCCAAATTGTTCTGATTCCGTGTCAACAGCAATCTGTATTAAATGTCAAGATCAACAGGCATTCATGCATGTCCAGCAGCTCATAACTAAGGAAATTTTGAAAATACCAAAATAACGAAGCTCTACAGTCGTGCGTACAACCGCGCTTCTTGGCCTGATGCTGTTCACTCGTTAAAAGCGATAGCAAAAATGAGGACTCACGTGATCGCAATTTGCGTTGCAGTCCATGGCTCCGGTTCAGCCGTTACACAATTAGACACTTCAAGGCGAAGCACTGTTGGCTTGACTGCATGCAATGAGTGTTGTAATTATTTCGTAAGAAAAGTGGACGCGTACATGGCATATTTCGTCTGTAAGAAAAATACGGCAACAACTTTCCCGCTACCATTAGAAAATTTTGGCCTATTGCCTTTTCTCACAGCAAAGCTCTATTGTATGTGGCTAGGTTTTGGAGCATCACGTCAGTGGGTAAAACGACGCGCCGAACAACAATTTTCACAGAAGTGGACCGATCGGCGGGAATGTGCAGGGCGTCGAACAGTGGCTCGTACGCAATATAAAGTGTTAAGAGAACCAAACGTGAATTATTTTGCATCAAATGCTCCTTCAGTGCACTAAAAGATGACTCGATGTTGACTAAAAGTGAGCTGAGCAAGGAAAAATGTGATGAATGTGATTTAAAAGTGCCTTAATCGAAAGAGGGTTATAATGCATTTAAGCTCTATATTGCTAGTATATGATCAAAACCGTGTCCGTATCTGGAGTCGCACCAAGAGAGCATTTTACAGCTGCGGTCCGACCCTACCACCCCGGCTTCACTGTTTACCCGTATTCCCTGAGTGCAAGGGCACTGAATTTTTTTAAATGTGTACATTGCTTCTTTTTTTTCAGAAAGAAAGCCGCACTGGTTGTAATTAACCGGCGTCTATAAGTGGAGGCCGATTAGTTACAAATGTTTAGACTGTACGGCAATGGTTTAATAAACTAATATCGCTTCAGTAATTATTCTCAAAAAAGGCAGTTTCGGCTGGACGTACATGAGTCTACGAGTACTTGCAAGTCGTCTTTCCCACAATCCTCTATGAAACAAATTCCCAGCCGAATAAGAGGAAGGTCTCTGGTAACGTAGTCCTCGAATTCTATGATCTGAAAATAAAAAGGGCATGACGTGGCATCCGTAGGATATCTCGTAGTGAGCAAGTACACTTTCACTGGCGGACATCAGAGTATTGCAGTGTTTGATGGTTCAGCACCTTCTCGTAGATATAGATAAGTAGCTGGAAGGTTTGTGCGTAGTGCTGCTGAGGACAAAAAGCTGAAAATTATTGTCAGGCACGCAAATAAATGATGTACACTGATTCTTCAAGGGAACTTAGGAGCTCCATGCTGGAAATTGTTTCTGCGACATTCACGGTGACACTCAGACATGTACGAAAACTTGCGCGTGCGTCCAAGAAGATTATTGGGTGAAGTAGTGACCATGTTGCGAGACACAATGTGAATTTGCTAAAGTTGTTGCCTATTTTTTAATCCAAATTAATCACTTACTTATGGCGTAGAGAGAGAGAGATGATGGGCGGAAGGCAGGGAGGTTAACCGGAAGAGAAAATATCCAGTTTGCTACCCTGCACTGGGGAAGGGGTGAAGGGAGACAGAAAGAGATGGAAAAAGAATAAAGAAAGAGAGAGGTCAAATCGCGCACACACACAAGCACGGCATGTGTCACAAACGGTTCACGAGGCCCGTTGCGCGCAAAAACTTGAGCACAGCCTTCGTGGCTTTCTGCTGCGAGACGCTGTCTGTCCGGCATTCCAATATGGTTGGCTCGGACAGCGGTCGACCATCAAGGCGTGACAATTGTGTGGCGAGAGTCTGTCGCTGGGAGCAGTACCCAGGGCCATGGAGCTTGAGGCACTACGCACCGCACTTTGTGTGATCGATGGAGAGCCACCACAGAAATGGGCCATCTTTACAGATTCCAAGTCAGCCCTTCAGTGCCTTTTATCGGCCTTACGTAGCGGGCCGCAAGACCAATTAGTGCTTCAAACACGACAGCTCTATCACGAATTAACCGACAAAGGCCATGACATCACGTTTCAGTGGCTACCAGGCCACTCTGGAATAATCGGCAACGAGCACGCAGATAATGCTGCGAAACGTGCCCACGAAATTGGAGTGCTGCAAGCCATCCCACTGTCAAGAACGGATGCAGTAAGAAAACTTCGCTCGCTTGCGCGTGATATGACTATAGCGCTGTGGAACACTCCTGGTCTTCTGCATACCCGTCTGCACCGCCTCGACCCATCACTACAACTTCGAGTTCCGCGTGGGCTTACCCGCTGTGAAACTACCGTACTTTGCCGCCTGTGGCTAGGCACGGCATTCACAAGAAGTTTCAGCTATCGCATTGGACTGGAAGACAGTGCTGCCTGTATTCACTGCGGCAGCGAGGAAACAATTGTGCACGTCCTCTGCGATTACTTATGGCGTAAAACTTGTAGTCTCAAAGTCAGCTGCAAAGTCCAATGTAAGGGAATATTCGGGCTGTTACCGAAGCATCCTCGGAATAGCTTATTCGGATACCAATGTGAGAGCTTGCTGGGTCTGGCCGACCTCCGTCTTCTTTATTATATCTTCATCTCTAAGCTTGTACGACAGTGCAGGTACTCTCGGCGAACACAGTACGAGGTTCCGCCGCGGTGGTGTAGTGGTTATGGCACTCGGCTGCCACCCAATAAACGCGGGTTCGATCCAGGCCGCGGCGGTGGTATTTTCGATGGAGGGGAAAATGCCAGAGGCCCGTGTACTGTGCGTTGTCAGTGCACGTTAAGGAACCCCAGGTGGTCCAAATTTCCGGAGCCCTGCAATACGGCCTTTCTCTCCTTTCTATCTCTCCCAGTCCTTTTTCCCTACCCCTACGGACGCTTAGCCGTGCTCCCGGCATGGGCTGCAGAAATTAGCGTCGTTTCCTTAACTGAACCACAATGATCACAATAGGAGATGTTGGGCACGCATGGATAACAGGTGTTAAGCGCCCTCTCCTGTTGTAAGCGTTGTGTCTACTGACATCAAAGCAATAACTGATTTTTTTTGGCAGCCCTCAACCTTATTTTATTCTTTATTCAATGTGTAGAGGCACTACTGAGAAAAAGGGGCTGGTCATTGCATTCTAAAAAGCAATACTCGAGAGGGAAAATCAGGCAGGTTGACCAGTTCAGGACAACCTTATTGCATTCATGCACGTGGAAACGGTATGGGGGCGATTGAAAGATGGAGAGGAAAGAAAGAGAAAGAAAGAGCACATTACAGGGCACCCGCACAGTCAACAGAGCACCTACGCGCCCACACACTGTGGCTCGAGTAAGACACCGAAAGGGACTAGGTGGTTTAGATGCAGTGGTGAAGCCCGAGAGAAGGTTGTCGTTTTACTTTACGGCAGTTTTAGAAAACGGTGCTTCGCGCTTTTCTGAAGGTAGGGTTGAAAGGCGGTGACATGGGACACAAGCAAAGTGTCTGATGTGCCTTCTGAGGACTTCTGCCGTAACATGAGTCTGCGTTGGGTGGTCTCGAGCAATCGAGCCTTTGTGTACATATGTCTGGGAAACCAAAGCCACCCGTGAGTGCTTGAGCTTGTGCCACCTGCGGAGCACGAATACTTACTTGTCTTGCAAGTGTCGCACTGCAGCACGAGCAGGCCATATATGTACAGCTCACTGTAGAGTTCCGTCATTGCGTCTACTGAAATACCCCACGTATTTCTTGCCAAAAACTTGTACATCTGGGAAATAGCTGTTACGGGCTGTTTCAAGCAGACGAAGTGCACGTTTCAATAAAAACAACACGTGTCAATAATTACGCCAAGAAACCCGTGGGTTCTGACATAGTAGATGGTCTGCCAGTTGAATGAGACGACGTAAGGCACCACAGGCTGGCGAGTGAATTGCACTAATGCACATTCTTCTGGTGATTTGCTGAGACCATGTCTACACAAGTAGCTCGCTGACAAGGATGCTGTTCTTTGAAGCCACGCGCGTATCGGAGGATGCGTGACTGCCGAAGGCCAGGCAAAGATTTCTGTGTATATTGAAATCTTGATGGTAGCTGGCAGCTATCATGTAAACCCAATAAGTGCGACGCCGATTGGCGTCCGGCTGAGAACTCAGTCTTGAGGAAAGCCCCTGCAGGTGGAGCTGCTGCGTCAAAAGCTTTAACAGAAGAGCAAACGCAGGTAGTATAACTAGCTCACGATAACCGGCAGAGATAAAAACAAAATATCCGGGCTTTATTTGGCAAAATTAAGCGATCATTATGACGCCCGCCGTAAGGGAGCGCTAAGGAAATTTAGACTACCTGGGTTTGTTTAACGTGCAGCGGTAACGTACGCTACACATGCTTGTAGAATTTCCTGTTCCTTATGGAATGCGACAGCCGCGATTGGGATCAAACCCGCGTCTTTCGGGTGCGCAGTTTCATCGGCAGTTACGAAGCACCGTAACGACTATCGGTTCTACCAATTAGTAGCCAGAAACCCAGGTGAAAATTTCTTGCTGGTTTGCTGCTGGTTCCAGCACTGCTGGGTTATTAGCGAATTCCCAGCAGCTGCTGGAACCAGCAGCTGATGGAACCAGCAACTGCTGGAACCAGCAGCTGATGGAACCAGCAACTGCTGGAACCAGCAGCTGCTGGGAATTCGCTAATAAACCAGCAGTGCTGGAACCAGCAACCGCTGGTTCCAGCACGGGGTTATAGGCAGTCGACCCAGTAGTTACTCACCGACATGGAGAACATCCGTCCACAATCAACAAGCTGGTACTCGCGTTAACTTGAATGCATGTTTTGTACACTTCCAAAACATTAAGTGCCAACAAGTATGAAACCTCAGCTACACAGATGGTACCATTTGATAAATAATTGTGGTTAACGTTCGTAGCTTGCAAGCTAGGCTGTCATGTTATGGTATACCGACAGGACTGCACAGATGTCATACAAACAGTCATAGTTCTTCGGAATTTATTGCGCTTACGCAGTTTCAAACTCAGTGCAAGTTGGGGGCTCCATATCTGTCAAAACGCAATATGCTCAAGCCTTTGATTTGAGCAAGCCCTGAATTTCTTCGGTCAGGATCTTTGCGAGATTTCACACAGTCTGCTCGGTGTTGACCACTGCTTGGAGGTCCCAGAGCTGGAATGTTTACAGAGAGGTACAAAAGTCAATTTTTATGAGCATTACAAACCTTAGCTATCACATCAACGACAAATGTTATACTATGGGCCAGAGCTTGGCATTTGGCCATGAATTACACGCAAACCAAAAGCTCCAACGCTGGATATGAATGCGCATGGCTTGTCAGTTTAATAAAATCCATCCAACCAAAATGTCCTTCATACCACTTGCCACAATACATGTAGTACACTGCAGCAGATGCAAATATGTCCTAGTTCATAGTTTTACGTGTACCAGAATAGAGCATTGAGGCTCAAAGCCCTCAATGCTGGAATAATGTATGGCGGAAGTCACTTCAATGCGAAAGTGCTGGCATGGTAATCTTGCAGCCAAGGAACAGTGGCCTTGTTGCAGAAGTTTGTTATTCTATATCAAAAGTTATAACGAATTCCTTTTTAACCTGCTAAAAGCTGCCCTATGGTGAGATGGAGCAGTTTTGAAGTGAGAACTAGCCCTTGTTTCAAGACAGGGCTCTTGAGAAAGGAGCACCTTCATGGCCTTTACACCAAGCATGCATACAAAATATAGCCGAGCTGTCCATTTGAGCATTCGCCGTCCATAAAAAGTGTTTTTTTCATCAAAACAGATGCGTTAGAACAGAGTAAAAAGAATGTATAGAAGATTCACACAGGTGCAGTCCCAGTACTGTAAATAATGCATTAAAGTAAGCATCACTGAATTACAAATATGTGGAGTAACGAAAGGGAAGGGGTCAAGGGCTTGTTATTTATTTGTTAGAAACAACTTAATGAGCAAACAGACAGAGAAATATGTGGAGTATTACAGACAAATATGTCACCTGACTGAATATAAAAGATTGTGAATTATGCCAAAACATCACAAATAACCATATGTATAAACTAAACTATTATTTTGGGATTGCAGCGTACCTTCAGAGCATCATAGCTGGCATGATTCCACAGTGGCTGGCGCTCCTTTTCCCTTCTTCCCATGGCACTTTCGTTGATGACGTTTGCAGTTGAAAATATGCACGAACAGGGCTTGTGAACGAAAATTCTATCGGGCGCTGTATCAAATGTTCAGATGCAGTTTTCTGAAGCCACATGTCGTTGCCAAGGGGCACCTGAAGCAATGCAACCATAGAAATGATGTCAAAAATTGTTTGTTAAATTTTATTACACAAGAAAATTAAACCAAGCAAGCCAACCTGTCAATAGTGGGTTTTATAGCCATCACATGCGCTGTAATGCAATTTTACAACTCAGTTAAACAAAATCTGGCTGTTGACATTTTCATGCAACATTCAAGAAGTTCAGAAAAAAATTAAGTTGAATTTGTAGGAAATAATACAGCTGCTCTAAGTAGTTGGAGATTACTACCACACACTAATATTCAGCTACTGTGGTTGCTGTAAATACTGCGATTGTCAGACGCTACAAACTGAAAACTGCAGTAAAGCTAAGCCAATGCATAGAAAAACTGCTCCTCAAGTCAACAATCATTGCAGTTTTTCAGCACTAGACCACCAATGACAGTCATAGCAGGTGAACTGTCTTCACCACCTATATTAAAAATGAACGAATTTTAAATGAAGCATGCCTTCAATGCACCTGTTCATAATTTCTGGGGTTTCACTAGCCAAAACCACGATATGATATGAGGCACGCCATAGAGTCCGGAAATTTTGACCACCTGGGGTCCTTGCGTCCAGATTGAACAGTACACCGTCCTAGCATTTCGCCCAGGTACGTCTTTTGAAGTCAGCACCCGCGCAGTGTAACTACTGTAACACTGCGGCGCCCTTTCGACGCACCTGGAAACATCGGGCACAGCAGTGCAGCGCAACTATAAGTGTAAATCGCATTACACAATTCTAGATTCAGATTAGAATTCATCAGAAGCTCATGACACATTATGCGGAGCCCTTGTGGAGAATTTCGCTGCCCGCAGAAGCCAAAAAGAAAAAAAAACTACTCGCCTGTAAGCTTAAAGCACAGACATCCTTATTTCTGCTCAAATTCATATGCCTACGAAGGAGGCAGTATGTTCTGGTATATGTTTACTGCAAACACGGCCTTTTGCGCCTCTTATCTTTCGGGGAGAGGCTGTCACAAGTGCATATTTGCTTCATAGCTACTTATGCTGTTCAAGACACAAGTTTTGCATGGCACTGACATTTAGTGATGCTTCAAAACAAACAGCAAACAGTGCAAACACAGTCAGTCACAAACCACCATCGTCTTGTACAGTGCGCCATGCCGAAAACAATGCAACGTTCCTTCGTGTCAACCCACTGTCGTTGTGGTATGCTTCCCCCTCCGGCATGCACAACAGCTTGCACTCGAAAAGTAAGGGAAATAATTACCTTCAGATGACTGCACCATGGCCAAGAAAAGCAGCGCAGATCATCCCGGACACAATGGGTGCTTATATCCGTGGCCCGTAGGCGGAAACCGTCGTCGTACGTTGGTCTGAAGTCATACTTCTTCAAGAAAAGAAACTGTCCAACACTAACTCCACATAAATAGAATTGTGCAGGCGAAAATGCCCCCGATTCATGTCCGAAAACACTGCAACTGCACAGCCCGCCAGCTGCCCACGCTAGTCACGGCGGGTCTGATCGGCCAAGTGTGTCGTACGAAACTGCGCACTATTTTCCGCAATTTTGCCCTCGTTCTTCCAAATGTGGTGGGATTTATTGCGCGATGGCCAATTTTTAGTTGATTGTATTTTTATGGTTATGTTTGCTTAACTTACTGTTTTAAGGCTGCTGTTTGAGCGTGGCGATTAGATACGCTACTAGTGACGGCCGTTAAGTAAAGAGTGGGCCAAAACCATACCCTGTTTCGCTGCGAAACAGCTGACCCTTCTGTGCACGTCCGAGTTCCCCGAGCTTTTTTCCCCCCGAGGGTCCGAGGCGCGGTGCGGCACGCACAGAAACTCACGTCGGGAAGCCAGCGGCAGCAATGAAAATTTATGTCTGCATGGCATTTATCCAATTCCAATTCGAGGGAAATTCTGTCGACTTAGAGTTCCTCATATTTAATAAAAACTAATATTTACAATAATCTCCTATGAATTCGAACTTTGTGCTCAGCAATCATTTCCCACTATCTCGGCCGCGCCTACTTCCGGAGGTAAACTTTTCGCATAGAAAAGAAAAAGAGTGCACTGGTGTACAGAACAAAGTTGTACATTTCGTTACTGGAAGTTTAACTGAAAACCAGCAGTATCTGCTGGTTCCAGCAACAAACCAGCATAACCAATGCAGAAAACCAGCAAGCACCTTGCTGGTACCATCAAGGCAGGAGGCTGTCTGCTGGGACCAGCACAAAACCAGCAGCACGCCTGCTGGTACCAGCAGCAAGCTTGCTGGTGCCAGCAGAAAACCAGCATGCAGTCTGCTGGAACCAGCACAACCAGCAGGAAACCAGCAGGTTATCTGCTGGTTCCATCAGAAACCAGCACAAACCAGCAACTCCCAGCAAGAAACCAGCAGGAAATTTTCACCTGGGTTAAACAGCTATGTGCATTGACTTCTGGACAAATTCAACTTTTCTAAGCATGAATATGTCGTCACTTAACATCATTTAATATACTATTCTAGTGCTGCAGGCGGTCACTTTATTTCAAAGGTGCTACCATGTTAAACGAGTCGTTTGACACCTCCCGCTCTGAATCACACCAACGTACACTGTAAGTGTACACAGAATACACTGTAGCAGAATACACAGAATACACCGTAAGCAAAAGTTGCCCGATATTTGGGTTTTTGCGGCTCATGAGCCTTAAAAACTCCCCTGTTTTCAAAATTACTACATCTCGTTGAGGTAAAATGAGCTTATGACATAGTTTTACTAACACCTGTTAGAAAGGTAGTAAAAGGACGTTATTGCCACATTTCACTACGTAGGGAGTTTAGTGTCACGTGATAAAAAACCCCAGTCCAGAGTTTAAAGGCACGTGATTAAAAACTACGTACCACGTCACGTGGTAAAAAACTCCAAACTGCCGTGGCGCAGGGGTGGAGGCCGCGATAGCCCTCGAATGACTATTTAGGCCTAGCTACATGGTACGCGTTTGCAAGCAACTGTTCGTCAAAAGCGTCGGTCGCGGAAGAGGGGACGCGACGTCTCGGGGCGTGAGTGTGAACGGCGTGAGTGTGATCAGCGCGTACGTGTATCGGCGCACACGCCGATGCGCGTACGCCGGCGTCCGTCAACCAGAACGTGATACCGTGACATCTCCGGCAGCTATGGCTAGCGACCGTCGTTTCGAAGGCACCGCCGAGTTCTGGGAAAGCACGAAAACTATGGTCGCAAACGTTCCTGACTGACCGCATCGTCAATACGACAACGACACGGCGAACTACCCCGAGTGTTACCAGTGCGGCGTGGTTTTGTGCTGAGTTCGAGCGATGCTGGCTGTCCTATCGCCGGTCTTGGTGGACGGTGGCCAAGTGAAAACGCCCTTTCGAGTATCTCTGCTCCCGCGCTTGTGCCTGTGTTTGTTGCGCTCTCAACGAGTGAAAACGTGCTTCCAATGTTATAAGTTCGAAGGGTGAGTCCTCGTTTACTGCTCAATAAATTGAGTGATGTCTGCATTTTGCGTAGGCCTAGTGTTTGCCCAGCCACAGTAAACCTCGAATGAGGTTTAAAAATAACTCTAAAAAAGCCGAGAAAACATGGTTTAGGCAGTGAAAAATTACTCCGCGCATACTCGCTGGAAACCTCCAGGGGGGTAAATAATTACTGCCGTTTCTACGTTCAAAAACTCGGTTAGCGTGAGAGTAAATTTTTACCTTGACTGTTACGTAGTAAAAAAAAAAAACCCAGAAATGGTAGTGTGCTAGAGGACAAGCTGTTTACTCCCGTTCCTGGTTATTTTTGTTCAGTGTGTACCAGAAGTATCGCATTAGTTTGAGCAGCAGGAGTAGTATAAATCACAAATCGCACAAGTATTTCCTCACCGACAACTCTTCTTATAAAAAAATCGACCTTATTCAGCTTCATAATTAATAAATGATTAACCCATGGCAACTGAAATTTAACAAAACATGCCTAAATCGAAATATAATCACCTTCTCTTTCATGCAATCGAATACAGTGCTCCTTGTAATAAGACTGGGTTAACTTCAGAGATTTGAAGACGTTTTATTATATTTTACGCCTGAAGGGCATATGTGGAAAGGGTGCTAGCTGCTCAGTTTCATACAGGTAGAATGCCTGAGTTCACGAGTTATGAAGCGTTTCTCTCACCTTGGGGTGCAAAACTTCTGCCAGTGTCTTAAGTTGGGCTCGCATCGCGGTGCCGTTGTTAGAGTAGGCAATGACGTTGCAATACTGGCCTCGAGTGAGGAAGTTCCCATCGTGATCGCGTACTACTGTATCGAGGCACTCGTCAAATGCTCCCATCTCAGCCCGTGAGCCTTGAAATACGCCGGTCGGGAACTTCCCGCTTGCGTCAAGAACTGTACGCGGAACGAAATCACGTAATTAGGTCGCAAAAAGTCCGTTCGCATGATTAATTGATCAGGCTACTCAGCTGAAAGAGAACGCAACAGAGGCAGGAAAACGGTTAGATGGAGCAATGAAATTAAGAAGTTCGGGGATAGAACGTGGAAGCAATTCGCTCAGGATGACGCAAATTGAAAATCGCTGGGAGAGGCCTTCGTCCTGCAATGGACTTAAAATTGACTGATGACGATGATGACGACTCAGCTGAAACATGAAGGAGTGCTCGCTATGTCGCAGTTATATAAACAGAGGTTAATGAGATTCAGAGCGGCTGATGTTTCGAAGTGATAATCATATAGAAAAAAATGTTTGAGTCGTTACCAGATATGCGCACACGTTTTTTTGATTGCCTTTCATTCCAGAATGAAATTACATAAAATAATTTGATTCTTTATTCCACGCTTACACGTAAGGTTGTTAGGCCGCCAAAATAAATATGCAACTTAGTTGATCGTAGAGAGTAGTTTCGGTAGCTTGGCCGTCTCCTACAAAAAAAACTCAAGAACACAATTACATTTTCATGTTAGTGAGCGGAACACAAGAGAAATTATCTTGTAACAAGTCAAAGCCGCAGAAAGAAAAAAGAAACTATTCTTACCAAATACTATCACATTAATTTCACAAAACGGATCGTAAGTGAACTTTTAGTGCTGCGTTAGACGAGGAAAGATATAGTTGCCTCACGTAAGCCGCTTTGCCGTGCAGGAACATATAAGCCTCAACATAAAAAAAAAATAATAATAATGATAATCAAAAGAAAGTACAGCACAAGTAGGTGATACTAACTTTGCTGATATATTTTATACGCGCCTTTCTCGCACTAAAAGAAAGTGACATTCATTACAGGTGGCGCTCAAGCATCTCGAAGTGTTCCGCGAGCACAGGATCTGTCATGTGAGTTCGAGTCTGTTTCTGTTCAACCTATAGTTTCTGTTCTCACTTATAGAGAATGCTCACCACTACTCGATATTTTTTCTGTAGAAGATCAACATACCCTAAATGCAAAAGCTGCTTATACTCACGTTTTAGAGCCCACAGCTCCAGCTTCAGAAAGGCATGCAGCGTTCTCAGCAGGCCGAGTCTGCACTCCGTGCTCACGTCGGCACCGAGTAGCTTGAACTTTACGGATGCCGGAATGCTGTCAAAGCCACGGGATAAGGCAGCTCGTAGCATCGACCCGTAGTCGTTGTTATCCCCACCGCTCGTAATGAACGCCGCGTTTGACATAGATGAAGTGAAACTGTTACTTCCTGGGGTGTTTGTCGCGTTTTGCGTTGCCGACCCACGAGCGAGCATCGAAATTGCCAGAACGATCACCACGTTCTTCATCGTAATTATTGATGCCCGTGAAATGGCTGGGACTGCGCTAACTAACGTGAAATCCGAGAATCCTGTCAACAGCGGAGCAGTGGTTTGTGGACTGAACGACTGCACTGCAGAAAATGACGTACGAGTCTTGCGTTGCGTACTGGCATCTGTAAGGTGGCGTCCATATTAAATAATTCGTAGCACCGCGTTTCTCACAGTCGCGGGCGTTAGGCAAGGCGTCTACGCATAAGCCTGACAGAGGTTGCTTGTGGTGTTTACAGAGGCGAATAGACTGATGACACCAACGCATGTTTATGTAGCAGCCTTCACTATCGCAAATCGCACAGAGATGGAGCTGGGCCGTAGTCACTGGGATTGAGTAAACTGCAGGGAAATTTAAATTTCTGCGTTTAAGCACACCGCATGTTTAATATGCTAATCAGCACAAAGAGGCAGTCGTCCTAATGGAAAGAAAAAGAAATTGGACGCGTATCTGCGTTCTTCGCTGCAAATGTCGTCGAATGACGGTAGTCTTCTGCCGGCCGTACTACGCTGCATGCGTGAGATATGGATGCCATCTGGCAGCGCCGTCGGGAAACATGAGCCTGTGCAGAATCCCTGGGCAACTGCCAGGTGGCAGCACCAAATCGTCGACAGAGGCCTTTCTCGTTCATAACGTCGAATTTTAGCGCAGCCTAAGAAACACTAGGGTCTTTAGAATTACATATCTATGTATTTTCTAGTAAAGGAACACACCACCTAATACTTAGGTATTGATGTTGCCCCTCAGATATGCGTAATATTTGCTTTTAGATCGACAATGTTCACAAGTATGAACGCAGCTACCAGTTCAAGATGGCTGGGTGTTAGGCAAGTGCTTAAACTTTGACCGGGTGGCTCAATCGTGCGACAGGCAGACAAACAGAAAGACAGACCAACAGATCTGCGGTAAAGTATCCCAAGAAAGAATATCGCCTTTAAAAAAATATCTGCAGATCGAACGCTTTGTGCGAATGGATGTGACGCGAAGCAGTGAGCAAGGAAATTTCCTACGGCTATTTGTCCGACATTCCCCCAAGTCTCAGGAGCACGATCAACGTCTCTGAATAAATTGAGTGGCTCTGCTTGGGCTTACCAAGTACGCCGACAGAATAGTGCCGGCAAAAGGGTAGGTCATTCTACACGGCATAGTGTCGGCGCTATCGCCGGTGTACTGACGTCTGTGTTATAGAAGAGTAATGCTCGCCACAGGGCGCTTACGTGCTATATCATAAGCGTCGCTTGCTGAATTATACCTACGGACTCGGCTGAAGCTGCACCGAAGCATAGTGGTACATGCGGATTATTTATTACGACTCTATAAGGAAGGTTAAGACGTACCATAACCGCTATCGAAGCTAGAGAAACACCCTCATCACAACTGCCGATGCAATAGATTTATTTAGCCCCGCCGCAACGGTCCAGTGGCTATGGTACTCGGCTGCCGGACCGAAAGTCGCCAGATCGAATCCCGGCTGTGGCAGCTGCATATCGACGGAGGCAAAATGTTGAGGCCCGTGTACTGTGAGATGTCAGTGCACATTGAATAACCTCAGGTAACCCCAGGTGGTAAAAATTGCCGGTGCTCTCCAGCACGGGGTCTCTCATAATCCACTCGGGGTTTGAGGACATTAAACCCCACAAATCAATCAATACAATATGTAACGCGTGGAAAGACTTGCCGTGGAGGAGTGCATTTCTGGGGGACCAAAGTTGGATTACAATCCCCCGACCCCATGGTATGCTGAATTCGTTTACTACGTACAACACGTTTGTGTTAGTCTGCTTGTGACGTCTGTGTTTCTCACGGAAGTTAAAACAAACGGCACGTGTTTATCTTGTTTAACGAACCTAAAATTTGTTCGCATCAAATTCTCAAGGTGTGTCTTGCCATGTACGGCGCTTTTATTGTTAATAGCACCGCACATGGCAAGCATATTGAGCTAGTAACGTCAAGGTCAAGGACTCATGTTCGCTATACATTCCTACTACCCTGTCACAGTTTGGGTGCACAGCAACCGAGCGAGTTGACTATGAGAGAACGTAAATGTAGGCGGCTAGATAGATAGATAGATAGATAGATAGATAGATAGATAGATAGATAGATAGATAGATAGATAGATAGATAGATAGATAGATAGATAGATAGATAGATAGATAGATAGATAGATAGACTGCAATGCGCTTGAAGTCACTTTAAGTTCGCAAAGGAATGACTTGCGTTCAAAACTTGCAATTCCAGGGGCAGCAAAATATTCCAGAAAAATTTCATCGGAAACCCACATCTGTAGAAGGACGTATGTCAAAAGTCCCCGGCGAAGGCTCAAACCGAATACGGGAAAACAGCAGTTGATTTATGCCAACTCCCTGGAGACATTTTCCAGAGGACTCGTGTTTATTCCTGATGAAGCCGCAAAAAACAACTTGCGAAAAGCAGCACGGCCGCTTTCCTCCGAATATTTCGAAGGAAAGCAGCACTCCTGCGACTGGAGCGCAGGTGAATGTTCTTAAGGCGGCTGTTATCTGTTCACACCCTTCTCGAAGAACTTAGCACTCTTCGAATATCGTTAACAAGGAGATGACGCAAAATTAAGTTCCATTTCCGCGAGTACTTGGGACGAATAAAAGTGGAACAGATAAACATCAATAGTTGTATTCTTCTTCAATTGCACACCTGTAAACGAATGTGAAGAACTAGAGGATACACTAACGAAACTACAAGAAGAGATCCGGCATATATATATATATATATATATATATATATATATATATATATATATATATATATATATATGTATGTATGTATGTATGTATGTATGTATGTATGTATGTATGTGTGTGTGTGTGTGTGTGTGTGTGTGTGTGTGTGTGTGTGTGTGTGTGTGTGTGTGTGTGTGTGTGTGTGTGACCGAATCAGTTCGCCGAAAGGTGAAAGCAGTCTATGTCCGAGTCCGATGCTGCTGGAACAGACGCTGTTAGGACGGTGGTTGTGCCCTATATGCAAGTGCAAGCTAGTGCAAGTAGAAGTGCAAGCTAGTGCAAGTAGAAGTGGCCGTGTTGCCTCTTCTGCCCCCAACAAACCTACGCAACTCTGTCATCGGACCAACAGTATACCGTGAAAAAAGAATACAAGGTGAAGCACACCGATCGATTTGGGTGCTGTGCAGTTGCGGTAGTCTATGAAATTCCTCTTAACTGCGGAAAGAAATATGTGGGGCAAACTGGCAGGTGCCTGAACGTTCGACTGAGGGAAAACTCATACATGTTTAAGTAAATTGGGCGGTGAACACCTTAGCGTGCACGGTAGAGCTTGCGCGTGTGAACCGTATTTTAAGCGCGTTGCCATACTTGGTGGGAGTGCTGATAAAACGGCTAGGGAACCTTTGGAAGCACACTTCATTAAAATTAAAGGAGACACGTGTGTGAGTGACACCTCTGTATCGCTGTTCGATGCCGAGTGGCACTTGTTTCACATGCACTTAAAATGAAATAGACAAACCTGATTTGTTGCATTATTGCCCTCTGTTGTGCGGGTGCTGTTATAAGTAGACGCCCTTCTCTCGCCCTGAATAAAATAACTAGGTAGTGCGCTGTTGTGTCTGTCCTTTCTTTGTGTCTGTTGATGTTGGCGCCCTGTAAGTATGTGCACCGCTTAAAGAGCTCGTTTCGCAGAAATTACGGCGTCGGCGTCTTTGGTTGTGATACAAAAATCACCGTTGTCCGTGAGCGAAAATTTGTGGCAGATGTAAAGAAAAAAACCTTCAGACCGAGCGGGCATCGAATGTGCGACCCACCGCTCCGCAGCGCGATGCGCTATGCTCTTGTAAGGTCCCTCCATAATTTTTAAGGTAGCGACATCTGCCGCGCGCGCCACCTAGAAAGTTCCTGTAGCAGACGACGCCCAGGTTAAAGCATGTCATTCAGCTGGTGGAAAAATATCTGCACATGCTAGGAAATGAAAGCTACTGATGCCTGACTGTGATGGTAGCCGAAATAAGGGCCCAAAATGGTAAAGCTGTGCCTTTATTTCAAATAAACATTGAAAAAGAGAGCGGAAAAAATGTTTGATCGCCTAGATTCGGCATGTTTACGTCTCGTATATTCGCGCTCGTATTACGTTGCATTTTGCAACCTAAATTGCCTGCATATAATTAAAAAAAACGGAGGCGTGTTGATTCGCTTTCATTTCACAAAGCTGTCGAAGCTCTTGACGGTAAACAACAAAGAGCTCTGACCGACGACAACCCGAGGCGAGTTTTATCCGCCTCGGGTTTATCTGCCCATGGCGCCTGCCTTGGTCGTTGTGTCAGCCGTACCTTGGAGACTGCGTGAGCTTAATCCGATTGCTCTCCGCCCTTCTTGCTCGTAAGTGTGGTGTGTACATACAGCGGTCACTGCGGTCGAAGAATGCATCCAAATAAGAAGACTGATAGCCATCCGGACCGAGAAAATTTCGACATGGCGTTGCTGAAACGCGATCTTCGCTGAAAGTAAACATCCTGCGCACGTTTGTGGAAACTAAAATGTAGTGTAAACGAGTGCGCCAACAGTCTTCTTGTCACTGCGTGCGGCGATTGCCCGACCACTAGGGTGTTTTGCTATTCTGTGCAACGAGTCAACGCAAGTGTCGTGACATTCCAAAGCGGCGTTATTGATCGTGTCATCGCCGATCGTCGAATTTGCTCGTGTTGCAAACGCGACCTAACCGCGCGGAACACCATGGTGTAGTTAAATTTCCTCGACAAGGCATCTTGTGTGTGCGTGTGTGAATGCGGTTGTATTCCTGATACGAGCAACGTCGCTACGTAACCTTGAATCACCGCGTGGATTTCTAATGGTGTGTTTATGCTTTTCGATTTGCTTTTGTGTCTCCCTGAAGCGTACAAGCTTCTCAAGAATTAAAGATCCTTAAATGAACCGCCCGCGAATTGGCCTAGTTAATGCTGCATTTTATTTTGCTGACAATTTTATATCGCTTCTGATGTTTTTCTTATGTTAGTTCGTAGCTTGGTGCTTTTCATCAGTAAAATGGCATTGCTGCTTACCGAGACATTTCGTTTAGTATCCGAGGGTGAGGGTAACCTGACAGTAACAGAGTAGACAGTTGTATGCAATGTACTTCGATATAGTTACATTATTTGGTGGCCAGTGGCTGTGGCTATGTGGTATTCATTTATTTATTTATTCAAGATACTGCCTGTAAGAATGCCATACTTCAGGCAGCTGTGAATTATACATACAGGAAATGCAGTTATGGCCAGTAGCAGTGGCCATGTGGTATTTATTTAAGAACATACAGTTAGTCCGAATGCCACACTTTAGGCAGGGTCAGCAATACAATGGGAATAACACAATACAAGAAATACACAACGCGTACAGAACAATATTAAATATAGAACAGATCATAATGTAGGAACTAGAGTATTATTCGTTTAAAACAAAAGCCCGAATGATACACAAACCAAAACAAAGTTTCATGATACCACACAATTATCACTACACGAGTAGTACAGTAACAGCAACTACCACTTAAATACCATAACGGCTGGACATATACACATGCCGCCTTGCAGAAGCTGAACAAAGTTTTTCACCCATCCATCCATATACACATGCAGCACAAAAATATAACGACACTAAGTAGTACAACAAGGACGTCAGGTTATGCTTGCAGACAAAAGCTGCGGAACATGCCACCCACAACGCAAAGTACAGGGTAATGCAGGTACTTACTAGTATATTTAATTACACATGCAATGCACAAAATACACTTAGGATGTGCTTCCAAGTGAACAAAAGGACATCACATAATGCTGGCACTGAACAGTAAGGGTAGCTTAAATAACTATTAAAATGCAAAAACAAAGAACAGCTACACTTACAGTAGTACAAGAGACACTATACATTTCACACAAACTTTTCTACCAGCACTACCTAATGCTATCTGCAGCAACATGCATTCCAATGCTTCGGCTCCCACACTTCTGTGAGCTTTGAATTTTTGACATAAGGAGATGGTTCTTCTTTTTCACGAGAATCGAGATTCTAGTTCTTAAAAACGTGGCAAGGAGTTTGTCCGAAATGCAGTGGCATGTAGGGAAGCAATTGCCCAAGTACAGGGAACTTTGAATGGTACTCTGAAGTTTAGATGCAGAAACTCTGTTTACAATCAATGCTTCTTCATTTAAGCGTACATAGTTTTCAGCAGTTTCTATTAACTTCAAGACAGCTGGTGATGGGACTGTCAATGCCGGCTTCTCTTTGTTGTAGCACTTCAGCATTGTGAGCTTGTTGCCCTCGGCTGAGCTTGTGATCGCTTCAACACACGCTTGACAGGAGTTTGCCTTCTTCACTTGTGCAACAACATAACCAGCCAGGTACTCCAAGGATTCATGTTCTAAGTCTTGAATATCAAGGAGGTCAGACGGACGAACAACATACATTTTGCTTTCATTTGGTTTGTTGTCATCAGCCATGCCAGTCAAGAGAAAGCAGTCTTCTTCAGTGTAGCTGCCATCCTTACTTGGTCTCAGAAACTGGGCCATCGTAGCAGCTCGAAGCGAAGACTTGAATTCAAGTACCCGAGGCACCGGGTTCTTACACCTTAGTGTAGAGAAAAGATTCTCTAGGGCATCTTGGCTGAACCTGCTCAGGAGCAGAAACTTGAAGTTGTATTTTTCTAGAAACATTGCCTGCAGCAGCAACACTGATGTTGTCGCTAGGATAACGCCAGTCTGCACTGGTTTCCAGGTGGCTTTTTTTTCATCACCAATACATATTTTTTCAAAAAGTGCAATTGTTTCTTCAAGAAATTGAAGGGCCTTTCCGTACTCAACATCATCAAAATGGCTCAAAGCCAGTTTTGTTGTTCTGGAAGTCATGAGTCTGAACCATCGAAACATCAACTCAAGAAACCATGCAGTTGTTAAGGCTGATTTATCTAATGTTCCATTATCTACAAGCAAGCGTACTGCAGCAGCAGTGTCGCTGTTGATAAGGCTGAATGCTGGCCCCACCTTCATTTTATCATAATGGCTGGGGTCAACTGAAGAAGGCTTCAGGTGGGGAGCTAGCTTTAGCTCTGCATTGCTGTCTATCTCGACAAGCTTCTTTACAGGCTCGATGGATATTTCATTTCCTGGCAGATTGTTTTTTTTCACTACTTCTTCGGGCAAGTATATCTTCTGGCCCTTAGTTAAGTGGCTCCTCAGGTTCTTAAGGAGATGAGGAACGTCAGCCATGAAAAAAAGTTGCCTAGATGCATCACATGGGTGGGGACACCAGGTTTTAGGCTTGCTGTGCTTTCCCACAATTATACCGAACAGTTTCCAGACGGCTTGGTTCCCCCCTCCCATGTCTGTCACCACAACATCTACTTTCAGGGAAATTGCCTCACATGCTCTTATGATGACAATGATTATATCCTTAACTGTTTTGGCATGGAATGAATTTCCAGTCAAATGGTAAGCAACTGTTTGCTTCCAGCGGGTTGTTATCCCACCGAGCATAAATACCAGCCCATGAGTGGCCAAAGAGTCGGGTGGCAGTGTTGCGTCTGCAAGAGGTATAGTTGGTGCTCCAAGCACTGTTCCCGAGGATGGGTTGTACACTAAGCCTGGTGCAAGCTGCATCTCATCGAGCATTAAAGTGGCGTGCCGCTCCTCTGGTGACATGAGGCTAACCTACGGAGTGGAAAGGTTTAGTTAGGCGATGCAAACAGCAGTGCTATGGCAACAAGACAGGTCGAGGGTCATGGGCACCTGTCTGTGCACTTACCTTTAGTGCGAGAGACTCCATGATGTCCTCCAGCAAACCTGGTGTGAACTTGTACCCTTCCAAGTGACGATGTAGGGTGCGTTCTGTTGGCAGAGGTTGTCCAAGCTCCCTGACTGAGTCATAGCCACGTGCTCCACAAGAAAGTCTCATTTTCAATGCCTTTATAACAGTCTTTTTAGTCCATCGAGTCCCCTGCATTGTTGCCATCTTCAGACATTTAACTTGGTCTTCATTCAAGTATTTGTTTAGTCCTGCGACAAGGCGCTTATTTGCAGTTAGTGCCTGCAAACGCTGCCTCTGAGCAAGTTGAAGCTTCCGTCGCGTCGCCTGAAGTTGAGTTTCAAGCTGTGCCACCCTCTTCTGTAGAGCTGCTTGTATCAACTGGCCTGCAATAGTGCACCGAAATTAGGTCTAAAGCAGTTGTCAATGTTAAACAGGCAAGAGCAGGGGCTAGGTGGTGCTTCATATTGAAGATGTCATGCCTATACAGAAAGCGCAACCACAGAACAGCCTGTTTGCTGTTCTCTGTATGTGTATTCTGGATCAGTGTGATATCTCCACCGGTTTTAAATAGCATTGTTAAGAATGCATTGCTGACTGCAAATGAACTGCATGAAAGCAGGGAAGCTCAACACAGAATCATTAGATAAGCACAGAAATATCTAACATTCCCGCATGTTTCTTTTCCCTTGTTCCCTTCATGCAGTTCATTGTCTCTCACTTTGCACGAGTTGTACACAAATCGGTGCTGTTACGGGTATAAAGTATTGCTATTTACAAAACAAACGGCCTCAACCTCCTAGTAGAATGAAAACTTGCGTTGAAAGAAAGGTTGTGTCAGCTTCTGTATGTCGCTATGAGCAAAAGAGTCATTGAATGATGGCACACAACAAAATTCGAACAAAACTGTTTAACTCACCAGCCTGTGTACTTTCTGGCTGGAATGGGGCAGGAATCTGTGGGTCTGGTTGCATATCAGAAACATCTGCATGGAGCACAAAGCAAGGTGACAACCAGCAATGTAGAGAGGCATTGGTATCTCACATGGGGAATACACATGCTTTGGGCCACACAAAATATCTACCTGTGTGCTTGGATCAGCTGTAGACACAGCTTTATTAGGCGTGAAGGTAAGTTTGAACGATATTTTGCCACATAATTATATTACAAGATATAAAATATCTCTGCGCTGTCTGCACACCATATCTCGTCTGTATGTGAACGAATGAAGAGCACAAGCACGCAGTTTACCAGCTGATGGAAAGGTAGGAGCTCACAGACGGGAGAAACTTACCATTCTCGGTGTCTACTGGCTGGGGTTCAACATCGGCCTGTGTGTTTTGCTTGACTTTGGGGTCATCTGGGTAGGGTACATGAACATAATGACAAACGGTAACTCAAGGATTGTTTTCATTGCAATAAGCAAATTTGACTTGAACGCTGTGAATGGCATTCAAGATCATTTGTCCTAATGAACACCATGAACATACCAGTACTGTCCACTCTTGTTCTTTTAGGGGGTGGCTTGCGTGGCTTTGCAACTGGTCGATGCAAAAAGATGCTTGGCGTCGCAAATGGCCTTAGCTTCTTTTCACCGGTATTCTTGAGAATAATCGGTTCAAACTGGTCTTCCGTGAAATGGTCCTGTAGCAGAGTTGGAAACGACTTTCTGAACATGTTGTAAAGCGAAGTTAACAACGCGCCCAGAGATAGAGAAGTCTAACAGTAGAACTCACTGCCGGAATTTATGAATTTTTATCGCTATAATAATAATAATTGCTGTGGTTTTACGTGCCAAAACCACGATATGAGTGAGAGGCACGCCGTAGTGGTCTGCTCCGGTAATTTCGCGACTACCTGGGATTCTATTACGTGCACTGAATACGCGCCGTTCACGAGCCCCTAGCATTTTCTCCGCCGTCGAAAATGCGACCGCCGAGGCCGGGATCGAACTGCGTCTTTCCGGTCAGCAGCCGAGCACCGTAACCGCAGTAACTGGCATAACACGGCGGCGGAGAAATTTTGAACGCCTGCAACACAATGCGAATATCTGTCAGCGAGTTAGTGCGCTTCCCTCGCATTATTTACTTGCATGCTAGGCTCGTACTGCATGACCTACGTCAGCGGGTTCATAAAGCACTAAAATGAATAATCTCGACAAATGTGGGCCATCAAAACCAGCGCGCACGAATGCAATGCTATTGCAGCTCGGCACATGCACGCGTATGCTTTTTCTTACGCCTTTGTGTCGAGTTACTTACCTCGCATAGTCGTGCACTGGCTGACGGTTCGAAGTCTTTCCGTCCGATTCTGTGCAACCACACTTTTCTTCTGGTAAGGTTCTGTTTGCCCCGTGGGATGCAAAATAACTTCTTGCCGTCTTCCGTTCGGTTTCGGCACCCAAACGCACAGCAACAAGGCATATCGGACCTTCCAGAACGAAATCACCGCACAACGTGCATAGCGGAACAGGCGATGAAGGTAGCAATGTGGGCCTGTTGGTAGCGCACGCGGAACACGGACAAAAGCGCTGCCAGAACACGGATAAAAGGTAGTCACGCCTGACACACCACAGCGCTTTTGTGGTGTGTTACTGGACTACCAAAAACGCGTGTATAGGTGTTCTCTGCTACCATCACACTCGGGAACTGGCGAAGCGAGCGCTCTCCTCCCGGGGCCCGGGAGCTTTCATGGCGGCGAGTGGTCACGTGTCACAGATCAGCCTATCGCGGGCGCCGTCGGCTTCATGAAAGCTTTTCGGTACTTTTGAATTTATTGAGGGACTTTATGCTCTTGGCCACGCCGCAGGCATTGTGATGGCCCGATGGCCCCTTACGGCGAGCCTTTTATATACACCATTTCCCACTGGTGACGCGCACATCTCGGAGGTGCGTCCCGGAGGCTCTTCAGCGTGGAAGAGGCGTGACTCTCACCCGCGAGATGGCGGAAAGGGCCCACGGCGACTAAAACCCCTCCAAGGAAAGTAGCGCCGACCACTTCTTTCCTCCTCCTAAATTTTCCGCCTCCCTCTCTCGACCGGCGCGGCCTCGATGGTGTCGCCGCCTATGCCGGACCTGTCACAGCAGACAACGGCTCACGCGCTATCGGTGGAAATACGCGGAAAGGTTCGTTGGAGCCCTGCGGAGCAGTTATTAGGTCAGGAATTTGCTTAGTCAGTCAGTAAATGGCGTTGGTAATGTTGTGTTTAAATCGCGCAGGAAAGAATAAGAAAGTACAGTTATTTAAGAAGTAAAAGGTCCGCTCCTACAGGGCTTGTGTTGGTAAAGCACGGCGCATGCACGCGGTGTAAACAAGCGCGACTTAGCGCGTGATTACGAAGGTTCTAGGTTTCCAGTGCGTGAATTTATGTGAACGTGCTAATTCGTAGGTTCAAGTACGCACATGCTGAATGCCTTCGCTCGGCTGGAGTGTGAAATATTCCAGCCGTCTTGGCCGAACAATGTTTATCAAATAGGTCGCTTCTTCGCGCTGTTTGGATGATGCACGAGTACTGGAGCGTTGAAAGTGCACATTAGACGCTCCCCAGATGACCTCTGTTACCTACTAACATCTGCTACGACCTCCATAATAGCGAGATCACTTCAAGACGTTAACAAGGTTAAACACAACACACTAAATCAACACATGCGGGAGTACGTTGACGCTAAACGACTGCATTCGGTGCTAACTTCTGGTCTACCTGAACACATGGCCTTAATAAAGTTGCTTTGAAGTCACAGGCCAGCGGAAGATGCGAGCACTGCCGACGCAAAACAGAGCCATAAAACAAAGTGAGCCCATTCTAAGAAAAGTCAACTTCACCGTATTAAAAGCACGCACAGCATCGCCAAGCCAGCTGCACGAACTTTCGGCACCGCACTACCTATGAAGCAAAGAGAGAGTGCATCAGCTGAAGCGTACTAAAGAACCATGCACAGCATAGGGTCACGAAACGTACATTGGGGTCAAAAAATGTGGGACTTTACAAAGCCTTGCCCTTTTTGCAACCTTCTTGAAGACAGTACACCCGATCCTGTCGATTTAGACATTTCTTCTTTGTAGGACGCGTTTGTCGGAATGCAAAAAAAAAAAAACTTAAAAAAGCCTTTTTCGTAACCTTATCGCTTGCGACAAGCGAGTGCGCAGCAGCACGGCCATGGAATACAGCTGTCCTCCTCAACACGTTCCTCCTAACATTGTAAGCCAATAACACACGTACTCAATCAATCCGTTCGCGAGCACAGCACCGTCGTCGCGCAGGTCCGAAAATGGCGAGCGGAGCGCGGTGGAAGAAAAACATAGAGAAAAAAAAAATACAAGGGAATGCTCGTCTTCTTCCACGTGACACGAATCAGCCAATGGGAGAGCGGAGGAGGTCGGGGCGCAGCAGGCGGCGTGGAGCAAACGCCGGGGAGAGAGCGGTGGCGAAAAGGACAATGAAAGGCGCTACTTTTAAAAAAGTAGAGGGGCTTTAACGGCGCCTAGGGTGCCTCGATACGTGCTACTCTGTTCAGGGTGGTGAGAACACCCCGCCATATTATTGTTTCTCTCGAAGACTCTACACTTCTCACTCAATATAACATTTTTATTACTATGAATGCATGTTTTGCATTTTTCCGAGGAAACCGCATCGATGCTTTAACCGATGTAAGAAAAAAAAAGAGTATTCTGTGGCACCATATCTAGAGCACAATTGTCGAATTATGCATACCCTGTGGTCAAACATGTCGTTGCCTGCCTTCAGCCTCACTGTTACACAATAACTGTGCATGGATTGTTAGAAGCGGGAGACCAAAGCAAATATTAATTGCGAATATTTTCCTATCATTGTGCTTAAAGATCAGAATGGTATCGTCGTGAACATCAAGGACGAGATGCATCCGAAGGATATCCGAAGCTTGTACTTCCTATCATTCCCGTGGTCGCTCAAGCGCCGGTGAACAAGTTGCCATTAACGCTAGCGCCAGATTCCCCTCTAGTGCGTAACGGCAAGAAACTCTATGACTGTACAGTATGGTGCAAGTCTGGTGACGCTAATTGCCATGTTGATCCCGCAGAATTCTCTTCGCCGAGCGGATTAGATCGAAAAGGCGATGTATGTTCTCGATACTTCCTTTACGACGAGGAGCGGGGGGGAAGGGATAAAACAAGCGATGCCCCCATTCACCTCCGATCATTGAATGTTACAATTATACACGGTATCAAGCAATGGCTAACAAAAATAGACACTGAAAACTGAATGAGAAGGCACTTTCCATTTTTTAAGCAAGCGAAACCGATACCGCTTACACTAGCGTGCGCTAAGCGACAGTCACTAAGAAACGGGCTGCAAAGACCGAAGGTAACCTACCACACGTTAGGCGGTCCAAGTGGAACTCAGGTTGCCGCGGTGCCAAGCAAGCATTCCAGTAATCGTCTACGGTAAGCTGTTCCGACGTAGTACTGCTGTGTTTTAACCGCCCTTATTGCAATGTGATGGGCAATCGTTAGGTGTGATGATGATGATGAGGATGATGATCACTGGGGTTCAGTTAAGGAAGGAACGCTAGCTGCTGCAGCCCATGTCTCTGTCGCGGCGGAGGCTAGTGTAGCTTTGCTCAACCCTGTAGGGAATTCTCCAATGACCAACGCTTCCGATACACACATCAGCGCGCCGTAGCGGGCACCAGTGTAAGCCGCAATGCTGCTAACGAACCTCGTAAAAACTCGTTGCGCACGCAACCAATAAATTTCCACAAAGGCGTTGACGCTATTCGTTACACTTGGTTGAACGCCAGACTATTCGGCACGGGCAAATCGCTCGCTGTCTGCATCGCAAGACATCGATTTACAATTCTTGTGGGATCTGCGAGAATTTTTTTTATTTTGAGTGTGCACACAATTTAACTATCGCATGGATGGCACATCGGAGCAATACGATTACCCCTAAGTGGTGGATCTGAATGAAAAATGTTTGCTGATGCTGGTTTGTTGCCTCAAGTTTCGGCGTACTGAGTATTTAATTCACCAAAGGAATCATTTTATCAAGTTCTACTTTATTGGTGCGGACGACTCCACAAGTACGTAGCGAGCTCAACGTTGCTTAGCTGTCTGTAGAAGGTGTCTGAGGCGAAGGCACTTGCAGGGAAAGAAGGTAGGCACTGCAAAAACACTCTGCCTCATCGCTCTAAACGTCGTGGAGTATTTCTTTCACTGAAATGAAGCAATTAACCATCAGGACGTTCTGTTTATTTGGTTTTCTTGCAATTACCACGACGAATCGACAACTCGCCGAGCCCGAGGGCTCCATTCTTTGTAGGCGTAGGAGAACGTCGTTGCCCATTCCGCTGCTCTTTGCCGCTGCCCTCGAGCTTCTCCTGACGTTCCTGCCTCCGAGAACTGTCACCTTTTATCAGCATGCCGAAAGCAAGCTTGTCGAGCGCCGCCACCGGCGCCTCGCATGTGATGAAGAGTAAGTACGACAGCAGGAAGCACCACACGAGCACACCGAAGAACAGTGTGACCTGGGCAGAATTCCGTGCCAGTGCGTTCCCACACATTAGTAGAACAGATGCGTAGAGTGTAAATTATCTGTCTCAGAAAACAAGCACTATGCATCTTACCCGATTAAAATTTGAAGAGTCGACTCTTTCTCTTGACGAGAGCATCATGAGTGTCAAGAGTGGCCAGTGTATCACATATACACCATACGAAAGCTTGCTCAGTGGCACGAATGCATTCCAGGAAAGGAAGTTGTTCACGAGGCCTAGAAGAAAACCACCGTTTCTTTCAGGTTTGGCCACATTTACGTATCAAGAAAAAAGAAAATGAGGTGAAGCGAAAAGGAAATAGGACAAAAGGAAATAGAAGAAAAGGAAACAGAGGGCGCTTAAACCTCGCTTTAAGAGTGGACGTCGCAGGCGAGAGCGCCATCAGGACGATGTTTATGCGTCACCTGCCGAGCCAACGCATTTCTCGCAACAATGGCCAACTGGTTAGCACACAAGCGCAATCTTTCAATTTTGATCAAATTAATATTTGCCTTGTGGTGTCCCTTTAAAGGGCCCCTGAACCACCCAGACCTTGGTTGTGGTGTCGCAGTTCTACAAGAGCCGGCAACGGACACGCAGCCGCGAGAATTTTTTGAAACGGTGCATTAATGGCCGAGTTACGAATGTTCCACAATGAAAAAGTGGCCCCCGCTCATTTCGCTATTTCCTCAGTTGCACGTCTTCCTGCCAGTGTCGTGTTCTCCTCGCCGAGTACTCCTCCGAATGCCACGTGACAGCCTATCACCAATGAACTGTCTTGCTGTCGTGCCGGCCCATGGGCCTGCGAAGGGTGTCGTTGATGGCCTCGCGAATACTGCGGAATCGTATGATGACTTGCTGAATAAAAAAGCCGAGTCTTGTTTGTTCGCCGCTTGCTTCCCACAATGGCACGGTGAGCAACACGACAAAGAATACAGAGCACGCGTAATTGCTTGCAGACCTTGCCGGCAGCAGTGTACGCTCTCGTTCGACCAATCGACGGCACCAGAACTCAGTTACATCATGAGACACAGCTTCGTGCCATCAGGACGAGCTATACGGCACCGGAAAGGCACAGAGAGGCGCACAGGGTAGTTTTTTCTTTCTTCTTTTTTTGCGCTGGCGCTTCCGCGACGCGTAGCGCTGGCGCGTTTGGCATCATTCACGTGACGTCATTGTGATTTCGATGAGCAAGCTTACTCGAAATGTTTAAGCAATATTCAGGGTTTGTTTAGGGGCCCTTTAATAACTGCAAGTTATGACTGAAGATAGTAAACACCAAATTTTGTACGCAAAGACAGATACAAAAGACCTGTAAACATTTTTTTCTTTCCTATATAATGAGCAAATGACATAGCATAATCATGCGCATGTCGGAGACGGCGCATTCGGCAAATTTTTAACTCGAAGGTAGTGTCCCACGTGTCTACATCTAGGCCACCTTCCCAGGACAGCTACTGCCGCTTTTGCTAGGAGGTGTCAACACGCTACCCTTATAGTCCGCTTTGAGGCATTCCAAGAGAGCACGACATGTTTTTTTGCACATAAAATGAGAGATCGCCACAATTTTCTTACTCGTCCAATACAGAGAAATCTGAGCAAAGTGGTTGTCGTAATCTTCCTACTTTTCCTGATGCGAAGGCGAATGAGGTGTTGAAACTGTAGGGGGCCGCGACTTACGGAAGGTGCATATAATGAAGCATTGTTGTGATGGATGTTACTTCATCCGATGTTCATTATGCAAGACTACATTCTGGAAGAGCAGTACAGACATACATACTAACGGTGCACCAAAGATACAGGCAAAGGGATACTATACAAAGTATACTATACCCTACTATACGTACTATACTATACTATACTATACTATACAAAAGGATTCCTAACCGACGCATTTACAGAAGACGACCGACACGCAAATGTGAAACCGAAATTATGCACTGCACCTACGACGAACAATGATTCGTGGCCTTCTTTCCGGTTCTTCCACGCTCAGCGGCATCGCCTTTTGAATAAACTCCCGTTGCACCAAAGCAACAGTTAACAAAAAGCCGAAAGAAGCAGGTTTCCCTTTGTCGCCATTCGCTGTTTTCATATTAACGTATTCGATCACATGCATAAGCCGGGCGAAATGTTTTGGTGTCCTTTGCCCCGCGAATCGATGGATACAAATAGAACGGTTCGACCTCGAATACATGGGCGTCATGATCCATTTACGCACCCTTGGCAATAGCTAGCTTCCTCTTATAAATAGCGCTCACCAAACAGACAATGTTTTTCTTACCGCCTCGGCCCGTGGAGCACGTCAGCGTAATCCAAGCGACAGAGATCGACCACAGTATTCTGTCGAAGAAGGCGAGCACCATCTCTATGGTGGCTGACGTGGGGTACTCCACCGTGTACCACGGTAACTTCACGAATACGCAGAAGAGGCCGCAGCTGATGCATACGCACCACCCTGCCAGTCTTAATGCCTGTAAGGAATTACAAATGATCCCCGCTTCACCGTAATGGGTCGTAGCACCAAATCAACACGTTTTCGTAGAAGTAACCGTAACAAATCTTGAGGTTTTACGTGTTTGAATCAAGACATGACTATGAGGTAAGCCGCAACGGAAAGCTGCGGAACTTTTCACCACCTGTGGTTCTTTAACGCGCACTAACTGAATGCACGGGACATCCTGTCGCATTTCCGCCTGCATTGAAACTGCCACCTGTGTTGCAGGCATTGAATCCACGTCCTTCATATCCGCAGCCAAGAGCCATAACCACTCAGCCACAGCGGCGCACTCCTCCAAGAAGCACTTACAGCTTCTTTTGAGACGTTGTGAAATACAACACCCCTAATTAGCGCATTACGTAATGTTGTTGAGGTTAGCACGATGAGTTTCTGCATTTTCACAATGCTTTAGCTTTTTGAAATGTCGCGCTAAACACATCTCTGAAACGACTAAGGCAGGCTCATTATTTCCAGTGGAGGTCTCAATGATTGCTCAAATTGACAAGACCACTAATTTTCCATTTCTTTTCCGTGTATATAAAAATTAAAACCTATAGGCGAAATTCATATTGTGGCCACGGCTCTGTGACACCTTCAATCTTGACTAGGCAGCCTCGAATCGACCAGTTTCAGCTTCACCTTCAATTTATTATTACCTGTTACGTCAAGTCCTTAAATTTCTAGCACACTTTTATTAAACGCTCAGCTTTGTGATCGCAATTTAGTGTAATTTAATGAAATGTCTGATTATAAAAGTTAATACGAAATTCCCTAGCAAAGCAGCAAGCGAAGAAATCACGCTAGTACATTCGGTCCCATACGTTCGTGCCCTGCTGTATTTCAGTACCATTGCTCCCTGTCATGAAGCAAGAAATGTGTGAGCCATAAAACTGCCCAGATTTTAGATGCGAAGCAGCTCTTTGACTAGCCTGTGTAACGCTGTCCCTCCGTCCGTACGAACGCGCCGCAACGTGCTCCCCTCGCCGCGGGTGTTGGAGCGGTGCCAAGTAGGTCACGCCGCAGCTGCGCGTTGACGTCAAGCTCCCCTCGCAGTGCGCGCTGACGTCACTGTCTCCCTCGCCTGCCGCGCGCTCGCCGCAGCGCCCGCAGCTGCCGCCTCGTCCGTTCGCCCGCAACACCTGCCGCTACCGCCGCTCGCTCCACTACCGCGACCGCCGCTTGCTACACCGCCGACTCGTCGGTTCACGCGCAAAAAATTAACACCATCTTCCCAAAGGGAACCCTGATGGGATGCGAAGCACCCGCGTTAGCGCCGTTCAACCCGTGACGCCACCCGTGCGCAACGCTGCTGCTTCGTATCCCATCAGGGTTCCCTTTAGGAAGATGGTGTTAATTTTATGGCATGACGCGCCCAAGAAAAAGCAAGCGTTGCGAAGGATACGATCGTGTTCGCAACTTCGTATTTGTGGTAGTTTCCCTCGACCCTCAATGTTGTGAGAAAGACTACAAGCGATAGAGCAGTGTGCGTTTTTCAGCCGCCAACACAGCACCGACTTCACGTCAAGAATCCTTTGGGCAGCGTGGTATAGCTGAAGAGCATAAGATTTGAAGATTTTATCCTAAGTTTACTGAAAGAGATGTTATGAGCACAGTGAAAAGCGAAACGCTGTGAAGAAATGGCGAAGGATTACGTAATGGGGAAGTAACGAACTAAATACATTTTGTTATCCTGATCTCTTCCCGATAGCAATGTCCTGATTCTGGGTATTATTCAACGTGTTATCTGATTAGGAAATATAGAGATACTGAATCAAAAAGCCCACCTTGGAAATACTGAGCACCCTAAAGTCAGCTACGATAAGCGACGTCATGCAGCCGCTGAAGTAGCAGACACCGTGATAGAAAGGTTTGGTGTAGTAGTCGTTGAGCGTGCTCATCATTCGCCTGCAAAGAAAAGACCAGAAACGCCACACAGGTGAAGTCAAAGGGCCGCTGAATTTAAACATCATTTGAAGACCACGTATAAGACGGAAATTTGAAGCAGAGGCCTCTTTTTGGGCAATCGTAACATAATACATAAGGACAATTTAGAATTATGTTTCTTAAACTATGGCGATATTAGGGCGGACATTAGCCAGCAATGAACGAGATCAGGCTTCATTTGGCTACACTTGACAATATAAATTTTCCTGGAAGCCCCTAAATATCGACTAAAAGGCGCAAAGCTTATCAGTACACCTTTGTGCCAAGTTTTGTACACGCCAAGAGAACAAGGCGCGAGTTTTCGATTTTCACAGCGAAGCTCCATACCCCTCGTTGGTCGGGAAGTTTCATGGCGTAAACACAAAACGCCAGGTTAACAAATGAAGGCGAGCGGCATAGCTTTTCTTGCAATCAGGCATACAACACGGAGCGCACTATTCGTTTCAATTAAGGGAACCCCAAAACAAGCATCGAAACCACCTGATGGATAAGGCGCCTGCCAAGAAGGGGAAGAACCTTCCACGCGTTCCCGGTAAAACTTAGACTGCTTAGATTCTTTCGGAAGGGCCGTTTGACGTCATTCGAAGCCCTCGTGTGAAGTGCAAACTGCATAATGGACGATAGCCGCGCCTTCCTTTACTGTACTTGAAAGATGTAAGCCCTGGCGCTCTTTATCAATTGGCAAAAGAATCTCATGCGTTATAGTGGAAAAGAACTCCTGGTCACTACTTTGAAGTGACTGGAAGAACTATTGCGTTGTTGTGGAAAGAACTGGGTACCGGTGTTTTGGTTCGAACCAGGTCACCAATCTCCCGAAGGCTAGTTTCTTGACCATTAGACTACGCACACAGGTTAACGAGATACGAAGACGTCTGAACCATATGAATGTCTTCGATTTTCTACCGTTCGGGCTTAGGACTTTTGAATAGGAACGAAGGAACAGCACCGAGAAAGAAAGAAAGAAAGAAAGAAGGAGGGAAAGAAAGGAGGGAAAGAAAGAAAGAAAGAAAGAAAGAAAGAAAGAAAGAAAGAAAGAAGGAAAGAAAGAAATTGGGTCAGGCACGCACACGCCAGACTTCCCTTTCCCCCATTTCGGGACAAAAGATGGGTTGTTGATTTCGAGATCTCCTTCGCACGTGATGTATCACTTTTCGTCCTGATACTAGCCAGGTTAGTGCATTAGCTTTACAGCGATTTGCACTGAGTGAGACAGCACTAAGCTCTGTCACTACATCTAAGAGCCTCACGTTGCTCGTGTGTAAAGACGGGAATGGACGAGACGAGACGTTAGTGGAACTAGGGAAATGGGTGGGTGAACAATGAGGAAAAAGAAATGGGGATCCATGAGCTAAGGAACGAGAAGAAGCACACAGAGCAGCGCGGGAGGACCATAAGCGGGAGATCAATATATGGAAGTCGAGGGAATTGTGAATCTCGCTAGAGGGCAGAAAGAAAAGTGGAAACCGATGACCGCGGCTGAAGTTCACACTGCAAGCGAAAGCAAAGGAAGACCACTTTGTTTGCTGTGCAACAAGCCGGGTCATCGACCTTTCGATTGCTGGACATCGTCCGAACGCCGAATCGACATCGTGCTTGCGACAAAGCGCACCATGACGAATCAATGGAACGCGCGCATAACAAGCAAAACATAAACCTATCATGGTGTCCGCGACAGCATGCAGAGTGGTGTGGCTTGCGATATCGCGTCGAAGCAGTTGTAGACTGTGAACGGCTATCTAAAAAGAAAGCTAGTCGGCATACTACGGGATACCGAATGCAACTAGTTGTCGTAAAGCGTTCTCTGGTCCCAGACTATAAGATGACTGGGAGCACCGGATCTAGTCGCTTATTAGACCAATCTACGAGGAACTTGCAAGAGGCGGAGGTATACATTGATTTTCCAAGGTCGGAAAGATAGGTTCTTGCTGTTTGCAAGGAGGACACACTATACGAGGTTATGCTTGGCAACTTCGGTGCGTGATGTTCCGGTGCAAGCCATATTCCCAAACTGACACAGCGATCACGGCGTGGAAGTAATCACCAAGCCCTGAACAGCAAGGGAACTCGGGACAAAATTTCATCCAATGGGGAACGCCACAAGCATGTGTCGGCAGCTGCTGTTCAGTGGGTTGAAGAACAAGAAATTCCCTTTGTTGCTTGGCGACGCAGGAAAGGACACCGCGGACTAAGAAATCTCGGGCCACGGACGAGCAAAGAAGGTCACCCTTTCCTTCACGCGACAGACCACAGTGACTTTCTACTCAGTAGCTCTCTTGAGCTCTCCTACTCCTTGAGTACGTCTACGTGGCCGAGTGCGTGAGGGCGCCGGCCCTCACGCACTCGGCCGACTCAAGTGCGAACTCAAGTGCCGCAGGCGCACTTGAGTTCCTGTTATGTTGCTTCTTTCCCATTTGCTTATTAAGGCGCGCATGCAATTTCTTTTATGATGCATTATCTCAGAGGTTAATTGACACGTGTAGCCAACGTTAGTTGTTTTTATCACACGTGTGTGTGCGCCCCAACTATTTGTGCACAATTGTGCAATACTCGTTTGTTTTTCGCCCTAAAAAGTTTCTTGACCAGGGGGATATCGCGAGGAAAGGACTGAATAGTGGTTTTGTTAAATGCGAAGCATTTCTTGGCGAAATTAAGTGACTTTGTCCGTATCTATCTATCTATCTATCTATCTATCTATCTATCTATCTATCTATCTATCTATCTATCTATCTATCTATCTATCTATCTATCTATCTATCTATCTATCTAGCCGCCTACATCTCAGTGCCTCGTTCGGTGGTCGTCTAGTTCACCTGGTAAACCCTGATATTTGATAGGTACCGTATAAATATATTACGAACATTAATAATTGCTCTCTACGTCACTAAATTGATATACTCCCGATTAACGACACTGCTATCTGTTGTGGCTCATACCAGTAATGCTCGGCCTGCGGAAGGTGTTTGAATGCTATAGATCTTATGCCAGTAATGGATCAGCTAAAGTAGACATGCGAAATGCCAGGGTTTCGGTATGAAACATATGACATAAAACACCGCGTATGAGGGGATCGAACATGGAACTTTAACCGGCGCCTCAAGTTTTATGCACCTCAACCCTGTTCACTGCCTCAAGGATCGGCTCAGATTTCTCCGTTTGCGATTGACACACGACAACCGGCTCGAATTTCTCGGCTTTGAAGACAAGAAACACCATTTGTGGTGGGTTGCGACTGAAAAGTACACATAGCAAGGACATAGACACACATGCAACCTACCAAGCTTTAGGGCGGTATCGAAGACTGGCCTTCGATGTACCAAGCAAACGCGAACGCACTGGGCTACGGCTGCTTGTCCCGCTTGGTATATGTATATAAACCTACCCATTTCACCAGGCGTTGTAACGATGGTGTTTCGGTAACGTGAATTCCGCTTCTAATGTGTGATAAGCGCTATCATAGCAATACATATGACCTGCTACTATTCGTTATGCTTTTGTACAACTTTGCTCGATTCCGTAGGAAAACGTCAATGAACCGCGGTTATGATAGCACATCAAGGCACCGTAGAGTGCAATTTTCTTTGACAAAACAGGTGTCTGTGGACTAACGTGATCTCCGACGTGACATCGTACCATGAGTTACAATTCAGAAGCCACGGTCCTGTTGAGGTTCCTGGTTGGCCCATGTTAAAAATACTCATGAGTGGGTACATGCGCTTTGCGCAAAACCCTTGATACTACTCATAACAGCTCGCTGAATGCCAAAGAATTACATTCGTCATAGGGAATTTCCTCGTTCTCTGCTTCGCCTGACACCGATTCCCACAGTGCGTGGGATCTTCAGGATTTTTTCTGATAATTTTTTTTCGTACACTGTGCTATGTGGTGTGGCAGAAATCGGGCTACTTGTGCAAACCGGGAGAGCAGAGGACGAGCTGAGGGCAGGTGGATGGCAGCTGGAAAAAATAAGAGAGCAAAGACAAGAACGAAGCCTAAGGGGCATGGAAGGAACATGGTACATATCCTCGAGGAGGTTTGGCCACACTACAGGTAATGATATAGAGAACGGGAATTAAATAAATCAACTCAATTGAAATTGAAAGGGTATGTGCCAATTATAGAGGCCACAACAACAACAACAAGGAAAGCGGTGTAGAGCTCGAGCAGGGAAGCCACGGACTCGTTGACGTTCTAGACCAAGGGCTCCTGCCGTCCTTCCCGCTGCGGGCCTTGCGCCGGGGTGTGCCTGCCCGAACCATCTCCGGTGGCCTGTTCCAGGACCGAGAGGCAGCCCTGCTGAGCGGCTCCTGCCAGGGTGCAGTTTCCGAGAGCAGGTCCTTGGGCGAAATTACCGAGGTGTTCCGCAAGGGTCACACATGGGGCGTGGTCCTCATGAACGAAGCGGGCGGCAGATGTCGCCGTGCTGCCCAAAGGCAGAGGCCGCATACGGCAGAGCAACCGTGTGCCGGCGACGATCGAGCCGCAGCAGCCGTGCCACCCCTGCCCTCGCTCGTCTCGACTTCCACACCAACCAGCGACGAGCCACCCGAGAACTCTTCGGGAACATGCTTTGAGGCGACGCTTTAGTCTCTCTGAACTCTACGAGCTAGGAATGTTCATGTCTGGCAGAGTAGCCGGTAGCGCGTTCATTGTTAAGCGCTGACTCTCGTGGTCGCGAGTCACGCCATACCGGACGTTAAGCACCAATGTATGTTGTTCCCCCAACACTCAGCACTACTGGGCACATAAACATCATATTTCCTTTTCCCTTCTTTATAGTGTCACCGTCGTGTCCTTTCTCGTCCGACAGCATACGAAAGCGTGACGAACGTCCACTAACCATTACAACTGGACAAAGTCAAGGTTACTGCTTTTGTGTGCTGCGTTGGCGTGGCGCACGCTGGCGAATTTACTTACGAGAATTGTGGTAAAGGCATGATGAGGAATGGTGGGACGTGCAGTCTGGCCATTGTCCACGTTGAAATGGTACAGCCGAGCAGAGAAAGCATGGCAAATGCCACCAGAGCCATAGTTTTTTGCCTGCACACAGAGAAGTTTGCAATCGTAGTGAAGTACGTGCCGCACAGGGTGCCACCTGTAGCCAGGAATCTACACAAGAAAATGTAAAGGCCATTTCACGCCTGTGAAATCTGTTTAAACAAGTGTGCTGGGTCAGCGGTGTCAAGTTCACTGTGACTATCACGTACCGGAGGCATTATCACCATTCCTACCATATAGCAGTGGCCTGAGGAGAAAGGCATGGGCAGTGGGTCGGGGGCATGCTCGCGTCTTTCAGCATGTATGTATGTATGTATGTATGTATGTATGTATGTATGTATGTATGTATGTATGTATGTATGTATGTATGTATGTATGTATGTATGTGTGTGTGTATGTATGTATGTATGTATGTATGTATGTATGTATGTATGTATGTATGTATGTATGTATGTATGTATTGTTTTTCGCGCAGTCGCTGTTATGGAGCAGGGCAGGTAATGAATGGGCCAATTGCGCCAGCGGGTCCGCTTTTTCTTCAACAGCTCGCTTGTTAAAATATGCAGTTTCCCGGTTATGTTGATATCCTTACTTAGCACTTTATTAAGAGCGCATGGGCGATCAGACATAAGAGATCGATCGCGGCGTGAAATTATTACCAGCAGTACCTTGAATACCTGTCATGTCAATGCTTAGCCCAGTGTCCGCAAATTCCTGTAATTGGCACTGTTCTCAAAAGCGTACGTTTCACTCGATTATTATTCAGGCTTGGTGGTATAATCTAGAGCTCATATGCCACAAGTGTTATTCAAGTTAGCAAAATGAAAACAAAAAGCACAGTGCAGTGAGAATGGTACTGCTTCCTCCTTCCCTTACATGAATTCAAATGCGCTTAGTGAATATCGTAAAGACAAAGGACATATTCCTGTAACGACAAAACAAATACGCGACGTGAGTGAACATGGACTCTTGAACATTTCTTACGCTACCAATTGCTAAATAAGCTAAGTGGAAGAAATAATTTGCGGAAGGAACGTAATTAGCCTTCGCGGCGTTGTGTTAAAACCCTGAAAATGTGTAACGAAATGCTGAGTATATGCGATCTTACCTTCTAAACGTCAGCAATGTCAGGAGCGAGATGATGAAGAGCTGGAAGTCCGCCGACATAAACCATGAATGGTCTAATACTCCCTAAAGAAATATAAACACTGCTATGATCACTGACAGCAGCAGAGAACTGTGATATATCCACGGCAGTATGAACATCGTTACAAACGACCTCCAATTTAGCGCTTCTAGAGCAAGTTGATTCCGTGTTATGCTTAGGAGTTTCTAAATTTCTTACCTAGCTCATTTTGCGCTATCTGCGGCTGCCTTTCCTATTCTTTCGTAAATGCCGGAACTTTCATTTCTCTGCACTTCATTTGACACTTCTCAACACAATTAAACCCAACCAAGAGATTCCAGTTTAGTGACGGCCATGCTGTAGCTCTTCAGGTGCTTGTATTCCTGCTGTTATACGTTATTTATATCGAGGTGTGGGTGCTCAGGAGAATGAAACCTTGAATATGTTGATGCCGAGCACGGGGCTTATTCATTTGGAACTTAATACGTCGCCGACCAAATCCATTCGCTTCTTATGTTGACGGGCCGTGGCTCTTTTAACTCGCCATTCCTTGAAGCACACTGGTCTACAGTCTTACCACGCATACGTTTATCTTCGCTTGCCCTTCGGCCAGGGTATATCCATTTCGATTTATTCATGCCAGTTCTCAATTCATAGGGTTTTTTGCTGCTATGAGAGCGGCGGTTACACTTTGATTTCTCATCGAATCGCACGACTTGGCTTGAATACATCACACGCGTTGAGCCTCCTTCTTTAAACAAATATATAAGCCAGTTATCTCGTTTGAGTCACCTAGAATATCAGCGAAACGGGAGGCGAAGTCCATATATTAATATTTTGAAATAGTCATTCACAAGCAGAACGAATGGATCACTAAGGTTTTGCCGAATGTCACATCAAGCGTAACGTCCCACTTCATTGACACGTCAGTATTTTGTGGCCAGTCAAGTTATTCTCTAGGGCAACAGGACACAGCAGATACCAGCCGACTGTCTTAAGCTGTCAGTCACATGTGCGCGGCATTATACAACCTTCAGTGTATTTGCATTGGTTTCATGAACATTGTTCCCAAGGTAACCATGAAATTTCTGATGGTCTAACCATTCGACATGTTTTTAGCTCTGTGGGATGTAGTGACTTCGAGGCACACCAGGTAATAACGCTCATGATAGCAGCGTAGAGCCCAGTCAGAAACTACAGATTACTGTAAAAGCGTTGTAAATTATCCTTTCGGCAATGCTCAAATAGCGCAATATTTAAAATTAAAGTATGGCATTACTGCACATCGAACTTATCCACGGCGCATTGGGGCTAACTTTATTGGCGTTCGTAAAATGTGTTTGTACCGCGGCATGAAGCTTAAGTGGATTAACAAGTTACTGCATATGTTTTTATAACATATTATACGTGCAACTTTTAATTCGAGTCACCTTTAATTTGACAGTCAGTTTATTTTTATAGTGGTAGCACGTAGCTACATTACGTTCATGGATCAGTCAGTACCTCCGATACCCCCCTGCAAGGGGGTTCTTATGGAAATAATGTAATATGGTAAAAACAAAAAGAACGTGATATCATGTTGTTGTTTTGTTGTTTTGTGGGGTTTTACGTCCAAAACCAGTTCTGATTATGAGAGACGCCGTAGTGGAGGGCTCCGGAAATTTTGACCACCTGGGGTTCTTTAACGTGCACTGACATCGCACAGCACACGGGCCTCAACATTTCGCCTCCATCGAAATGCAGCCGCCGCGGCCGGGATTCGATCCCGCGACCCTCGGATCAGCAGCCGAGTACCTTAGCCACTAGACCACCGTGGCGGGGCGAACGTGATATCATCAAGGTTAGGATTGAACTGGGAGATATGATACGGATCTATTAGCTTAGCTCAACGAGTCATTTATTCGTAATTAATAATGACAAATAAGTGGAGGTAGATTCACGTTTTTAAATAAGAGTGCCACTTAAGCAAGAAGCATATCAGATGCGGCTCAGATGAATTAGGCATGCGGTTATGATTCTGTCCACCGAAACCTAAAGTTCATCCCAGCCAATTCATGTCCACTTTATTCAGCTTAAAATGCATAGATATGGGGGTCCAGTGCCACTGAAGACCCTCGAGTAATCAGTAAGGCCGCCTTGAGGCGTGTCTGTCACGCAGGCAAGAATCAACACAACGGTACGTGCGCCTCCGTGAAAGCATAATGATAGAAAATCACACTGAAACATAGATTTTCCCGAAAACTCACCGTTAGCCTTAGGTCGAAATGATTCCTGACTTGGAAAAGCCACTGCCACCAGTGTTCGGACACGTCCAGATAAAATCTCTGGAAAAAGGTCTCGGTGTCCGGTCCGCTGACGAACCGAGGGAGCAGGTATAACCACATGACGAAGAAGAAGAATGGCACGCACATCCTGCAATGCAGTGCGACAGTGGTAGTAAGGCGCGTTACGTCTCTCAGGACATCACTTAAAAGGCTTAAGCTAAACCTCTCGGCTCGTGAGAAATTAGGAGAAAATATTGCGTCTTAGGGAACTTAGGAAACGTAGCCATGGCACACTCGCCGCCATAGCTACGAGCGGCGCTGCCGTACAAACTGTTTTCTTTGTGTAGTTTCCTCACCTCATTCAAGTTCTAACAGTACACTTTTCTAAATTCAATCATTCCACATCTTCTTGTACCCACTTACCACGACCAGACATGGCAGAGTCGAGAGGATTAGAAAGAACCCCACGATTTGAATAATCCGAAACGGAATTCCAGCACGAATAGGTGCCACGGAACGCAACGAAGTCGCGCCAGAACTCTCCCTCGGACTCGGAGCTTTCCATCATCGAAAGCCTGCCCACGTCAATCGACAGCAGCAAGGTCGCCCCCGCAAGGAAGAAGAAAGTGGGCGATGAGCTTAGTGCTCGCGGACTGTCACGCTCTCGTCGCAAGGAAGACCTCGTCGAGCGGCTCATACGAGACAACTTAAGGCACCGAGCCACCGCGTCGATGGACGCATAGACGACAAACCGGGCTACGTACGATGATGACTGGTAGGCATGTGGAGGCGCTGTCCGCCGACAACGCAAGGCTTCTTGCGGAGCTTCACATTTTGTGACTCAATCGCTCGATCCCCACGTGACGTTCGCAAGGTTCCGGACGACAACCTGAACACCAGAACGCTTAACGAACACGTAACAAGTTCACACCATGGACCGCACAGCTACGTTCCCGCCGACGAAACGAGGACACGGGGTTCGTCGCAGTCTTCGATGGCGAACTGGACCATTTGCTGTGCCACTGTCCGCGATTCGTCGCGGGAAAGAAAACACTTGCTCAGGCGCTAGGCCAACTTGACGATCGGCCACTTTCCTTACAGGTGCTGCTCGAACACCGCCCTCATTGCTCGAACTGGTTTGCGCGAACGCCTTTGACAGTTGGACCTGTCCTACAACGTCTCTTTCGTTATTCCCCTTCTTCCTCTCTCTTCCATCTTTCTATTCCACCTTCCAATTCTCTGTGAGCTCAACTCAACCGCTCGATCCCCAGGCGACAGTTCGCGTGCTTCCGGAAAACGACAGCCTGAATCGCTAGAACGCTTAACGAACACGTAACAAGTTCACACCACGAACCGCACAGCTATGTTCCCGCCGACAAAAACGGCGGCATTGGGTTCGTCGCAGTCTTCCATGGCGAGCAGCGCCAGCCAAAACGAAGAATGCCACGACACGACGAACGTTTCGGCGAATGGCTCCCGTAACGTGGAGCCGTCCGTGGGCAGACTCTCGAGGCTCACACTCAAGTGCTGCTCGTGAACTCACTGTCAAAAGGTACACTGACGACGAGCCCAATCCATATACACTCCACAAGTGACGCTTCATCATGCCTCTCCATCTTCGACGGAACACAGCCGCGAATTGCTCAGCAGTTCATGGCTCAAGTGCAGGGAATCAAGGAGCTCGCCCACTGGATGTCGTCGCACACATTGATCAGTGCAACGAACCGCCTCGGGGGATCAGCCAGGGACGGGCACAGCGCCTACGGGTGGGGTACGTTACCTGAGAAGACTGGAAGGAAGCTCTCACACCACGATTTAAAGCACGGCTAACCATGCAGGAATCTCTCGATCTGCAAACGAAGCGACGCCTTCAAAGGAACGTAACGATCGCCGAGTATACGCACTCAGAAAACGATGCTCGACAAGGTGCCGTATCGGCTAGCCGAGGACGAGCTCACCACCTTGTTTCGCAGTGGCATCGACGACAACACTCGAGCAAATACGCTGTCAGCACGACTCTGAGTGAGCGTGACGCTCACGCAGAGTCGCACAGAGTCACATGACGATCATCGACAACGCTGCCTTGCCCGACGGAAGACGCCAAAAGAAAATAAGCGCCCATGACGAAAAGGTGCTACCTCCTTCAACAACGCAAAGTAATCAAAGTGCACCTCAACGTGTGCCAGCCGGCAATGCTAAAATCATGCCCACTGAATATTCGCGCAGCAACGATCCGGGAACTACGTGCGTACGGACCACATCAGCACAGTCGTGCTTCAACTGCGGTGACATTGCTTACCTGTCCAGCGAGTGCATTATACCAAAAAGCACGGCATCGACTCGGGCTTTTGTTACAAAGTGCTTACTAGAGACGGCTCGCACCGGACAACGTTCGCTGTCGGTCCACTGCAAAGGGCTGTGTAACGTTGTTCTACCTTACGTTTCTTTGCCAAAGCGGGTTCGTTTTCGCTTGTAGCGACTATTGTTGGCTAGTGCTGAGTAATTATTTGATTACTGACGGCTAGCATTCGCAATTACTGACCCGCGCCTTATAATGGTACCTGGCTGCAACTTGGTGTTGGTTGCTTAGCCTGGGCTCGCACTGGTTGTTGGTTAGTTGTCTGATAGCACTGTCTAACGAGTCGTGTAGCGCTGTTCCCCTGAGTCATAGAAAGGTAACAAT
Source organism: Hyalomma asiaticum (assembly GCA_013339685.2). Taxonomy (NCBI): domain Eukaryota; kingdom Metazoa; phylum Arthropoda; class Arachnida; order Ixodida; family Ixodidae; genus Hyalomma; species Hyalomma asiaticum. The sequence continues at coordinate 77,107,735 of CM023484.1, forward strand.
TAACTGTCGTATGTTTACTGTACTCTGATTATAGAACTTATCATCTAGCATAGCCCGAACTTGATGCCAAGAAATAGCCAGTCCGCACGCGGTGGCATGGATCTCTCTGTGGTGAAAATACGAAGGAGAACAAGACTCAACCGTCTGGCCTTTTCGAAGGCTATGACCTAACTATCGCGCGAGCCCGCCCGTGATCGCTGCACGCGTTGAACGCCCCTTCATCTTATTTATTTTATAGCATACCCCAGCGGCCGGGAAGTTCATGTTGTGCCTCCTGCTTCCAGGAGGTATACTTTCTGGACGGGACGTTTGATCACCGAACCAGGCGCCTGTCTCAGGTAACACGCTCTATAGATGCCGTCGCGTCCGGGTAGCAGTTCGGTCACCGAGCCTGTTTCCACAGCATGGGAGGCAAGCCGTCATCGTGTACAAGAACCACATCGCCGACTTCAAGTCGTGGCGATGCCTTGGGTGTCACTTCGTGGGCAGTGCGCAGGTAGGTATTCCTTGCGCCAACGTTTTCACAGACGCTCTGTCAGTGCTTGTGGATGAAGTAGTCGACATTGAAGATCGACGCCTGTTGATTGAGGAACCGCAGCGCCGACACTTTGAGGGAAACACGTTGCACGTTTGCCAAGCAGAAATTGTGAAGGCGTGAGTAGACCTGGTTCCTCTGAATTAGCGGGCGGCTCCACTTCTCACAGAACCGTTGAGATGTCTTCGAACGACAGGCGACCCTTCAACGCGCATTTGGTAATACGAACAATTCGTTCTCTCCATCCGCCCCACCAAGGGGCTCGGCGCCAGAACGAATGTAGAGAAAATACGAAGAGTCTGTTCGAAGGTAATGGCCGAACTATCGCACGAGCCCGCCCGTGGCGGCTGCTCGCGTTAGCCGCCCCTTCATCTTCTTTATCTTGTTACACTCTTTTCAATGAAAGTGAGGCCTGCGCCCGAGAGTGAGCATAGAGGTTATATCTCACTACAGTACAATCTTATGGGTCACAGTGTCGCTGATATGCCTGGGAACCCTACGTCACGCACACAAATACCAAAGTTACACACCGACACCGATTCTTTTCGTAACACTTTGTTGAAGGCAAGCTGTAAGAATGGCCATGTTTGTAGCTTTATGAATCACGACCTACCTGGGCAGGACATGTCATGAGGAGGAAAGATAACAGATGGACTGTAAGAGCGACGGAATGGATATCACGAGAGGTCTTTCTCTCCCCAAACTCCCTCCCCACGCAGAGTAGCATGTCAGCGATATTTCAACGCCGGCTAAATTCTCTGCCTTTCAATAAAGAGCTCTCTCTCTCTCTCACGAGAGGGAAAACGCAATAGAGGCAGGCAAAAGGTTAGATGGAGCGATGAAATTAAAAAGTTTGCGGGCATAAAGTGGAACCAACTCGCTCAGGATAGGGTGGATTGGAAATCGTTGGGAGAGGCCTTCGTCCTGCAGTGGACCTAAACAGGCTGATGATGATGATGATGATGATGATGATGATGATGATGATGAATCACGACGTTTGCGCAGAACGCTTCACCACGTATGCTTGTGGCCCGAAGCACTTACCCTGGGTGGAAATTATGCTCGTACGTACTTTCATGGATTTTCATGGTCGTTTGTTTTGAATATTTTTGTATTCCTGAATGTGACAGTTGTGAATGCAATGTGGGAATCTTTTAGAAGTAAGCAACTGTTATCAATTTTTGAGCCCTCCCCGCACCGCCTGCGCAACATAACTAGTCCACGCAATCATAAATGACGACATATTTAACAATACAATACAGGGCAATGGTCTCACCTGACTAAACGGCGAATCACAGCAATGATGAACACAGCCTCACTATTTCCTTGTTGCTTGGTCAAAATGTGTCCCAGGAAAAATCCGCTGAAAAAAGTTTCCCCAATTGGCATTGGTTAAGGCGAGCAGATTAGTAAATATTCATCCCTTCACTCCTCATATAACTCCATGCAGTCGGTATGTTATAAATTTTGCTACAAATGAGCTCTAATTAGCGATGTCTACTCACAGCGAAGGAACATTTTACGGCATTTTTGTGGCATGGTATAATACTAGAGTCTAGGAATGTCGTCGATTATTTTAAAGATATGAAATATGTCGGTATCTTTTGTGGCCGCCAGTTCCGCTTCAATTTCTTTGCACGCAGCTAGCGAATCGCAGCGTGTAGTGAAATTGTGTTGGAGATATTCCGAATCCCTTTACCTTCAACACAAGCATTTCTACCTAACATGTGCATGCTGTTTGCACCGCCACAGTAGTCTAGTGGCTGCTGTACTCGGCTGTTGATACGAGGGTCGCGGGATAGAATTCCGACCGCGGCTTATGCATTTCGATGGAGGCTAAATGTTGAGGCCCGTGTATCGTGCGATGTCAGCGCGCGTTAAAGAACCCCAAGAGGCCAAATTTCCGTAGCCATACACTACAGCGTCTCTCAAAATAATAGCTGGCTTTGGGGAGCGGAACCCCAGAAATTATCGCTCAGGCTGTTTTATAGGCAAGAAATAAATGTAGGTCGTAGGCAAAAATTTGTTTAGTGAAAGTGCGGAATTCTTTTTCTAGTACAGGAAAGGAAGCTAAAACAAGGGTGATGCACAAGAGACCACGGTTTCCCCAACCTTTGCCATCCACAAAGGCAGTAGAATTAGCAGAGGTAGCATGAAGTACTCGTACATAGATAACTGTCTCAGCAACAGAAAAATTAGGAAGTACAGAAAATGATCGCTTACCTGAGAAAGAAGAAAGTATCAACGCTATTGAAAGCTGCGGGCATGATCATGCCATACCACTTCGCAGTGTCCTCGAACAGGTTCAGTGGTCGTGCTACGAAATCATTATTGCCATTTAATGAAGTGAGTTTACAGACGCGCTTAATGTTTTTTTTCTTAAATGTGACTGTGGGAATCTCATAATCAAGCCAGGCATTTACAAGCAAAAAATCTACGTTGAGATCCATTTATGTTTGTGTATCCGCCGATCACGCCCACGTTTACCGCTTTATTCGTTTTTGTGCCTGGACAGATGTGCAACAGAATTTGCAGAAACATATTTGCAAGACATATCTCTGAGGTACTCACTGAAAGTGTCCGGCTCCATCATGTAGATGTGTCCGCATACAATGTGCATACTGATTAAGCACCGTACGCCGTGGAAGAATTGCAGGGACTGAAGGTCGGGCCGATCGTTGCCGGCTACGTTCAGTAGCATTCGTGTGTTAGATTTTGCCGAGAAGGCCAGCGCGACTTGATATAGGAGAGCTGCGCAGAAATACCACCCTTCTGTGAAAATATAAGCTACAAACATCAAGGATGGAATCACTTACCAGAACAAAGACGCGAAAAGAAAAAAGATAAGCTTTGTTTGCAGGAAGGTGTACCAATAGATATATATATAGCTACGTAAAAAGCGCGCGTACACGACGTGGCCATGTAATACACGCAAACACACGCATACATACATACATACATACATACATACATACATACATACATACATACATACATACATACATACATACATACATACATACATACATACATACATATGCACGTACGTACGTGCGTACAGACACATGCATACATATGCGCGTGCGTGCGTGCGTGCGTCTAATGTGTATGAATGCCCCCAATGCCACAGATACCGCCTACTGGACTCTTCTGTGTTCAGAATGAGCCGCAACATACATTCGCAATGTAAGGCATCGAAAGAGCGGAACGATACACACATGTGGTTGCAGTTTGCAAAGTTTGCATAGCGCACGTCATCTGAGCATTTTGCAATGGACGGCAGCTATTTTTATGGGCTTTCCTCCTCTGGTCAAGTACTCATAAAATATGGCGACCAACAAAAGGTTCTGTTGAGAGCACATATGCTCTGAAAGAACGGTTTCTGTTCACCAGATTAGACGAACGCACGCACGTGCACATGTATGCATTTGTCTGTACGTACGTGCGTACGGATGTATGTATGTATGTATGTATGTATGTATGTATGTATGTATGTATGTTGATTGATTGATTTGTGGGGTTTAACGTCCCAAAACCAGTTCTGATTATGAGAGACGCCGTAGTGGAGGGCTCCGGAAATTTGGACCACCTGGGGTTCTTTAACGTGCACTGACATCGCACAGTACACGGGCCTCAACATTTCGCCTCCATCGAAATGCAGCCGCCGCAGCCGGGATTCGATCCCGCGACCCTCGGGATCGAATCCCGGCTGCGGCCGGGATTCGGTATGCGGTATGTATTCGGCTGCGGTATGTATGTATGTATGTATGTATGTATGTATGTATGTATGTATGTATGTATGTATGTATGTATGTATGTATGTATGTATGTATGTATGTATGTATGTATGTATGTATGTATGTATGTGTTACATGGCCACGTCGTGTACGCGCGCCTTTTACGTAGCTATACCATCTGACAGGTTTGTCTTCAACAGCGAAAAAAAAAAACGTATTCTGTCGGGGCTGTTAGGGAGATAACCTATCATGGCACGGAATGAAATTCACCTGAGCAGTTACTTGATAAAGCGCTTTCTGAAGATAGATTACGGCATGTTCCTAGTTTCCAAATGCTCCCCTGGCTATAGTTTATGTTTTGGCTGTATCCCTTTACAGACGCATTTTATTTGATTTAAAGTTTCGTATTGTTCCGCTAAATTTAACACGGTTTGGTGATGTTTGGTCGCAAGAATTTCCACGATGGTATTAGCATGTATGTGACAAAATAGTGCAGTGCAGACTACGACGACGAACAGGGTATCGAGTGATAGCTCCGCTGTTAAAGCGTATAACGTTGGAAAGTTCAGTTCAGAACGTCCTTGTTTCATAGCTGCTATCCAAAAGTAACATCGTGGTCAACTTTACGTTTTGTGATTTCGGGTACATTTTCAGAGCGAGGAATCGGGTATGGCTGCTAAATTTGCATGTGCGTGTAAAGTAAAATGCCTTCAAATCGTGCGTCTCGAAAATAATTTATTCTTTCCAGGCACCGATTTTGTATTCAAGTCGACATAATGACACTGAAGTTCTTCAGGGGGGTCGCAGTACAGTTCCCTGTAGTACATCACATGATATCACAATTTTAGGACAATGAACCTTCGCGTCTTCAAAATGTACTGCTTAAATATGCTATATTTTTGCCACTGCATATTGCCTCTCTCATCCATGTTATTAATGTGATGTCTATTTCACAGGATGGGCCACCAAACTTTACACAATACCTTGTAACAGCAGGGCAGTAAGATCTCTCAGTCTGGTTTAACACGAAAGTGGGTTATGCCGGGGTCAACCATGACCCCAGCCATCAGTACTGACGCAATATAACAATCATATAAGAACAACACGTAGAAAAATTTCTGTTGGTGTGCGGGGAATCGACCTCACAGACCACCGCTGCGCAACGAAAGGTCGCCGGTGTTCTACCACAACGCTAACGCCGCGCTCGAAGCTTTACGAACGCGCCTTATATGCCTTCTTGTCTCGCTTCGTTCATTCCTCCTCGACGCTCTCGTCCGGCTCAACGCGCGCGTATCCAGGCGCACTTTCCCTGGAACGGTGATGCCATGCAGGAGAGGCCATGTGAAGCCCTGAAGCTTTGCATTGCCTCTTCTTGATGGCGGCACCATTCCAGGAACGTTCCAAAGTTCGCCTCAATGCACGCGCGTGGAGCCGCACTAACGCATCGAGGGAAGAAGCGTGATAAGAGAGAACATAAGCTGCGTTCGCACAGCTTCGAGCAGGTGTATGTGCGCATAGCGCATCAGTAGAGCACCGGTCACTATCCGTCGTGAATGACGCTTTCCCGTCTACCACTCTTCTGGCGTGATGGCAACAAGAAAACTGCTGCGTTAAGCACCCAAGTACGGCAACGGCGTTGGCGGCTCAATGTGGCGCAAGTGAACATGATTGATGCCTTAGTCGCGTGGCACTTACTATTGACTATGTCCAGTTATAACGTAAAATACTTCAGTTAACAGAAGGGGTTGTTCCTAGATGTTATGGAGGCGATGCGTGAACGTGGATTTATCCACGTCAACCAGTGCCGTACAAGCGGAACCCCGATTGCAATGGGCCATCCTCACCTCGGTGTACAATAAACATTCAACTACTCCTGCGAAGACGCTTTTCACTTTCCTTTTACATTGATTATTCTGATAGACGGATAAGCCACATTCTTTTTCGACAACAAATTTCTCGTCACAATTGGATTCTAGAGAGTAGAATTAAACTCGTAGATTTCAAATCATATTACTGCCTTCTGCTTTGCGCATAACTCCATAAATATCACCGGCTCAAATGACTGTGTGAGGTGCCAGTGATCGTCACATCTTGCTAATGAATGCCAAATGCAGAATAATCGAGCGCACCTACCTCGTTTTTTAATCCACACATATTGCTCTCCAGCGAAGTGGTCAACCAAAGTGCTGAGGAGAATGGCAACAAGTAGAATCGCTCCAAATACTCTGTGAATTGAAAAGCACGTGATTTCAGAACGTAACGCTCTTCAACGCGTGAATACTTCACGATGAAATTATTTTATTTTTATTATATAAATATTACCTTGTGGTATGACAATTACGTGCCCACACTATATTTTTGTAGTACTGATGGGACACTGTTTTTGCGAGTAGGCACAGCAATATATCCAAACGTTTTGTTCTTGTACGTTACTTTTCGAATCTGTTAGGTTGCTAATACTTATAGTTATAGTTAGTATAATTATAATTGAGCATGCCTACAATTACGACTCGTAAAGCTTAACACTTTGCTTAGTTCTTGCCTCTCGTTTTACTAACAATTTTCATTTTCGGCGTGGTTGTGGTAATAATCAATAATGTATACGGGCCTTAAGAAAATCATCCCGTTTTTTGGTGTGATACAGCCACACTAGCACTGTCGAAAAACTGCTGTACATATACTGATAAGGAAATTATGTGCATGTTTTTATATTAAGGAAGATCCTTTATAACTCTGCGTGTAATTAACGCATTCGAATTAACGCATTTTGGCAGTGACCGCAAGAGAAGACGATCTGTATACAATGAGTCGTTTATTTCATTATTTCATTAAGATTATTAACAAAAGCAATTGCCCATACTCAGTTTGGTAGAGTGCAAAACAAAAAGACAATGCCACGTTAAGAATGAGTGGTAAGCTTCTTTAACAACTTACACGACCGCGATTTGCGTCTTGTTCCATGGCCTAGGTACTGCTGTTACGCAATTTGATACTTCGAACCTGACGAGAGGGGTCCTTACTGAAAAAAAAAAAACGCGAACCGAATATTTGGCAGCATATAAACACGGCTTTAGTAAAAGTTACGACAGCTTTACAAACATTAGTAGCCTTGCTTCTGCGTAATTTTGCTAAGCAACTCTTCTGTGTATCTCTGAATGCTTTCGTGCACCAATATTGGCCTGCTTTGCCACATCCATACCACCGCTACGACCAATCATTCACAATAATGGTAGCCCACAATGAGAATCACAGCACAAAAATAGAGCCCCCATGATTCCAATCGCAGAAAAGAACACTCTCTCATAAAATATGGCTTCATTCCGTGAACGTTGCGTGTATGATGGGAGGAATAGGACCAAGGAGTCAATCACCATGAAAGAGAACTCATCTTGCGACGTCAGTAAAACGTAAATTACGTCACCAAATTATGTCGAGGAAACTAGAAACATGCGCGAGAAATACATGTGCACGAGATATCCTGACAATGTTTATTTATTTATTTATTTATTTATTTATTTATTTATTGTACCCTCAGGGCCAGAAGGCATTACAGAGGGGAGTGGGGATACATAAAGAATACAATAAACGGCAAATCATAAAGGAACAAAAAAGTACAAAGTGGCTGGCGAAAACTCACAACAAGACAAAAAGGTAAGAAAGCAGTGGGAATACACGAGAACAATTTTGATAAGAGGAAAAGAAATTATACAAAGAGTAACAAGCATAAATATATTCACAAGATAGCAATTGTTTTACGAAACATATTAATATCTGCTATGTCAGCAACGTCATGGGAAAGGGCATTCCAACTGACACAAGTTTTGGGTACGAATGAGTCATGAAAACATTTAGTGTGACAAGATGGAATCCCAACTTTATTGCGGTGATCAATGCGGGCTGATATGTATGACGGCCTTGTGAGTAACTTGTTCTTCAGATAGCTGTTGTAGTAAATTTTATGAAAAAGACATAATGAAGCTACAGACCTGCGATGAGAGAGAGAAGGGAGGGACAAACTTAATTTCATGGCGGTTACGCTACTTGTTCGGTGATAGTTAGAGAGTATGAAACGACAGGCACGGTTTTGCACAGCTTCCAAGTCTGAAATGAGTGTACGCTACTGTACGCTACTGTAGCTCACTGTACGCTATATAATAAAACTAAAAGACTGCAAACGCATTTTCAGCGAAGACCTTCGCACTTTGGAAACTTCGTCATACAGCTCACGGCGCTGTTCAGGTGGCGTTCCGTAACGCTTTCAGTCAGTGTGGGATGTCAAAATTCCTTCGTTATACCAGTTACATTGCTGGAGAGGCGTATGTTGTAGAGGCGTTTGACAGTTTTAGTGTTTGTACACCGGTCGCTGAATGTGACACTTCTTATGTTCATGGGTTTCACCGCTACGCATATCACATGTTTTTGCTAATGTTAGAAGTATCAAACCTGTGTGGAAGCCACATCGACATCTCTCAGCATGGCCAGCATTTGTTGTTGTTATGTGGGGTTTAACGTCCCAAAACCAGCTCTGATTATGAGAGACGTCGTAGTGGAGGGCTCCGGAAATTTTGACCACCTGGGGTTCTTTAACGTGCACTGACATCGCACAGCACACGGGCCTCAACATTTCGCCTCCATCGAAATGCAGCCGCCGCGGCCGGAATGTGATCCCGCGACCCTCGGATCAGCAGCCGAGTACCATAGCCACTAGAACACCGTGGCGGGGCGTAGCCAGCATTTCATACATATATGTAAATCTTAGCTCTGATGTCCAGTGAGCGTATACGCTTGCGTTTTTTACCAGGAAGGAATGAAGGAAAGAAGGAAACAACGAAGAGGCGGATGAGGAATGAGGGAGAGAAGATAATTATAAGGACAAGGAGAGGGAGAAGAGCTTTAATACCTGGTCATCCTCGGAACCTTGTTGCACAATAAACTCAGTTCGATTCAGTTCAATAAGGATAACCAGGGTTGAGTGCGGTAGTCTACTGGGCACTGGTGTAGGGAAGGACACTGGGGTAGTGGAGGCACTGGGTTAGAGGAGAAGGGAGGATGGCATACGTCAACGTGTTGTTGCGTGTTTGGTTGCCACCTGGGGGACTCGGATTCGGTTGCTACTTACGTATCGCGTGGTAGGTTGCCTTCCATTCCTACAACGTCCTTGTATATCTGCCTGTCCTGTCTTCATTTCAGCCAAAATGAATGAACTTCAGGTTGAAACTGATGAAAGTTTTAGTGTCTAATTTCGTTGGTCGTTGATTAGCGTCAGCTGCAACGATAACATTCAATCGCCTCTGGCGCATACTCGCATAGCGCGGGCCCTGGTCTACAGGTATAAGCGAGACTTAATCATATTATTGCTAATGAAATCCTACCCGACGAGTATTTAAATTTAGCTGGATCTAGGTCAATTATTTTTGTTTTTTCATGCATTGTCATCCTACCATGCCAATATTGGTGCAACTCAAGCGAAGGAGATGACCTGAAGCGTACCGAGACGCAGGTGCATCGAAGTTGCTCAAGTTCGCCTAGAAATGCTTCGTATTTATAAGTCCCCAGAGTTGGCCTTTAAATCTACTGCGAAGAAGAGGGTTTCTTAGGAAACCCACTGCCACAGATGTCATCCTTCATTTGTTTCTCGCTTTTCATTTACCGAAACAACAGTATGATTATGAAGCATGCGTTACGAGTGTTTCAGGATTAATTTTGACACTGTGCGGCACTCTTACGTGCCCTTGTATCTTACTACATGGATGCGCTTGCATTAAACCTCCATTAACATGCGACCAGAATTGCCGAGAACGAAATTCACATCGTCGAGCTGAGACCTTACCTGCTTAATTACCTGCTTAATTAAGATACCGATGTAGCGGCCGTAGCGGAATAAAAGAACAAATTCGTGTGGATTTGCTGCGCGATATTTGAGGTGCAAGAAAAACAGATCTTCACCATTATAATTCATAAAAAGAAGCCACACATCGTATGTGTACATTAATATGTTACGTAGTCAGAACTTGAATGACATACTTGCGTCAAACATGGTTTGTAAGTCGTGCTGGTTGCAATCATCGATGTAGCACAATGCCATTCGGGCAAACGGGGTTCCTGGTGAGTGTCCGTGCTTTGTGAAGTAGATGAGCTGGAAGTAAATTGTAACAACGAAAGTTTAAGGACGCCTTGTGTTGTAAAACACTGAATAAAGACACATACACGCAAAAGTTACGTTCGTGAGCTGACAGTTAAGGTGGCCCCTTAGTTGTACTTATACAACAATAGGCCTGCTGTTTCGGAGCCGCTAGCCTTCCTGCTGAAATAAAATATGTTTTTGTGGAACTGCTTTATAAAATCTTACATCGATGAGAGAAATTTAAAATTTTAGCGTTGGAGTGGAATTAGAAGCAAGTGGTTGGTTCACGCATCTGAATGAATGCTTGTGTGCTGGAGCCTTCCAGTAAGTGAAACAAAGCGCGATTCAAGTGTCCGTTTCGACGCATCAAAAACGTCAGGGTGCATCTGCGTGTGGTGGAAATTTCTTGCGACGATCGTCTGCTTTCATAAGGGAGGTCTCGGCATATCGGCAGTCCCAAGCGTGGATTGCGCATCTAGTCTGTTAAGGTCTCATATCACCTCAATAGCTCCTAGCGTTCTGCGTGCCAAAACCACGATATGATTTATGAGGCACGAGGAAGGCTACCGAAATGTTTGACGACCCGGGGTTCTTTAATGTGTACAGAAAACGCATAGTACACGGACTTTCCGCATTTTGCCTCCATAGAAAAGCCGATGGCCGCAGCTGGGATCTGAGCCGTGTCCTTTGGGTCACCAGACAAGCGTTATAACCGCTGTCCTCCTGTCCTTGCGCGGCGGGCACGCCCGTATCCTTCACGGACAGGCACACAGGCCTAGCGCTTGGACTATGAATTTGTAAGTGCGACTGTGAAACCTTTGAGCAGCATCTGGGTGAATCCTGCGATATACATGTGGCGCTGGACGGGTATCTCCAGACCCACTTCACAATTAAGTATCTGAGTGAGGACATTACCTTGGCTCTTGTCACTGCCTTCTGGTGTTCAGTCCCCAGCACCTTCGCCCTCCTCAAACAGTGTACCTAATGACCCTTCCTATCCGGAACGTTGAATGTGAACTCGACATAAATCGTGCGACACAAACAAAATTGCGCTTAGGCGTAAAAGGCGTAGGTTATATAAAAGGATTTCAGTTTTTCCGTAGACTTCTTTACATTCTCGGATACCGGTCTATCGGAGGTGTTTGAGGCACAATCAGAACTTCTAGCGACATCTAACGGCGACACAGTACGTTTGATTTTTTTTAGTCGCGTGAGCGTTCTCGTGGAGACAAATAAAAGTACTTTCAGCTGGTTGTTATTCCACGGCCAGTGCTTTACACTAGCAGTCTGGTAACGTTTTCAAGCCAGGGTATTGTTAGATTTGTGTGTCTCTGCTTAGTCTACGCATCGTCAGGTGTCGCTACTATCGCTACGGATCACGTATACATTTCCGGTAAACTGGTGTCCGTAAAGGCAAGGAAGTCTACGCGCAAGCTAAAATCCTCTGTAATCGTTGGTCAGTCGAAGTAACGAAATGGATACTAAGTGACGACAACCGCAGAGGAATATGGTACAAAGCACTTTTTTCTTGCTGGAAATTTCATTCACTCTCATCACACTATTTGTATGCAGGTAACTGACATGGACTTCATGCTTCTGAACTTCTTCGCATAGTGTTCGAAGTGTGAACCAATGATACACTTGGGTAGACAATGTAAATATCTATATATTACCCTCGGGGATAGGGCACTAGAAATTGAAGTCGTCAGTGCTTCCATTTCTGTGGCATTCTGAACGTGGACCAGAAGATTGCAGTATTGACCCCGAGACGAAATACTTCCGTACTGGTCCCGAACAGTGGTCTCGAGGCACTGGTCGAACGCTCCCATGTCGACGCAAGAGCCTTCGAAGAAGCCCGTGGGGTACTTTCCTGTGGCATCGATAACTGCGACAAACAAACGGCGGAGAGTAGTTTTGATCATATAAGAATACGCGCTATCACGCAGTGCTATGTTCGACGCCCTTTCTAAAGTGCACGCAGGCAGTGCCTACAGCAGTCATGAGTCGCGATCGTAGTTGATTGCTTATCATCCAGAAGAAGTCTTTTGGTACCTAGTTAGAACGAATAATGAATCTTGGGAAGACATCCTAATATTGTCTTATAATCTATACAGGCTAATACTGTGGGCACGTTCTGGCCTGACCGGAAATATTAATAGAAAATTATGGAGGATGCTACTTAATGGAACCTTTTTAGAGGATCACTGTGATATACACGATCGTTTGTGCTCTTACATCGATCCAAAATCTAAACTGAATACATTGCTGCGTAACAATTATCACCTTGTTTGTATTGTCCTGGAAATGTAGAAGCTCTGTTCGAAGCTTCGAGGTTTCAGCGTTTAGTACATTGCTACTACGACTCGACATCTGATAAAAATCTGCAGCGATGTTTGAATCACACGTGCTTCTTCTTGTTTTCGCTATGTATAATAATTTTAGAACCTAAATGAGCAAGCTGAAGTAACCACAAACTTTTCTTTAAAGGGTCCCTGAAACGTTTTTTTTTTTACATTGCGTCACTGATTAGGCAACACAATTGTGAAATCATTCACACCATAAATAAAGCGAAGCACCATGCGCTAAGGCAGCTATGGGCTTATTTCTGTCGCCTTCCTCCTTACCACTGCTGTTCCTCCTCAACTCGATCAGTTGCGGAGTGCGCGCTAGCGACGACAGCGCCTCCCGCGTCAGCCGCTCTGCCGAGTCTTCCGTAGCGACATAGCACCCCGATATCCTCACTGAGGTCGCCCGCCTCGGCAGTGCTAGCCTCTGTAATAGAGCGCCGGCGACTCGTGTGTACGCCGCCAGATGCCGCGACGATACCGTTGGCTGAAACGAAGGAGTACTTTGTAGAAGCACGTTGTTCGCAGCTAGGTTTGAAAGTGTGACTGGTTCGGGGCCAATCAGCGACCTCCCATTCGTAGTTCGATTGGCGGGGGCGTTTGAAAACGCATTTTGGCGAGCCGCTGCGACCTTTTGTGATACGCGTGTTCAAAATCTTATTATAAATTACAGACTTTACGCCCAGCGCTGAAATCTGTCCTGTAATGGTCCTAATGACCCACTCTACCGGATCGCCATGTTTGCACAAAATCGTCAAAACCGTTTCAGGGTCCCTTTAAATTTTGATACGAGGGATATAGTCCTGGGAAAAAAATGATTGCTGTCTGCTGAACTCAGCATGTCCGCTGCTCGTTCGAGTGAAACTTCCAGTCAAGCACTCTGTTCGATTGAAAACGTCCTTGTGCCAGCGCGGCCTCCTGCCTCGTTTGCTTTTATTAGTATTGAATACCATATCTGGGCCCAGGCCTTACGAAGGTTCTTTGCAGCTATCGGTTCGAACACCACGGAGGTTCCTTTAAGAAGAAATAATTATTGTTTGGTGCTGAAAACGTGCGCTGCCTAGCACATGGCAATTCAAGTCGTGGCCACTGCGACGAAAACGCCCATGAGATGCTTTTTCGTCCTATTACCGAGCTGTACACCTTTGTGTTTTGTCACCATAACTGCAAAAACCTATTTACTGACTTGTATGCGAAATCCAAGATTGGACCATGGGATTCATCTTCGTGTTAGACGCCTGGTTCAGATGTAGCACGTGAACGATCGAAACAAGTCCGTGCGGCAAAGAGAAAAAGGCAGCGGCTATATAGCAAAGCACTGAACTTGATAAAACATGAGAATGTTTACTCATAGCCTTGCAAAGTCGTTGTCCTTACGCGACACGTTACGACGCGTTGTTTAAAACCACGTGCACTTGGAAAACGCTTGGTATGTTCGCATACACACAGGTCCTCAGGGTAAGCGGATTGCTGCTGGGACGTAACCAGTGCAACATCTCCTATTGGCCATCGTAGACGGCTTCACACTGCGCACCTTCTTCCTAAATTGAATATTTTTGAAAATACGAACGCCTTGTAAAACAGTAGAAGCCTATGACAAACACTTATACGGGGCTTACTCCCTTAATGCACGCTTACATAGACAGGCACCTTTACAAGACACCGCGAAACACAATATGCTTGTACTTACGTCTTAGAACCCACGGCTCGAAGTTTTGCCAGGCTTTCATAGTCCGCAACAATGCCGCGCGGCACTTGGGTCGCACGTTGGCTGCTAATAGTTTGCGCACCACAGAGGGTGGTACTTTGGAAAGGCCTGCAGTCACCACATCTCGCAGAACCTTCCCGTAGTCAATTGCTTCCGTTTCGCCGAGGGTGCAATTCGGGCTCGTAAGCGTCACTGCATTCGATCCGCTCAACCACGAAGCGCTCGACGCATTCTGAGCTAGCGAAACTTGGGCTAACAACGGTAGTAAAATGCACAAAGAGGCGCACGCCTGTAGCACATGCAGAGGTCGCCGACGGCCTCTTGTCGCTGAGCTTGATTGCAGCATGTTGCCAAGTACAATTTCTACAGCGCAGTGGTTATAAATCCCACGTCTTATAGCTTGGTAGCCGTCAGATCATCACGAGAAGGGAGAATAAATCACGAAGAGAGAACAGCCGTGCCGAACTAAACCAAAGCAGTGTCTACAGCACACGAATTTATCTTGTGTTTTTATCTCGTTAAGAGGCACACACCTAGTACAATATGGCTGCCTGAAAGCGGGTGCGAACCAATTCCTAATTTTTGAGTAAGTTGTCTTCTATGGGACTATTTCAGTATTCCTCGTAATGGGGCACCCTGAAATTGGCGTTACTAGCAGTAAGGCTGTGGCTGTCACGGGGAAAATATACCGTACTCACATATGCGCCATATCCTTCTTTAGAGCCGAGAACAGTGATGTCGCTAGCCTCGTAGACCCTAACGCGTTATGCGCAGTTAGGGAACACCTGCAGCAGGTTCGAAAGCAACACCTTTTCTTTCCGTACTGCAAACATGAGCAGAGCGAAATTAACTATTTTAGAAAAAAAAAACCAGACCTTAACCAACGATACGGTGCGCACTCGAGCGAATATGCGCGGGCCCTACCATGCAACAAGGTTACCTCATGCAGATTGCCTCGGCTAACGATGCTTGCGACACATCTGAATATGCATGACCGCCGGATAATCCCGCGAACGCTCCGCCTATGGCACAAGTGGCGTTGCAGGTTGCAGAGCCACACAACGGTGGTTAGCGCAACTCTGCCAACTTGACCTCAATGTGCGCCCTCTCCACAGAGACGTGTTCGCAGACGTAAATGTCGTTGCCTCGCATTTGATCTTACAGTACGTGCCACTTACGTGTTCCATACTAAGCGAGCTGTTGTGAAAGAACTCAACGTGGGCAGATATGCAATGGTAGCTCAGAACCAGTGATGTAAGCGTCCAGATTGCGTCGTGTAGTGTATATATATATATATATATATATATATATATATATATATATATATATATATATATATATATATTCGCACAAGGACTCGACGCACATGGAGTCGACGAAGTGAGGCATGTTTTTGTCTAGTAGTTTCATAGATTCGGGAAACTATTGCAAGCCAGCTTCGCGTGGTTAGTAAACAATTTCGCCGAATATGTCGTAGAAGCACGCCTTTTGCGCCCTCGTGTCTGAGCCTAACCTTAAGAAATGATAGGGCACAGTTCCCGCACGGCCACTGTTCATTCTGTGCACGTCGGCTTCTTGCGTTATTTAGCATTTACGGAATCCAGCATACACGCAAGGCCGCGAGCTCGCAAAATATTGCAGGATCGACGTGTGCTAAATGGTAATCCAACCGGTTCCAGAATATTCACCCTGCCCCACATGACTGAAGTCAGATTATTTCCTTGGTACGTGCTCGTCGCTCTCTACACTAGCGTACCGATCATGAATGAATATAATGCAAGAACAGCAGCATGTTGGGCGCAGCTTTCTACATATGAGTTAGTTACACTGGTTAAGTGGTTTAGACTACGCTAACTATTGCGCTAACTGGCACGCATGGCAAAGGCTTCTTGTGGCACGGATATGCACCACAGAAAAATTATGCAAGCATGTTGGCCTATCTGCTTTGACAATCTTGGACCCGTCCGAGTTATTTCGTTGCGGGAAAATGTATAAACAGCACCTCGATCTCGATGCAAGACTTGTGACTTATAGGCCCAAGCATACGTTCAATCGATGTCAACAAACGAACTGGATGATGGATGGCGTCACCAGATGTTTGCAGCAAGCTTCGATATCGCAAGTCGATAAGAAAAATAAGTTGGCGAGTTTATCGGTACTTTTACAACTTTTTTCCATGGTAGTACGTAATGCAGCGTAGGGAGAAAATTATCCTCTTAAAACCATCTTTTTCCCAGCACCAGACAAGGAAGTCACCTTAGTTAATCCTTCCTGCCTATGACAATGTTTACGGTGTGCCAGAATTCTCTGGAGCTGTGACCTTGAACACTGTGCCTCTACAAATAAAAACTACGGGTAACTCTAACCTTGCTTTAAATACATTTTCCTCTCCTGTGAAGTGTAACACCTTTTGCTTCTTTAACATGTACATAATTAAAACTTGCAAATGTATAAAAGCTAACACTTCATGACTAATCATGTGTGTTGCTAGCGTTTGTGTACTTTCTATGTTGGAGCAGCTAATAGCCATGTAGACTATCGGTCGAAGTATTTTGTGTGCATTCATGTAAGTACGTCTCAATACAACACAATTTTATCTGATTCCAACAAACATATACAATAAAAAAGCGCCACCGGCTAGGACTCGATCCCACAATCAACCCGGATGCGACAACAGGAGCTAGAAGCTCTACCGATCGCACCACCAACACATTAAAGATATACGGCATATAGTGAAGATTTATATCTTCACTACACCGCTTTACAATTTGCCACTAACTGATGTCCAGTTAAAGCAAAGGTGAATGGACAGGCAATGAGCGAAGGGGCAGGTAATGTAAAGACTGCAGGTTTCAAAAAGCACTAATTCTTGGGCTAAAATGCTTGCACAGCAATCGCATTGATATCTGAATGCTAACGACAAGCACTGTTGTCAAGACCGGCTGGTATCATGGGTATACTACTCGTGCTATTTAGGCGTGCGTTGTGGTGCATTCCGGAAGCATTTGACTCGATAACTTGTGTTATAGAATGCGCGATAACACTCGAGTAATGTACCCAGCCTCGTTAGCAAGAATTTCACTCGCTTCAATATTTAGAGTAACATTCTAATATATTTTGATGGCTAACGCGCGTTCCCTTTATAGTGGCAACTCTGGAAAAAGTGGTAGCCATCACTGTTAATCAACATACGCTCTCGTCATAGAAGAGAAACATTTCAAGAGCATAGCATGCCACGTACTCTCGGCTTGTACGTGGCATGCTACTCTCGGCTCGGGTTCGAAAAACATCTTTCCGTGCAACAAACTCTATGCATGATACCTTTCTAGCAGCCAAGTAAATAATACAGAAGGACGCTGCGAAAAACAGTTCCGTAATATATCAATATTTCGTTCACAACTTGCAGATACCGCTCAGCCAGAACATCTCAACATAGCAAACTAAAAGCCATTAGCACACGGCTTTTCTTCTGGTGCGATATTTAGTTGCGACTCGGAGTGGGCATTTATTTTGAAAAGTCGTCGCTAAATGGACTCCTGGACGCATGCGTCCTGCTTAAACTCAAAGAATGCTGGAAATTATTACGACGCCTCGAGTTCCACGACGTTTATTCGAACCGCTTGCTAACCAGAGCAGCCCATACGCGATGACGATGATCATGATAATGTACAGATGAAGGAGATGTGCATTATAAACGTCCACAGTATAAAATATAACAGCCCCGTATAATGATGCGTATGGGAGTATGCGCTAGTGCAAGAAAAATGACCGTACTCACCTGGAAACCGTACGTACGAGGTTTGAGAAAAGCGTTCACAAGTAACGTTGCATATGTAGCATGCATTCCTTTCCAGTTTCTTTGCTTATCTCTATCTCTCTCTTCCTAGCTTCGTGACAGTCTGGTCGTTTGGCACAAATGACATCTGCATTATTTTCCATATGAAGTGCATATAACTGTTGCCAGAACGTTTTGCTTCATTCTTTATTTGCGGTACATTATGCATGAAACGGCCACTAAGCCTAAAATGAGCCTGTCCCTCATTTCGCGCTGACGTATAGGGAGAGAGAAGGCCCAAAAACGCAATGGACAAATTCGCGCATCACAATGTAAAGGAGTCAGCATCAAATTCATTATTCAGCCTTCATTGTTGACTTGCTGCCCGGCTCCGTCAATTGCTTCTTTTTTCGAGCATCCCCTCTTCCAATGATGCTGCCGAACATGAGGCTGTTTAGCTTCGATGTCGGCCCTTCGCAAGCGAGGTATGCCAGGTAGGACAGCAGGAAGCTCCATACTAGCACACCAAACCCTAGTGTCGCCTGGAAAGAAATCAGTTATGTATATTTCAGCATCATATAGGAATTTTTGTAATGGGTGTGCATCGGGGGGAGGGGGGGGGTGAATTAAAATTCAACATTAAATTACCGATTCGTTACTGCTTTCGCTCGTTTAATAAGTTACATTGTCTAATACAGTAATGATTCAAGTCTAATGACTTTCGTAGGATGGCGGGTGAGTCAGCCGCAGATAGAAAAGATTTTTGATCTGCATCAGAAACAACGATCAGAGAAGAGTACACAAAGAGACGCCACACGCACATGTGGCGTCGTTTTGTGTTCTCTTAATTCTGTTGTCCTCCTTTCTACTCCATCTGAAAAAAAGCTTCCCAAGATGAAGCCTAACCAAATAGCCCAACTTGGTGCACTGCTACAGAGGCAGATAGCATACTTCTATTTCTTTCTAACAGTGTGTTCCACAGACCGCTCCTCTAGAAGAAGTGAACAGTTATGCTTAGTCTACAGCACAAAGTAAGCCTCCTTCGCGGCAAGGCGTTCTAGGCAATCTCGGTCGCGTGCTGTCTTCACTAAGCGAGGGCCACTGTTATCAATCCTTGAGAAATTAGGACGAAGGCCCTCTTTCCCGTTGGTAATATGGCTCGCTGTCTGAACATTAAAAGGAAAAGCTCTTTCTTTCTCACCGCTTCACGCTATCTCATCTTTCGAGGTTTCGCGATTTGAGGATCACACATTAGGTAAACTATGGAAACCTTACTTGCGGTCTCACCGTCCGTCAGTGCGCACCCATAGTTTCAGGCGACAAACTCGCAGCAATAAATCCTACACTTGCTTCTTTCTGCTTTCGGCTTTCTATGCATACGAATCTATCCCGGCTCAAGCCTGCTCCATAAACACTACAGATGTAACGCAGAGGGCGATAGCGACACTGGCTCGTACAGAATTAAGAGCGACAGCAAGCATAAAAGGTCAATATTCACCAAGTTGAACATGGACCAGTACACCCTTTCTTTGGACGCGTGGAGCATGAGATGTATGAAAGGCAGGTGAATCAGGTAGACGCCGAAAGAAAGTTTGCTCAGAGGCACGAAAGCGTTCCATGACAAGAACCTGCCGATGAAGCCTGCGAAGAGAAGGAATAGAAATAGGTTCACGTAAGGAATTCGCCGCATTATAAGAATGACATACAATGTGGCAAGAAACGAAACGAAAACACACAAGACGTAATAATGTTGAAGCGCATTCAGAAACCTCACCTCCTCGGCCAGAAGAGCACGCCAGCGTGAGCCAGACAATGAAGACAGACCACAGGATGCGGTCTAAGAAGGCAACGAGTAGTGTAACGGGCTCGGACACGGGATTCGGGCTTCTGTACCAAGCCATCTTCGCGAACACCGAGATCAAACCGCAGCTCACGGATATGCACCAGCATGCCAAATGCATGTCCTGGAAGATGTGGTGTGAAACATAGAAAACGATGTTTCCACTGTCGGCCACCATGTAAGCCCTTTTATTTGTAAGAAAGGACATGTTTAACGAGGAGTAACGACCCTTGATATACACTGCGGCCTACATGATGAATGCCATCTTCGTCATCAGCATGGCTTCGAGTTAATCCTTCCAAGATCTGAAATGTCAAGCTCGGTGTATGTTTGATATTGAGCACGTTGGCCACAAGTGTAGATAAAATGCTTTTATTCTTTCTTATTGCTTGAACGTAATCGTTCAGCACGACGCCACCACTGCGCCTGTCTCCAACGAAAAGCGTTTTTAGCGTCTATCCATGGGCCATGATTTGAGGGAGATGCATGTTTTATTTATTTTATTTTATATTACTTTAACATACTGTAACCCGACTACGGTGCTGTCGCAGGAGCGGGTAGATTGTGAAAATATGCTAAATACAATATAATAACTCCATTCAGTATAGCTCTGCCAAATATTACAATCGCGAATACAGAAATATACGGGGACATGGAAAACAGATACATTAAGTGTGTGACCGTTTCTGATGGATTTTGCTTCGGCAGGTGTTACATAGCTGTCGTGTGAGATATACTGTGGGGGATTAAATGAAAAGTTGCATGGTTGTGTATTGAATTCGCATGAAATATTCACTTCGTGTGTGAATATTTATGTTCACGACTATTGAACAATAAAATATGCAGTCCGCGTGTGGCATACCCATACCGCCCCCGCATTTGTTCTTCCGCAGTTTATGAAAACTGGCTTCGTTCATCGGTTCCTCTTGTTGTGTCACGTTGTGCTTGAATAATACTGAAACAGTTTTCACAAACTGCGTGCATGTATTCAATTTGTTCTAGCGTGAAAGGAGAAATCAGCATCCACCTATTTGTAACACATAAATAAAAGGAACTGCTACAAACAAGTGGATGATAATATTCCCTTTCATAAACGTTACTCCACCTTGTGAGTTTCCGCAGAATTCATTTGCCTTCTTCTAACATGGTTGGTTTTCGATACCGCAAGGGCATTGAGGGCACAACGGCATAACGTCTTTCCGTGCGCACCTTTAATGCATTAACTTCAAGTGCATTCGGGCACTAATAGACAAAAATATATTCATAAACGTCGCCGTTACCTTGGTGATTTTTGCCCTTCTGAAGTCGTCCATCAACAGGAATGTCATGCAGCCGCTGAAGTAGCAAACTGCGTGATAGTATGGCCGGAGGTAGAACTCGTTCATTGTTGCTGTCAGCAAACTGCTGCTGACATAATACCTTGGAGCCGAATGTTGAATGTCAAACAATTTCAAATTTTGGAAGATTGATGATATGGGCCGTACAGGATAGTTTTTATAATACTAATTAATATGGACAAGGGCAGGGCACGAGAAATTGTAAATGGCTGCCACTTATCGACTGTTATACTCGCTTTTTTGTGCGCAACGTGTACGGATGTCCTCCGGTAAATTGTGACATCGAGGCATAATATAGGGCCACTCGGGACCTTTTTTTTGTAGCAGCTAACGCTGCTTGAGATATCTAAGGCAAGTCATTTCACTAAATAAATATAAATGAGAGCATGTGGGCATAATTGAGCTCTTTTTCATAGCAGCTAATGTTGTTTGCAAGATATAAGGAAAGTGCTTTCAACACACAAGTATCATCTTCTTCATCATCTTCAGCAGCAGCCTGTCTGCATCCACTGCAAGGGTAAGGGACTCTCCCATAGACCTCCAGTTATTCCGGTTCCGTGCTAATTGTGCCCCATTTATCCCCGCAAACATTATGTTTATGCATAAGTATAAACACACAAAAAAAGACAACCGCAAATTAGCTTTTCCATGAGGTTTGCAACCTTTTAAAGAACGCTGTGACGAATATTTAGGCATAGCGGGTGCCTTATGAACGTATTATTGGAAAGCTGAAAGAAGCAGAAGAGGTGTGGCTCTCCTTTCTATAATTCTCACAATGACCGTAAGCAAAAACGTCATTTCGCAGGCCATAACGTTTGACTTTGGGGGTATATACGCTGAAAAAAAATGTGGCTGATTCCTCTGTCAAAGGAATCGGTATAACACGAAAGTGAAATATACCTTCGCTTAAGCAGTTAAATGTTTATTGTTACATCGAGGTGAATTTTCCCATTGCTATCTGTGCTTTCGCTGGTACGGCACGTTTTGACATAGATGAACCCACGTTCA
The DNA here is from genome assembly GCA_013339685.2 of Hyalomma asiaticum. NCBI lineage: Eukaryota > Metazoa > Arthropoda > Arachnida > Ixodida > Ixodidae > Hyalomma > Hyalomma asiaticum. The sequence continues at coordinate 77,130,144 of CM023484.1, forward strand.
CATATCGCCTCCATAATATCAGGGGCCAACCCTTTGTGGTAGCTGAAATAGTTTACTTAATAACTGAGCACAGTTTATAGTAACTTCCGCGCGACAAATGCACCAGTCATACTTTATACTTGCGCCACATTGACCCGTCAACGTCGTTGCCGTGCTCTGGCGCCTAACACCGCAGTTTTATTGCTTCCATCGGTGAAACGCCACCCACGAAGAAAGGTGACCGGTGCGCTACCACTGCACTATCGGCGCATATACGCTCGAAGCTGTACGAACGCGACTATGCGCGCGGCTCTGCACGCCTTCATCGAGGCGGACTTTGGAACGCACCTGGAACGGTGCCGCCATCCAGGAGAGAGAAAATAAAGCTGCAGTGATTCACTTTGCTTCTCCTAGATGGCGGTACCGTTCCAGGCATTGTGCGCCTGGATGTTTGCGTGCTGAGCCGGACGAGACAAGTAGGCACGTTCGTGCAGCATCCAGCATGTACGGCGTTAGCGCAGTGGTAGCGCACCGGGCACCTTTCGTCGTGGAGCGGGGGGCTGTGAGTTCGATTGCCAACTCATCAACAGGAGTTTTGTTAGTGTTGTTCTTTATTGTTCTTAAACGTTTGCTTTACTTCATCATATCCGTTACGGTAGTGACGTATGGGGTCGTGGTGCACCCCGGCATAAAAAAATGTCGCCCGCATCTTCCCACGGGGGGAACTCGAGTAAATGCGTCGCAGAGTGGTGGGGGTATCGCGTGAATGCTGCGTAATTGGGTATGGTTTGGGAATGCTTAATTGTTATTTCGTCTTTATTATTCTTATTTATTTAATGAAGGAGAAGCGCCTCGTTCCATCGCATCTACTCGTGTCAAGCAAAGCGTCAAGTCAAACGAAAGCCAAGTAAAGACGCCCTTGACTGAATTCCGAACGCGCGCTCCGTCGCTTATATACACACCGCCCGCGTTCGAGGGAGAGGAGTACGGGGGAGAGGTCCGCAAAGACGCCCTTGACTGAATTCCGAACGCGCGCTCCGCCGCACCCCCACTGCGCATGATCGGCTTGCTGAACGCCCGGTGGGCCGGCACGAGACGAGCCGAGCATGTGCAGTGGGGGTGTGGACGGCGCCGCCGCCGACGCCGAAGCGCGACATCGTGCGACTAAGAAATGCTCCGCATTTAAAAACTTTCGCGCTAAAATGATGACGTTCATTGTGCGTGCTCAGAGACAACCATCGTTGTATTGTTTAGAAGGCGATGGAGATGCGACATGACTTCGGAGCCGAGAGACGCAACTGCGGGTTTCAGTAGCATTGTCGCCGCAATGCGCATGGGCAGTTGCTATATGAAGCAGGTGGCACATCGGGTGGCTCTCGCCATGGCTTCGTAGCCGGCAAGTCATTGCCGGCGCGTAAGTTACTCTGCTTTATTGCCGCCTATATTGAGAATATTTCTTATGTCATAAACTGCGCCATATGGATTGCGATTGTGTCGCGTTAAATTACTCGCAATGCAATGGAGCATTCTCTCGTCGTTTTCACGGGCCCCCAAAATCTATCTATCTATCTATCTATCTATCTATCTATCTATCTATCTATCTATCTATCTATCTATCTATCTATCTATCTATCTATCTATCTATCTATCTATCTATCCATCCGATAGACTTCCCGAAAATCTCCTTAATTAAACGTTCGCTCCCATAGCCCCGCACGAAAGTGCATATTTAAACATATTTCTCCAAGGGCATGTGACAAATAAAGATATTTCGATAACATTTAACCATGGAAAGGTTTATGCTTTATTATGAAAGCGTCTTCTGGCTTCATTTATCGCTCTGCATTCAGGAGATTGTCTTCTGTGCGTTTTCGAAGAACTTATTGCTTTTGACGAACGATCTTTAAACAATGGTCAAACATTATAGCTTTTATGCTGCTGGATGCATGCGGCGGGAACGAGTTACGGATCGATAAACGAGCCATACATAGCGTGCTTTGTACACTGGCAGTTTGGAGACGACGCCCTTGCAGTGGTGTGTTGTCAGTCATTGGTGTGATATCGCGCTCACTAGCATAACCTGCATACACGGCCCCAGAAATGTCAAATTTCCGTCACAGTGCAAAGGTGGCGTTTTCCTTTTACGGTGAAACTACAGTGAAGAATTCCTGAGAAAGGGAAAAAGCCCCGCTTAGGACATCACTGGCCTCACCAAGGTGGTCTAGCGATACGGCACTCGGCTGCTGATGCGATGGTCGTGGTATCGAATCCCTGCCGCGGCGGCTGCATTTCGATGGAGGCGAAATGTTGAGGCCCGTGTGTGGTGGACGTCAATGCAAGTTAAAGAACCCCAGGTGGTCGAAACTTCCGAAGCCCTTCACTACGGCGTCTCTCGCAACTATTGCTTGGTTTTAGGAAGTTAAACCCCAGAAATCAATCCACGGTACATCAATGATCGTTATGCCAATGCAGCCTTTTCGTATTCATCCCATGGCATGCACTTACAAAGAGCATGGCGGCACGAGTGTTCATGTTATACATGTCGTGTATATGATTACATGAATGGCGCGAATGGCAGATGAAAATCGCGCGGCGCCGTCGAGGTCGTTTTATTACTGGAACATTCGCCAAGTAAGTTCCTGTGTTGGATTCAGACGGAGTTATACAGACAACGTAGGCAATGTACGAGTAGGAGAAGTCAGAACGGACATTATACTAGTGGTTATTATGTCCATGACCAATCGAAAAACGTACGCCTATGTGTCGGATTGTGCTTCCCAGTGCTTGCTAGCGTTGGCAACATGTTGGCTACCACGGGACAGCGCTAGTTGTGAATCAGCGTTGGCTATAGTACTGGATAGTGTAAGCTAGCTCTGGCTTATATGGGTATGTAGTCGTGGCTAATGTGCGCGATGGCTTGTATTGGCTAATGTTAGTTACTATTGGATGATGTTGCCACGCTGTCGGCTAGTGCTTGCCGTTTGCTGGCTGCTGTCAAGTTATGCTGGCTATACGTTATTACAGCAATGAAAGAAACCTTGCTTATGTGGTACTATGGCTCTGCGATATCTAGCCTAGCGTTGCTCACACCATATTCACGCGCCAACGAATGCACCTGAGGATATGCTTCTCGGGGCGTCTTACCGAGCATTTCGGCTTTTCTCCTCAATTAATGTAGCCATTGTATTCGAACATGAGTGCCGATATTTCGCCAGTATGTAAGCTGCAATTTAAGTGGCGCTGTGTTTTCGGGGTGCCACGGCAAACCCAGGTCAAGCATGTCATTCGCTCAAGCACGTTCATTCCCCTCGAGACGACAGTGTCAGAATTTTTAAAATGCAGTGTAGAAGACCTTGAATGTCTGCTTCCCGTAACGTACGTCCCAATGGCACACTGCGTGGTAACCGTGTGCATTTTTTTATTTGCTACACTGACTAGCTTTCTTAAAATACTCACGGCACGACAGGTCCAGGGAAGATCATGAGTGGCAGAAGGTGCTGGCGGGCCACCACCCATGTTCCGACAGCACAGCCAATGAAGGAATAGACGGTGAACGCTGCCACAAGCGCCATCTTGTGACTGCGAAAGTGGAGTTCATGTGTATTAGACAGTTCAGAAACTTTGAGAACGTTTTTTAAAGAAAGAAATTTAAAATCAAAAGGCTTTCATATTTTCATATTTTTCACGCCTATCATTTTGCTCCCCATGGCACGCTGCGTGCTTTTTAATTTCTTCTTACGTTGTCACATTTCTGAGCCGTTAGCAACTAATAGAATGCAGTGATTGTACACTTTTATATTTAGGGATAATGGTAGTCTGCCGGTCATAACCTGACAAGGTCTGCCTCATGCGTTCAGCTCATTTTTATTCTTCTATGACTTCCTATTTCGTGGACAAGTTATGCTGTTAATAGTTGTCCTAGACATACTTACTCTAGTGCGCGTTTTGAGATTATGAGATTACGAGAAAGCATTTGACTCAACACAAACAACCGCAGTTTCGCTTCCATTAGGGCGCCACTGAGTTTCTGAGAGATATCTGGAAACAAGAGCTAAGATACACAAAGAATCCACACCTACTCTGATCGTTCGCAAAAAGGTAAAAATCGACATCAAGAAAGGCGTCAGACAAAGACGCCGTCCGAGGTTCTATACCGCATTCCTAGAAGAACCACTTAAACGACCAGATCGCGAAGGGAATAAAAGTTGACTGATAATATGTCAACAACCCGAGATTCGCAGGGGGCGTTGTGCTGTTTAGCAGTGATGGCGACGAACTGCAAACGATGCCCCAAAGACTTAAGCCGAAAAAGCATCAGGATATGATTGAAAGTGCACAGACAAAAAACACAAATATAACAATCAATAGTCTAGCTCAAAATTATCAACCAGTTTAGAGAATGCGTGCAAGGATATGATATCTAGGACAACTACTAACAGGAGAACCCACCCGTGGACGGCGATACCGGTCTTTAGATGCCGTCGTAAAGACGTGGGGTCGTACAAAACAGGCAAGCTCGATTTTCAGCACGTTTTATATACTACACGCGCACGCTAATCTCATCAGCTACTGCCATTGTAAGATAGAATAGGCATACCTCTTTTTCTTCACATGATAAAAAACCAAGCTCCAAAGTTTTTCTAGCAATTGCGAAGGGCATCTCCAGGAGAATAACTAACTGTCCCATGATTAAACGTACCATTTGGTAATTTTAAAACGCAGTCCGTAAGCGGTAATGTACAACACTTACCCTTTGAGAATCAACAACGTCGGAAGAGCTACCGCATACAATTGAAAATCAGCTGACAGGTACCACGTGTGCACGAGAACGTCCTGCGAGTAATTCAGATTACAGAGATCTTAACGTTGCGCTTGCTTCGAAGAATGTCATCCACACGGTTACGTTATGACGTAACCGGTTTGTGCATGATTGTAAATATCCCAGCAAGATTGCCTGCGAATTTTCTCGGCGTGGAAGTATATAAAGCGAACACTTGATTCGGAGTTTCATGTCTGCTTCCCAACTACACCTTAATGCATTCTTCTTTTACCTTCTGGCCTTCATGTATCCGTGATTTTTCAGTAGACACTGAATTATGCCGAATTACTTTCCATGTATCCTATGGGATTCGAACAGGGGAGAGAAAATTATAAGACATTAATAATTTAATTTGGAAACTCAAATCAAAGACAGCAATCAATTCGTGTGGTTTACGTGCCAAAACCTCGACTTCAATCAATCAATCAATTAATCAATCAATCAATCAATCAATCAATCAATCAATCAATTTTATTTTTCACCAAAACAGGTACAACGGTGAAAAAAGGGGAAGACTGCAAAAAAGCTGCGGGTGCTGCAGCTTGACTGAGCACCGTCCACCCTGTAGCAGCAATGATAGGATAAATGTGCAAAAAGAAATACATCCAAAAAATGAAAGAAGAACGCATTACAAATACATTAAACAGGTAGATTCATAATCAAAAGAAACATGGAATACGTACTCGTAGGGAAGCAATGCTAGACATATATTGTCATGATTCTGGCACACTAAAAAATAATAAACATACTCAAGGTGTCTTGGTAAGCTTAACGAAATCATGTCGCAATTGAAAGAAAAGCATAAAAAGCAACACATGTGTAGTCATAAAAACAATCTAGTTTCATTATGAGGCAAGCCGTTTAGGACCGTTCCGTAAATTTTGACCCCCTGAGTTGCTCTAACGCGCACCTGAGCCTCCGTCGAAATGCAACCGCAGCGGCCGGTGTGGAACCCGGGCCTTTCGGGTCAGCAGCTGAGTACCACGCCCAGTGCACCACCACAGCGTCTATTCAGGGACATATTAATGGCAGAAAGTGGAACAAGTGGCCTTGTTTCTTGTGAGCAAGAGCCTGCGATCGAGGTAGCCACTGCTTTATTAAAGACGATTGTCTTTCTTGGAATACTTGAACGCAGAAATTTTGGTCTGTCTATTTGTCTGCTGTCTCACGATTCAGCCACCCGGCCAAAGTTTAAGCACTTGCCTAACGCCCAGCCATCTTGAACTGGAACTGCGTTCATACTTGTGAACATTGTCGACCAAAAGCAAATGTTACGCCTGTCTGAGGCGCAACATCAATACGCTTTCATTAGGTGGTGTGTTCCTTTACTAGTATACGTAATTCTAAAGACCCTAGTGTTTGCTAGGCTGCACGAAAAAGTCCTCTGCCGACGATTTGGTGCTGCTACCTGCAGTTGCCCAGGGATTTTGTACAAGCTCATGTTTCCCGACGGCGCTGCCAGATGGCGTCCATATCTCAAGCAGCGTAGTACGGCCGGCAGAAGACTATCGTCTTTCGACGACATTTGCAGCGAAGCACGCAGATACGCGGCCAACTTTTAACAGCGGGGATGTTATGGGATAGATGTTGGCCACGTTCCGTAAGGAGTTTTCCCTTGCGCTCAAGTCACCACCCACTCTATCACTCGACCCACTCTTGACTTAGCGCACTGCTGCATGATAGTAATTATGCAAAAGAAAGAAAGAAAGAAAAGAAAGAAAGAAGAAAGAAAGAAAGAAAGAAAGAAAGAAAGAAAGAAAGAAAGAAAGAAAGAAAGAAAGAAAGATGTGATTGTGCCTTCAGGGAGGCAGTGAAAAAACAGAAAAGTACAACACATCACAAGGGAAACACATGAGAACGTTACCAAAGCTCCATTGTTTGAGGATATTCCGCACTGTGCCATACTGTCTTTTATTTCATGTGTGTGCATGCGTGCGTGCGTGTGTGTGTGTGTGGGGGGGGGGGGGTCGATCTCAGCAGCTAGTACAGTACCTCAACACTGCCTATTACAGGGCTGACGTTAGCCGCCTCATTTGAACAATTTTCTGCCGACCTCATTCTCTGGTGGGATTGCATTTCCCTTCCCTAAAATATCTTTCATCATAGATACTGCTAGTGGCGAATGTTTCAGTATAGAAGGGCTTGATTCATCAGCAGCATGAGTGTTCTACAATAGCATATGAAACACGCATACAGCCTATGTATTTGGGCACAACTGTCAGACACACAAGATACACGCAAACTAAACTCGTTAAGCTGCGTCTGCCTTAGTAGGTTGAGGGCCCAATACTCACATAAACTGTGTTCTCGTAGAAATTTCTGATCTGAAGAAGCATGTGCCACCAGTGTCTGTCGACCTCGTCGAACAACTTCTGGAAACCTCCTTTGGCGTCTGGTCCGGTGACGACACGAGGGAGCAGGTACAGGCACATGATGACGAAGAAAAGGGGAACACAAATTCTGCGGAAAAAATGGTGTGTTAAACGTGATCAAATCAGTGGACCTGAAGCTGGCAGACTTCTTAATATAATGACCAATGTATCCGTGTAAAAAAATGCCAAAGGGTGTCACCGTATTAATTATGAATTATGAAAAAGCGCGAAAGGTAGCGCAAAAGGAGTAGCAAATACATACACATTGTTACCTCTTTCGCGTATGCCATTAGCGCAGCATCACAAACACTAATTTTTATACTACCTGAACTTACGGGAGGAACTGTTGCTAAACAGAATGTCGCTCTAGAGCCGGGACAAAGAAATTTCTGCAGGTTCCATCCTCTACGGGAATCGGTGTAATGCGAAGAACACATCATTTATCTTCATGTACTTCCCTGTCAGGGTTTCAGCCAAGCGTTGCGAGGCAAATGGGCTTCTTTCCGTAAAGTGTCTGTGTGATTCGGGCTTACCAGGTACGCGTTATCCGAAGGTCGTAAATTCGGTCCCTGTCGAAGGGTGTGTTTCTTTCGTCAGCGTGAATTCCTTTCTGCTCATTCCACAATTACTGTACTAAATATTAGAAACTACGATAACTTCCGCTATGCTCGTGGCCGTTTAATTCTGAACCAGTGCCTAGGTGCTGGGCGCATTGTGGAATGGCAGGAGACTCTGTAGCCTGAACCACAAGCAGTAAAGTTACACTTATGTCTCTGGCAGGAGTCTCTGGATGTTGTGTGGTGGGCGTCGCATGATCGATTGGCGTAGTCAGCGGTTCAGTTCTTACAGGACTAATGCGGGTCAGTTCTTGGTGAGGCCGCCTATGTGATGCCGACTGTTGGCTTTCATCGCGGCTAGTATAGTCTAGCGCAAGCTAAATTTGTGCAGTGACGACTTACGTTGACAACACCCGTTGACAACAGCAAGCATTGTCCAAATGATGGCTCGAGCCTGTTAGTGTTAGTTATCGTTGACTAGCGCAGAATCACGTTGACCAGCTGCACCTTAGTTCTGGCTAGTGCTGACGAGCTGGGTAAATAATGCGACTCTAATGCAGTGTTGGTTCCCAGGTCTTATAACACTACCATAACTATGACACTATAGTATTTCTACTGCAACCCTGCCACGTATATTGTAAGCATTTTTCGACACCGCAGCGTTGCGCCAAGGAGCACTGCTTTTGATACTTACTTCGGCGCGCCGGAGTGTGTATCTATCGTTGACAAAACTAACATTTCTGCTATAACGCAAACGGGGACCTTAGGTCAGGTTTAATAAACGGTTCAAGTGTCAAGGTGTAGCGGACGGCTCTGAGAAGCCTGCGCCACGCACACAACCAGTTCATTTATGCACACGCAATGATCCGCCTGGTATAAAACGTGGCTCCAACTAAAAAAATACGCCTTGGTCACGGCTTATTGTGTCATCAATTCCAACAGTGCGCCGGATCCGCACGAATCATTGAACCCTAATTTACGAGAGACCATGAAGCTCAAATTCACTCACCGTATCAATCTTCTCACCACATCGATAATGAATACAATCGGTCCGTTTCTTTTCTGTTTGGTCACGGTGAAGCAGAGAAAGAAACCGCTGGAATGAAAGTAATGGTGTGACTTTGAATTAAGAGCGGATTTGACGAACAGCGGTACGGTGCACTGGCCTTTTTTAGCTATTACAAGGTCAGCCTGCGCAGTATGGAAATCTCTATCAGTTTTTTTTTATCGGTGAGAAGATTCTTTGTGTATCAGAACTAATATGTCAACGAACAGACTAATATGTGAATCATGACAGCACATAAAGCATAAGTGAATTTAATTTTGTCCATTTCACGTGGCCAGATCAGCTAGCTGTTAGTACAAATATATCAATATGAGGGAATAAATTATGAAACAGCGTTTTTTTTTTGTTCGGTCTTGTTGTTTCAGATGGCAAATCCACACGTAATTTTGCTTCGATGTAGAATACTTGAGCGTCCTATTCGCCTGGAATTGTAGGAGACTTTTTAAGCGAAACCAAACCAGGCACCTAAATTGACAGAAGAGATAAACCCACATTACCCTATGACTTTACACTCAGGTGCGCGAAACATTTAGTTGATAAGTGCACATCATAGAAAAATAAAGACAATGAGACGAAAACTCTAAAATGCAATAGAGTGACACACACGCAAGTCATAACGGCTTCGGGACAAATAATCGGCACCGCCTAATTCTATTGTGAAGGCGATAGAGTGACACATGCGCGAGTTACAATAGCTTCGGAACAAATAATCGAGACCCCCTTATTCTATTGTACATAACTGACAGGTCATTGCACCCACGACCGACATGTGATGTGCCATTGAGCGGAGGGCCGGAAAAGAGCCTCAGTTGTCTTCACAACAAATGGCTTCTCCTGGACTGCGCGGAAAACAAACTAAAAGCCCACACTTTCATCATTGCCTTTTCTTTTGTGAAACTACCAAGGTGTCGTGGAACACCTGTTTTAACACAGAAAACGCTGCTGATTATTTTTTAGGGCTTCTGTGAATGCGTGAGCTCAATATTGTGTGAGCGTACGCAGCAAGGAATCCGCAATTTCGTTGGAACAACACCCGGAAATCATCTGCCCTTCGATCGGCACGGCTACTGTTTCCTATCCGAATGGCGTTTGCTGCTTCGGTTTTCCGTCATGCACCTAAATGTATGTTCTGTGCACTTAAGCATACCATGGCCGTAGTCGGGGCTGCATTTCTACCTTGGAACATTGTGCGCGCGAAAAAGAACGCGCGTTTTCTGGGGAATTATCGATGGGCGTCTGTCGCGTTAAGGACCGCGCCCAATTTATCCCCGTCTTTGCTGACCACTTCATGCAGAATGCAATGCTGAATTTGTATAGCACCCACTTGCCTCAGAAAAAAGAACGTGTCCACGCTGTTGAACCCTGCAGCGGCGACGATGTAGGTCCACTCACGAGAAACCATGAGCAGGTTTAGGAGAGGTGCTAATGACAAAGAAGCGAGTCCCGTTCATTAGAAACGACTTGCATATATGTGATATTTCTCAAGTGTAAGATGCGAAGGCGTTATTTCAATTAGTGAATGATTGCATATGGCACACGTTGAGTAGTTCAAGTCTCCCCGCCTTCAATTTTGATGGTCCAATGGGAAATTCAATGCTTTGTATTTTTTTCGGGAATATTTTACTCTGGTATTTCAACCAAACGTGTTCCATTGCTTGTAAAATAGCATATAGTTAATTACTACAGCATGAGTGAGTGATCAAACTAAGCCGACACTGTTGAACAAGTCCGATATTCAAACCACTACTAGACGTCCCAAATATAGCTTGTCCTCGGTCTTCTACGTAACAAAACGCAAATTTGTGTATATAATGCTCTGGGAAATCATTACCCTAGTTGATAAGCCCTAGAGGCGTGTTGAGTCACATTTAGGACCCTTGTAAGTACTGCGGCACACTCGCAGTACTTGCAGCTTGAACGAATAAGCAGGTGCCGTAATTAGCTGAGTGTCGAATACTTCAGACATACATAATTGCGCTTATACTTTCGCATTGGTGTAAGGGGAAATGCTGTTTAGTCAAGTTTTCCGCGCTTGGGATGACATCATTCATTCTTCAGTAATGACAGGTATATATGTAACATCAATCCGGTTCTGCTTGGCTGTAAATCTAGTGCTAACAAACTGGTAAGGCTGCATTGGCTACTTTTAGCCGGAGTTTTGGATATTTTTCATGTCTGCGCAACACCAACCCCGACTGAATGTATGCCGACTTCTAAGCAGAGCCAATGCACAGTCTAAAATGTTTGTTTGTATAACTCAGAAATGATGGATTGACGAAAGAATGAAAATTTGGTCACAACAATCTTGCATAGAGCCTTTCAACCTTGACCAGACCTTCAATTTATTTAGTGAATTAAGACAAAGCGCCTTAGTATACGACTTCTCTGAACGGGCTTATGTGTTCAGCGAAAATGATGTACGATTCTATATGTATAGCGTGTGTTGCGAAATAAAGAAGAGGAAGGGGCGGCTAACGCGAGCAGCGGTCACGGGCAGGCTCGCGCAGTAGTTCAGTCAGTATTATTGCATTCCCAAATATTAAAATTTTTAGCACCCAATTCCTGGCCAATCCCCCACAGTGGGCGTGAGCCATATATTGTCAGGTGAACAAGAACAAGGACCTTCGAACAGGCCAAATGGTCGGATCCGTTTCTTCTTCGCATTTTCGTTACATTCGTTCTGGTGCCGAAACTCGACTGGTCGTCTGGTCCCTCACTTTCGGCAATTGAACAATTGCGGACGAGGCCGCGTGATTACCAATGGCATTTCGACACTCAGCACCCTGCTCGAGGATCCCTAAACCCCGACTGGGACGCTCGAGAACCACATCGCCTTCATCGAGTACAAGCACGCGGATCTGCTGGCCTTCGACAATGAAATCCAGGCCACACTCTTCGACCGTGACCTAGAAGCAGGCTTGGCCACAGCCTTCGAATACGACCGAAAGGTGAGCTTCGTCAAGTCCGATGTTCGCCGCGCCACCCATTCGCGCACACCAACCCTGCCCGTCTCCTTCGCCCACGCCGGAAGACCATTCGTCGCGACGCTGGCATCTGCGCCGCAACACGCCCGAGTTTTGTATCGCCGTGCCTTTCTACCCCAGCATCGACCTTTTCCTGCGTCGTCCAGCCCACGGTGCCTCGACATGCGGACGTGACCTCCCGCGTGTGCGACGCAATCTCAAAGAAGTTGGAGCCGGCGCTGGTCTGTGAAGTGCCAGTCAAGGGCACCACGTTCGCAGAACCTGCCCTTCTGTCCAGCAAAGACGATGCAGCGCTGTCGAATATTTGCGTGACGTCGACAGTGCAGCAACCAACACCAGCCGTTAGGTCTTCGTTAACTACAGTGCATGCTGCAGAGGCGCCCGCCGTGACAACATCGCCTTCGCTTTCGTCACGTCTACGTCATGTCACCACTTGTTCCTTCGCGCCTTGCGTGCAAGCATCGGAGCTGACCATCGTTGATGTGCCCCCAAAGAACGGCAAGAAGAATAAGCGAGCACCCACTTCGTCTTGCTTTTCAAAGTGCAGTACCAAGTCTTGCTCGACGAACAGTTGGGGACCTATATCGACGTCACGTTATGACAAGAGCAAGTGAAACACTTCGGATCGAAGTACGTACGCGAAGCAAGAATCCAAAACGCTACAAACACTCTGATTTGAATGGTTCGAAGCTGGCCAGTAGCACCAGAGAGGAACAGCAACACAACAAGCCACCGATCGAGTACTTGAGGATCTCAAGCAACGTGGCAACCATGTCCTTGGAACAAAGCCTGCAGCTAGAAGGACCACCTGCTCCTCAAGATAAGCCTCCTCCCCTAGTTACACCGCCAGTGGCAACCCCTTGCTTCGCCTCTGAGCAAGCGCCTCAAAAAGTTGTCGGATCGCAAAAGCATATCTCGCGTCTACGATCCATTCATAAGACGGCAAAAGGCTTCACGACGACTTCGAGTAGGAGAAGACGCCCGGGAGTGGGAGGATAAGTAGACCTTTGTGATCTGGAAGATGTGCCGCTTGACGGATCTCCTCCTTGGTCACGTGTGAGGAGGCCGTGCCGTCTCTAGGTTCGCGCTCTTGAAGCACGCAGCCCTTCGCAAATTCGTCGGCGCCGGGAGTATGTTGCCAAATAAAGAAGACGAAGGGGCGGCTAACGCGAGCAGCGGCCATGGGCAGGCTCGCGCAGCACTTGGGTCAGTAACTTCGAATAGGCCAGACGGTCGGGTCCGGTTCTTCGCATTTTCGCTACATTCCTTCTGATCACCAGCAAAAGGTGATCTTCGCAAAATCGGAGGTTCGTCGCGTCATTCAGCCGAGGCCGCCAACCATGTCCGCCTCTTCACCGTAACGCCAAACAGTGAGCCGCTCGCATCTACACCGTAGCAGCCACCCACTTCGCCATCGCTTGGCCATCCAACCACATCGCCGTGCTCCCGCATCGCATTGCCCAAGCTGCCCATCCCGACCTTTTCCGATGAACGACGCGACTGGTAAGGATTTTGGGATCAATTCAAGGCGAGTATCAATGACAATGATTGGCTTTCCGCAGCCATCCAGGGCATTCGCCTTGCGGAGGCGAGCTACGAAATTGCCGTTAAAGTACTCTCCGACCGCTTTAGGGCGTCGCGACATGCTGGTTGATGATCACTTCGACCATTTATTATCTTGGCACCAATTCGCAGTCCATCCAAAGTAAGCAAGTTAAGGATCCACCATGATGAGCTAACTTTCCGGATGAATGCGTTGGAAGGTCTCGGAGTGTCTCCAGTCGAGTACGGCACAGTTCTTTGACGCTTCCTTCTAAGAGTATTACCTTCAGACCTCGGCATCCTCTACTGTCAAAGGCAAAAGGAGGCTTTGCCCCCCGACAATGCTGCAGCGTCTCCAGCGGATGAAGAAGGTCAAGTAAAGGATCTCAAGAATTTTATTACAGTGCAAATCGAAATACGAGAAGAAAGCGGTTTCGGCGGAACGATCTCGTTTACGAACAAGCGGCATGTTCAACCACAGTTTCGGGGTCCATAGTTGCAGCTACCCGCGGCAGCGGCTTTATCAAGAGAAGCCCGGTCGTCATATTCACGCCCCTGTCTTCTGTGCGACTCCCCAGGACACGAGTGCTCTGAAACCTTCACTCCGGAAGAACAGCGCAGGAGAATTCAGGATTGCAACTTGTGCTTCCGCTGCGCCAAGGTCACACATTTCGCCAGTGAATGCCGAACAGCGGAATCTCTGCAATGCCGCCGTTGTGTTGGGCCGCAGTTTACCTCGCTATGCCACATCAACCACATCCCCAACCGGTCATCGCGGCGAACCACATTGCGAAGCAGCAACGCGCCAGCACCTCGAGAGCAAGCACCAGAGTCTGCCGTTACTCAATGTCGAGCAACTTCGGTATCCACAAGCGGCACCGGTTTCACGCCCGTACTTCTGCAGACTGGCCGGGCATGGGCTATCGCGCCCGTGAAGAACATCCTGATTAGGTTTCTCCTGGACTCCGCCAGTCAAGCCTCTTTCGTTCGGCAGGACATCGCTCGAGCCCTGAATTGCCCGTTAGAGGCACTGAACGCGTGAGTTTTTTCACTCTGGGAGAAACGCACCTTCCTGCAACTATGACTTGTGATCGCACTGCCATCACGCTCCGGAGCCCGCACAGCAGCAACCAGACTACGATAGAAGCACAGGCGGTTCCAGAGATCAGCGCTGCGACATGTCCACCAGCGGACGGCGCCATCATCGACATCATGAGACGTCGTGGTATGCTTCCAGCTGACGCGTGCCAAGGCGCAACGACTTTCCAATAGGTCGAGATTAGCTTACTAATAGGCTCCGACATCTACTGGGACGTGGCAACTGGACAGATAACGCGAGAATCCCCTCGAATCACGGCAGCGGAAGCCATTTTTGGATGGACCATTCAGGGAACTCTCCACACTTTATCCCAAGGTTAAAGCCACATGCATCGCCACATGCATCACCATATGCTCGCCACATGTATCAAACTGGGTGTGCCGCATGCATCGAATTTCGTAAAAAAAATGTTGCCCAATGTCTAAAGAACAGCCAAGTGCTTGAAGCCCGAATCTGCGCTGATGGTGCTCTGCGTGTTTCTACCAATTGCGCTTTTCCTTTGCGCAGTTTAATACGCCTTAAATATATTAATAATGTTCTATGTCAACAGGCATGAGCATGCACGCAAGGTGTCGATGTGCCAAGTCCTGGCTTGCATCGCTACTCTGGAGTATGGACTGTTCGTGCGTGGGTGTGAGAAAGAAAAGCAGTATCAGTGCTTTAGTGTCCATTATTACGAAGGTTGTCACCGTGGAGGACGCATTTATAGGAAGGTTTTGCGCATACTTACTCCAGGAGTCGGACAGAGTCGTGTAGAAGTGGCCGAACACGATGTGGAGCATGGACAACAAGCGCATGCCGTGCAGAAACTGCATGGCATGAAGTTCTGCCTGTGCTCTGTCGGCCACTTTGAGCAAATCGCGTGTGTTCGAAGTTGCAGAGAAGGCCCCAAGGAAAGCGTTCATGGTACCTGCGTGAAGGGAATACAGAACTTGTTTACACCGGGCTGTGCAGGTTTTATCGCCGCTCTCGCTGTGTTTTACGTACTGCATGTTCGGCAAGAAGGTTCGTCGGAGATTGCTAATAGCCAGAAAGTAGATAAGACAATCCATGCTTATTGAAAAACTACAGCAGAAAAACGTAATAGCAGCCTCCGTTTAGTGCCACAGTTTCCACTCTGAAGGCCAACTCCCGCGTTCTTTTCACCGTGTCAAATAATGGGCTGTATGTTCCTCGGGCCTCCTGTCACACTACTGATCGTAGAAATGCTCAGCAAAAGCGAAGATAATTTTCACTTAGCAAAAAACACTAAATCGAAATCCAACCCAGCAGTGACGTCAAATAAGTCAACCCGCATTTTGCATGTTCCGACAGCGCATGCGCCTGGCGGTAATTTCGCGAAGGTTGGCGGCGCGTTTAGATCTCCAAAGCCATGGTATGGTACCGGTCCAATACAGGTGCGCTTTTGTTGCTGCTTTGCCGGTGACATCACCACAGTTTGGGCAATGATTTTAGCAGGGCAGGTGAGAGGTTTTGGGATGATCAGTAAAAATTGAATTGCAAGCAGTGTGCGCACCTCTCAAATCTGCAATATTTTATAAATGCCAGAAGCATGCCAAGTAATGTACGCAGCGAATTTTATTGAGATTTATTGACGTCAACGAATCACAGGAGTTGCCATTTAACGGGTCTTGTAATTTTCGTTAGAACGCTACCGCATCACTGAGTCTTCAGTTTAGCTTCATGGGGTATTTTTGTTTTAATTTATCTTCATAGTTAGAAAACGCGTACAGAGCTACGAAGGTATACCTTCTATGTTTTTTGGAGGCTATGCATAAGAAAAAACAACAGCCCAGTTTATTTTCTTAGTATATATCAAACGCCGCTGTGCTTTTAGCTAGGTCATGTACTTGGCCTACGGACTACAAGTACGCAACTGTCCCAAGGAGAGCATTTTTTTTTCTTAAAAAGGAAATTGAATACCACTTCTTGCGTTCTGTGATGTGTATGCGCTGGTTGTATGTGACGTCCACTGTGCGTAACATTTCATTTACTCACATACATCTGCGGTAAGATGTTGCTTATTCCCGCAAAATAAAGCTGTCTATAACCACTTAAAGACCGTTATGCAGTTAGTTGGAAGAGGTACCGGTACTCTGTCTGTATCTTCTTTCACAAAAGGCAATATCACAATCGTTTAAATATGTGCGTCTTCCCCAGCTCCTTAATTCCCCACGCCTTTTGATAAATTTCGCATCTAATAAGAATGCAGCATGTGCACTATATCACAATTCCTGGCTCCCGATGGCCGTCCAGCGAAGTGTCATCGGCTCTCAGACAAAAGCCGCCAACTCAGGGCAAAACATATACCTTCGACTGCAATTGACGCGGTGTTTGCTGAGAGGATCTGCGAAGAATCAAAATTCAATGAAATTAGGGGTATTCCTGCGATGTCTATGTAGTTAGTATATTGATGAGTTTGAGAAAAAACGATAGTTTCGTTTCGGTGTTACAAATGTAGGCGTTCCTCAACTTTCATGATTATTTATATGATAACCATTACATATTTCCTCTTATCTAGGGACGCTTTCTTCCAAGGGGTTTAAGTTGCGCAACGACAAAAAAAAAAAAAAAAAAAAAGAACAGGAACACAAGGTTTTCAGCCAGATTTTCAGGACTCCTTGTTTCTTACACCACTCAGCTTAATTTAGGCGAAATTTTTATCCGCACTTCATTTGATTTCCGTGACTTATATGGTTCTTCAATTGATTTTACTTGTATTACATGTGTTTTTCCCCAATTCAATATGTATCTCGACCTCACTTGGCTTTGATCTTGTCCGCACGAAATCGACAAAGAATATAGATGGTAAGGTAACAATAGTAAGAAAAAGTAAGCGGTGCCTAAGGAAAACCTTCCAAACGGAGGTTTACAGTTTAATACATTTCAAGATGGCGTATCCATCTCAAGCGTCTGCTTCACAAAAACAAAAACGAATAAGCCACTATACGTACCGAGTTTCTTGCAATCCTTTATCCTGCTGTTCATGATATGCTCAATAGTTGTAGCAGATATGATGACGACTAGAAGCAGACCAAGGAATGACCTGTTGATATAATCAAATTCAGTCAGCCAAGATTCAATCAAGAATCCCTGGGCAGATTCCTGTATTTGAGTTACAGTATCATGTCACTTTGAGACACTTTCACTGCCGCATGTCCTCCCCGACACTGCGCATTGCAAGAGTCTAATAAATACTTACACTGCTGGAAAAGCGTGCTCTACGATTTAGGTATCTGAGATGGACAAGCTCCTACAATCCCCCGATGAGAGAGGAAACACTGAAGCCCGCAAGACTCCACAAATTTGAGAGCATGCAATGTTAGACTTGTTTCTAACTCATCATGTACCCTTGCCCATTTAAACTGCAAGAAGGAAAGAGAAAATTACTTACGCAATTGCAATTTGTGTAAGAGTCCAGCGCTCCCGTAGCGAAGTAACGCAATTGGACACTTCAAGACGAAGCGACGACGGTTTCACTGCATGTATTGGAGAACATATATTGATATCAGGAGCAAAGTATCTATAAAATTTGCTGTGTGTGATTTATAATGTTGAGAGCGAACATTCGACCCAACGTGCTCTTCAGTCAATAAATATACCTCCCCATTTCTGGCACAGAAACGCCGACTGAGATTTTAGGAAGCCGAATTGAAGCAGAATTGCGAGGCATCGTGGTATACCTACAGCCCTAAAGAGCTGAGAGCTGGGCGGTGGTGATATTAAGTGCGGCTCAACCTTCATCCCGATGACACTGATAGGTTTGCTTCGTGCCTCAGCTCAACCGCGATATTTACAATATTTCAAACATTTCGGACGAGTTCTTAACATTGCTGATCACAGTGGGCATGTGGACACAGTGTCTCGTATACCCTGTTTGCGTCGTCTTGCGAGTTGTCATTGTGATAAATCCGCTGCTTTGTCAAACAAGCTGGACATTGCATACAAATGAAAGTCACGCTCCAAACGCTGCAATAACTTGACAACTGCCAACGCTCACAGAGGGAATGGTAGCGCTGGACGTACTTGTGTCCACGAGGGCTTGCATGTCTTCTTGACAGCAACTGTCTATGAAGCACATTCCAATTCGTCCAAGAGCGAGGTTCTCCATAATGAAGAAGTTCTTGAAGTACAGGAACTGGAACACGAGGACACCTCATCTCATCAAAACAACACCACAAGAACGCATAAGAAACAACATTACCATGTTGGGAATGCTTACGTCATAAAGATGTTGCCAACACTTACGCAAAGCCTCAGTTTATTTCGCTGTTATATGCAATACCAACGAGGTCTAAAGAAAATTATTTTACTAGCTTTCTAGAAATTATGAAAGCCATTTTCACTCCCTCTTAACTGAAACTTAAAGCAGCCTTGCCAAATCATCGTTCGAGGCAGGTTTTATAACGTGCACGAAGAATTGACTTATGTTGAAACCAATATTAACCGCTAAGTTCAGCAAATGTGCACATTTGAGCAAACAATCCAGGCTTATTCGAGGCATTTCCTTTTCATTTAGGAGGGGCAAACGTACCGGTAGTGAGATGTTTCGATATGAAAGCGCTACATCTCGCCGTTATGTATTTGGTATCATAATTTACTATTCTAGGTAGACGTGTCCAAGATATCATTCGTCGAATATTTATGGTCCGTCGCCAAGAACCAACAATGGCTACACAACAAAAGAGCTGTGTCTCTTCCGTGGTTTGTGCTGTAAGTTGGCGCTGAATTTTATCGTAAAGAAACAGGAGAAATCCCTTCTCCATGGGCCACAGCTAAAGCGACTGAAAGCACGTTCTTGAGATAAGCAACACAACTTAAGCATTCCTGATATGGATACCAACGAACAGAGAACACTGCGAAGCAATGCCTTATCCTTCTGTGAGGCGGTCGTTACAGTATGATAGTGAACTACGTAGCTACCATCTTTAGGTATTCATTACAACTACATTTAACGAGGTAGCACCGACACAAATTCCAGTGAAAGGACGTGTCCATGGAAAATGTCTCTATAATGTCATAATGGATGCTTACTTCAGAGCACACAAAAGAGACACGGACGCAGGGAAGAGTGCAAACTGCGTCCGTGTCTCTTTCGCGTGCGCTGAGTAAGCATTCATTACGAATGCAAACCAGCTTGCCCAGCTTTCGATCCTTTTGCATTACATAATGTTATCATTTAAGCTGCAGCCCGCCCTTCCTTAGATATGCTTTGAATGACTGCGTAATGGCTTCAGCACAGAGGCAGCACTATTTTCGGATAACGCAAATCGCACAAGGTATCTGAAAGCGTACTGTAATAATTAATGCTCACTTTCCTTCTAGCCTCTGCGCTTGCTTTTCTTTTTGCAGCATGCAGCTTGCTGAACAACGAATATTCTATTTTAGCCTAATAATTTCCATACCTGGCGCAGCCTCAAGAAGGAAAATGCCCCTTACGCCTTCTTCGTTTTTCATCATTAAACGAAGCAACTTAAATATTTCCTGGTTGTATAAACAGCTATTAGCCTAAGTGCGGGAAGCTTTTACACTAAACTTGACTGTGCTTGCATTGGCACTATTGCCTGTGGGAGGCACGGATCAAGGAGGAAGCTGCGTGGACGTAATGGCTGGTATATAAATTTCACTATGCGTTTTCATGGCCACAACCGCTCTCATTGTGTTGCAAATGGGCCAATTGCGACAGTATAGTGAGCAACATTATACAGCAATTCGAAAATTGTCCCGCTCGAAGGTAGAATGTTCTACGTTTTCATATTTAGCAAGGAATATGACTGATGGACACAAAAATGATATTGCATAGCAAATAACCTCCGGTAACATAGTATACACAACAGGTACGAATAAACAAAAATACTTGAGTTGACATTTCAAGCATACAACGCTGAAAACTCGTGCAAGGAAGTTGAAAACGGAAATTGTTGCCAGACAGTCCGCCATACCCCTGGAGATACAAAATAGGGTCATTATTATCAATAACATTCCAAAATCCAGGCGTTACAGCTTACAATAGGTCCACAAGAGGTACTTAAGCATGGTTAATCATCACTTTCATGAGAATAACTCAGGATATCGCTCCATCACCATCATCATCATCTTCATCTTCAGCCTGTTTAGGTCCACTCAGGACGAAGGCCTCTCCCAACGATTTCCAATCCACCCTATCCTGAGTGAGTTGGTTCCACTTTATGCCCGCAAACATTTTAATTTCATCGCTCCATTTAACCTTTTGCCTGCCTCTGTTGCGTTTTCTCTCTCTTGGTATCCATTTCGTCGCTCTTACTGTCCATTTGTTGTCTTTCCTCCTCATGAAATGTCCTGCCCAGGTCCACTTCTTTCTTTTAATTCATACAATAGTATCGCCTACTCCTGTCTCTTCCCTGCTCCATTCCGCTCGTTTTTTATCTCTTAGCGTTATCCCTAACATATTTCTTTCCATTGCACGTTGCGTGCTCCTTAGTTTCATCTCTAGTTCTTTTGTTATCCTCCACGTTTCTGCACCGTACGTTAGTACTGGGAGAATGCAGTGATTGAATACTTTTCGCTTTAGTGAAAGCGGTAAGTTTCCAGTCATGATTTCGTAATGCCTTCTGGATGCGCTCCAGCCCATCCTCATTCTACGGATAATTTCTTTTCCATTGTTAGGAGTTCCTGTCATTAACTGTCCCAGCTATACGTATTCGTTTACACATTGTAATGGTTCATTGTTGATTTTAGATTCCTGTTCCCAGGCAGCACAGATGCTCGGGCCAATATTGTTTTTTTGTTGGCTTACGGAGGTCCAATGAAGGCCCTGTGATACCACTCATAAGCCAGCATTGGAAATTCCATCCATTAAGGTCTCCAACAATGGCCCATCGTAACCATTCAATTTGCAATATTGGTTCTTCCATCCTGTAAAGAAGGCATATGTGGGCCATAGTTGCCACTCAGCATACATTATTGGTGGTCCAGTGCACAAGGATGGTAATGATGGGTCAGTTTCTACATAGTCCTATCAATGTTGGTTATGTAATGGCGGCAGGCTGTATATATTGTCCAATCAATCTCACTGCGTAGCCAATGCTGGACTTCCAATGTTCTGTGTCGGACAATATTGTCCGCACACAAGAGTTGTAGCATCAATATTGGTAACATTAGCAAGTACACATGATATATCGGGAGGCAGGTACACATGGTGGCAAGTACACATGACTGTTTTCGTGTTTTACCAATATGAAGGGACCACTAGCTCGACTCGGTGCCGCAAATGAGTTCAGAAAGGTCATTGTGTATGTATTCAGTGCAGCAGGAAAAATTATCTCTATAATTTACGTAATTGCTTATTTGCGCAAGTTCTAGCTAAGTGTGTGTGAAGTAGACTAGAACTTGCACATTGGAAGTTGAGCAAATTACATCTACAACGCCATCATATGGTCCAAAATGCCCAGCAGCATGTTAGTGGCTTCCGAGCCCACGTGCATGGCATAGCAGGTCACTTTATCGGTTGTCATTGCAATATTTCCAAAATAATAGAAGTAGGCTGTGTATACTGTCCAGACATTCTGTCTAGTTTCTCCAATACAGGACAGCCAATGCTGCTTGCGAGACAATATTGTCCAGACGTAAATACTGTCGCGCCTATGTTGTTCACATTGGGAAGTACATGACATATTACAAGAATGATCTCTTTTTCATTTGAAACAACGTTAATATATACGTACGTACCGTGTGCACTCGCATAATTTTAGCGCCCACGCGTAATTTCTGCACTCCCAACTTTATGTACGGCTTACGCAAAAATATTACTTGCATGCTCTCCCCATGACATCCAGTGCCACGTGGCGCAGGCTAATGTTGTCCTTTTTCAGTACTGAGTGTTCTGTAGCCCAGGCTTCGCCATAGCCTATAAAACAAATTCAACATAGTGTTTGCCGATTAACTGAGAACCGTGCCGCCATGATAATTTGGACACGTGAATACGAGTCGCTCTTGATACTGGAGTTTAGAGATGCCGCTGACAGCACCAGTGATGACGACTCCGAGTCGCACATCCGCTAATGCTTGAATGTAGCCCACGAATGCATTTGGCTGTTAAGGTACGCGTTCTGTTGAGTGAAAGCTACATTCGTTTTTGTGATACTTTTCATTTGATGCATCTCAGATCAGCACGCGTAAAGATTCCTTACGCGATATTCCGAAACTATTTGCGAAATTCGCATGTAATTTACGCACCTTTTGGAACTCCTAGATTCATGGAGAGAAAAAAAAAACACGGGTTACGTGGTATGCGCGAGTAAGCACGGTATAAGTTATGCATGAGTAAATACGGTATATGAAAAACGGTGGAAAGTAAAGAAAAGCCTTTGTTATCTTTCTACCTCGAGCAGGGGGCACAGGAGCCCGCCGAACATAGAAGCGTACCACGGCAGGGGGGGCGGAAGGGGGGAGCTGCGTGGGCGGCACTAATCCGTTTTGCTTCGCATACCTGTTTGACATGTTTTCTTGCAGCGAGCTGGGGGTGAGGCAGGCGAAGGGGCTTTCACTCTGCAGAGGTTTTTCGGACGCACAGGTTGTGTCGCACGGGCATCGTGTATCTGCTGAACCTGGCGAGTTTACGAAGTCAGAACACCTGAGTAGTCTACGGACACGGAACTTGCGACTGCACACTTCTGCATAGTGAAAGAGTGGCAGCCCTGTGCTTCTTTGGACCGGACATTTTAAGTGAACTGAACAGATGAGCCTCGACGTGTTGCGACAGTTCTAAAGGTTTTCCTGAAAGCTTCGTACCGATTATAGCCATTCGTTTATTTTACTCACTGTGCATTCTGTTGTGCTCGCACCCTCATTGTGACATGTGCCGGGTTTATTATAGCATGCATTACTGCGTATTTTCTTTATATTTGTCTATTTGCAAATACACACGTGGTGGGCTTTGTTGTATACGCCGCGGCAGATGAAGTAATCGGTGCTAGCAAAGCTGTTTTGGTTCGTGTGACTTTCATGTTTGTGTTTTTTTCTTGCGTGAAACGCGTGTTTTCCCTATGCTCTTTAACGGTCATTTCTTGTTCCTGGTTTTCGGTTCTTTCGAAGTCGTCGGTTTGTCCCCACATACTCTCCGTTCCGGATACTGCATGCAGAAACATATCACCGTATCCTAAGATACACTTATGCTGTGTTACTTGAGGAAGTGTTAAATATCTACAATTCAGCTGTTTCATGGAATCGTTTCAGGAACCTTTCAAGCTTCAGCAGCTCCACGTAAACACGTAAACCAAAACGTGTCGCATAGGTTTAGGCGTATGTTTTCTTGTGCCTCTTCTTTTTGCTTATGGTGCTTATGCGTTTAGTTTTCTCGAGGCTGATCATATACAATGGACTTCAAACTCAGAGTGAATATTGATTTGTTGATTTTGTCAGAACTTTCTTTTCAATCCCTTCTCATGTCTCTTATACTCACGAATAAAATGTGTCAAAAAGAAGACATTTTGCTTATTTGTATGTGTGTATGTGTTCGAAAGATACGTTTCGCAATTAACATACGAGTGCCTAGACCATTTATGTCTGTTTTATGCTATCGTCATAACCACGAATCGTGAACATAACCAAATTCATTTCCCGAGCTGGCAATACATACATGCATACTAAGTACAAAATAAAGCTATTATTACTCCCATAATTTATTGGATATTCTTGCTTTTTGCCTAGAGCCAGAAGCCTCGGCAAAAGAAATTTAAGTGCATGCATGATAGCCAATAAAAAAGGTGGGGAAAATATAGAATCAGCCAATAAAGGAGGCTGGCAAGAAATGCTGCCTCATCCAACGATGAATGCTGGCAAAAAATGATGGACAGCCATCAATAAAGGCTGGAAAGAACGGTTAGAGCTTCCATTGTTTATACAAGCTTACCAATATTGAAAATACAAACGATGGACAATGTTGGCCAAAGCCATTCTTTCCCAATTTTTTCCAACGTTATACGACTGGTATCCAACATTGGACTAATCTAGTCAAAAGTGTAGCATGGGACCCGAAATCCAATGTAGTTCCAATATTGTATCCAATGTTTTCCAACGTTGCGCGAAGGTCGGTCCAATGTTGTTGTGCTGCCTGGGTTCCTTAGCTAGGCTATTGAGCATAATTTTGGTCTTTTGCCTATTCATTTTTAATCCGATTTTAATACTTTCCCTGTTTAGGTCATCAATCATGTTTTGTAGTTCGTCTCCATCATTGCTAAAGAGCACAATATCGTCTGCAAATCTTAAATTGATTAGATATTCTCTGTCTATTCGGATTCCCTTTTCTTCCCAGTCTAGACGTTTAAAGAGTTCCTCTAAACATGCAGTGAATAGCATCGGGGATATCGTATCTCCCTGTCTCACACGTCTCCCGATCGGGATTTCTCTGCTTCTCTCATGTAGGAGTAGTGTGGCTGTGCAATCTTTGTATATGTTGTTTATGGTTTTCACGTATACGCCAGGTACCCCTTGTCGATGTAGAGCTTCTAGAACTGCTTGTATTTCTATGGAGTCAAATGCTTTCCCGTAGTCGATCAACGCCATATAAAGAGGTTTGTTATATTCCGCGTACTTCTCAATTACAAGGTTGATAGCGTGGCCGTGGTCCATTGTCGAGTAACCTTTGATAAAACCAGCTTGTTCTCTCGGTTGGTCAAAGTCGTGGTTTGTTTTATCGCTCCAGCAGACGGGTAATTCCATGTAAGAGTGTATAAACGATACCCATTTGGTATTCTAAATTTATTTCATATCTTTATATATTATTGCATAATGCGTATAGAGAAGAGATGGGCAACTTATTGCACTGCCAGCATTCTTTTTTTTTTCAGAGCTTTGAGAATCAACAATGACGAACAGTTGGAGTGCCGCGCTTACCTTCTCTACTGTTTTGAGAAAATGTCGTTACAACTTACACGAAATATGTGCGCTGACACAAAAATCGTGGTTTGTTTTCTCGTTCTCTTTCCTTTCGCAAAACCTAGCTGAGGGCCTGTTAGTCGCAACACGGCACACGAATTGCTTCAACGCGTCGCAGATAATTATTTGCAGCCTGTTTATTACAAACTAGTTTTAGTTTCGGTTTGGGAGAGCTCCGAAAGCGATGAGCCGCCGAGTTCATCCACTTCCGCCTAGCGTACGCAAAGGGTTGAGGAAATTCAACCACATCAGCACCCAGACCTGTGACGCACTTCCGCATACCCTGCAACGCGTGCTCGTACTGTTTAGCCGGTCTCACGTCCTGCGCGTATTTGTGGTCGTTGCTATCATCGTCGCTGGGGGGGCAAAGATTTAGTTGAGGCCTGTTATTGCTGTTAATCTGCCAACGCAAGCGCTGAAAAAGGGCAGTGGTAGCTATGACG
This sequence comes from Hyalomma asiaticum, assembly GCA_013339685.2. Classification (NCBI taxonomy): domain Eukaryota; kingdom Metazoa; phylum Arthropoda; class Arachnida; order Ixodida; family Ixodidae; genus Hyalomma; species Hyalomma asiaticum. The sequence continues at coordinate 77,155,919 of CM023484.1, forward strand.
TCATAATTACCGTAGCTGCACTACTGGAAGCTCGGCTTCCGCGGTGACGTCGCGGAAGCTGGGGGTCACCTTGGGGTCACCTTTCACTGTCCATTGCGCGGGGTGCGACGTGTACTGCTCGACTGCGCGGCAGACTTCGATGTTCGCTCAAATTACCTGCCGTGCTGTATTCGTTGTTGTGATTTGGTTGATGACACGTGAATGTCCACGAAAATTGATCCTGCATTGCATCCAAGCAGCGAAATGTTGGTTTCATCACCCCTTTAAACTTAGGTAGCTGAAAGTTCTTTATCAATAGAGAGCTCAACAGAGATGGTGTTACTTAACCGTCACGGTAAAAGATGAAAATTATTTAAATTTAGTAGGTTCGCACGGCATTCGTTACGCAAGTGGGAGCCAGGGCTATTCGCGCGTAGGCTACAGGCAAGAAAGAAAGAAGCAAACAAACAAAAATTTAAAAATAAGGAAGGAACGAAAGGCAAAAAGAAAAACGGCAGAAACAAACATAGCAAGATTGATTGATTTTTGGGGTTTAACGTCCCAAAACCAGCTCTGATTATGAGAGACGCCGTAGTGGAGGTCTCCGGAAATTTCGACCACCTGGGGTTCTTTAACGTGCACTGACATCGCACATCACACGGGCCTTAACATTTCGCCTCCATCGAAATGCAGCCGCCGCGGCCGGGATTCGATCCCGCGACCTTCGGATCTGCAGCCGAGTGCCATAACCACTAGACCGCCGTGGCGGGGCAAAACACAAACAAACATAGCAAGAAAGGACGAAAGACATTAGGAAAAATACCACCTGTGACTCATGACAATATAAAGGTCCGACACAGTAAAGCGTTTCGGCAGCGTTTGTGCATGTGAGCTCCTTTGGTTCACGAGATATGTGTGTGCAGAGTACATATGAAGTTAAAGGGACCCTGAAACGGTTTTGGGCGCTCAGACGTGCTCCCATGTCGGGAGCACGGCTAAGTGTCCGTGGCGTTAGAGGAGAGAGACTGAAAGAGATAGAATGGATAGAAAAAAATTACTCTTTCTCCCGCTAAAGTGGACCATGAGGCGATGCGAAGGAGCACGGGGGGTGCACACTGCGTTTGCATCGCACTTTGGGAAGTGCACGCGCACTCTTGGGAAGCATAAACTCCCTGGATATTTTATCGAAAAATCAAGGCACACATAGCGAGGAGAGCTAATGATAATGATAGCTTTGGGTGTTAAGCTCATGATGTCGGCATCTCTTGCGGGCGTCTCTTTGTCGTCGTCGCCAGCACGCTGAAGCAAGTGGGCAAAGGGTGCTCAAATAGAAGGAAGAATATATTAACTGGCATTAGCTAAGCGATGACTGATCGTATAACGTACATATGTATACACTTGCAACAAATCTATTCTTCTGCCTCTCATTGCCCATTAGCGGTGATTGACCGCTGCGTCGCTCCACGCTTCGCACCTCCTCTGGTTTCACGTCACTAGAGCTGCATTATGGCTGCATTTGAAACTAAAGAAATCTTTCGTATTCTCGCCACATTGGCCCAAATTGCCTGAAACGCGCCGTGTTAAGCTCCTGGCTATCTTAGAACGCCATGGACATCTCAATTGCTGATAACTAATTGATCATCACGCAGTCAATGCCCACTGCAGCGCAAACGCCTCTCCAATTAATCCGGCCCTGTGCTAACTGTGCCCGACTAATCCCCGCAAACTTGATTTCATTTGCCCGCCTAACATTTTGCCGCCACCTGCCACGCTTTCCTTCTCTAGGAATCCACTCTGTTACCCTTAATTGCCAACGGTTGTCTTGCCTTCCCATCACATGTCCCGCCTACATCCCTTGGTTGTTAATTTATATTAATATGTCGTGAACAGGGAGTTCGTTTCCTAACCCACTCCGCTCTCTTCTCGTCCCTTATGTTACACCTACCATTTTCCGTTATATTGCTCGCTGCATCATCCTCCATTTAAGCTGACCCGTTTAGATAACCTCCAAGTTTCTGCCCTGTAGGTGAGTACCGGTAAGATGCAGCTGTTATAGACTTTCCTCTTCAGAGGCAATGGTAAGCTACCATTCATTATCTGACAATGCTTGCCGAATGCACTTCACCCCATTCTTGTACTCCTAATTATCTCAGCCTCATGGTTAGGATCAGGGGTCACTACCTTGCCTAAGTAGACATATTCGCTTACCACTTCCAGTTCCTTGCCACCTATCTCAAACCGCCGTGCTGGCTCAAGGCTATTGGGCATTACTTTAGTTTTCTGTATACTAATTTTCAGGCCCACCATTATGCTTTGCCTGCTTAGGTAAGTAATCATACTTTGTAATTCGTCTTCCGTCTTGCTCATCAAGACGATGTCATCAATAAATCTGAGGTTATCGAGGTGTTCCCCATTAACCCTTAGACCCACTTGTTCCCAATTCAATGTTCTGAATACTTCTTGTAAACATGCTGTTAATAACATTGGAGAGATTGTGTCACCTTGTCTAACGCCCTTCCTTATAGGTATCTTGCTGCACATTATGGAGGACTATGGTGGCTGTGGAGCCGTTGTAGATGTCTTCCAGTAGTGTTATGTAGGGCTTTCCTACGCCCTTATTCCGCAATGCCCGCATGACTGCTGAGGTACCGACCGAGTCAAATGCTTTCTCGTAATCTATAAAGGCTATATATAGGGGCCGGTTATAATCCGCGCATTTCTCTCTCACCTGATTGATAGTGTGAATATGGTCTACTGTCAACAGTAGCCTTTACGAAAGCCTGCGTGTTCTTTAGGTTGACTGAAATCTCAGGTGGCACGAATTCTGTTAGTGATTACCTTCGTAAACACCTTGTAGACGACTGACAGCAAGCTAATCGGCCTGTAATTTTTCAAATCTTTGTGTCGCCTTTCTTATGGATTAGGATGATGTTTACATTTTTCCAAGATTCCGGTATGCTCGCAGTCATTAGGCACTGCGTATAGAGGCTTGCCAGCTTTTCTAGCATAATCTGCCAACCATCCTTTAAGAGATCTGCTGTCATCTGATCCCAACCAGATGCCTTTCCTACTTGCATCTCTTCTTTCGTTACTTGCTCTCGCATTACTGGTGGAATGTAAAACTTATTCTAAACTACTTTCCCGTTCTAAACTACTTTCCCGTTATCGCGACTATTGTAGAGATCTCAGCAGAACTCCTCGGCTGCTGTAACTATCGCCTCCCTATTCGTTGCTAATACGGTAACTTCGATAAAAATGATAATAAGATAATTACGATAAATAATTATGTGGGCCTTAATTAGACGCCGTTGAAGATGTATGACGTCCCGCGTATCACTACGGGGACCTCCAAGCGACATCGTTCCTTGCATTTTCATTTTGCGCATTTGCTAGCTTACGAAGCGATACTTCCGCACAAGAGTGGCGACTTTGTCAATGTGTGAAAAGGTAATCTACTAATACGAGACAACTTCTTTTTCACATTAGTGTCCCTTGAGCTTTACATTCATTGATTGATTAATTGATTGATTGATTGATTTGTGCTGTTTAACGTCCCAAAACGAGCTGTGATTATGAGGGACGCCTTAGTGGAGGCCTCCGAAAATTTCGACCACCTGTAGTTCTTTAACGTGCAATGACATCGCACAGCACACGGACCCTACATTTCGCCACCAATGCAGCCACCGCGGCCGTCCTTGAGCTTTACAAGTTCGTCTTTAATTTCGTATTACTTACCGTCGGATGCAGCGCCCCTGACAAGAAATCAATGTTGCTTTCCATGGCTGTGCTGTTCTTTACGTAGATGACGAGGTTGCAGTATTGGCCTCGGGTGCGCACTTGCCCCTGTGCGTCGCGCACCACGGTGTCGAGGCACTCGTCAAAGGCTCCCATGTCAGCACGCGCGCCCTGGAGGGCGCCCGTCGGGTACTTCCCAGACGCGTCGAAAACTGCGTGCACAGCGAAGTCGGTTGGTAATGGCGGTGGAAGATCGTCGACGACAAAGGATAAGAATGAGGTAGTGTAAACAACAGCAAATGCAGAAATTTTGACTTGATCTTAGTGGCTGAGACAGTTTGCTTCTTTTTGGAACACTAGAGCATGCGCTGAACTAGAAACCTGTATTACGCGCCGTAGTGACCCTTTCTTTACAGGGCGCCGTCCTTACACTGAGTGATCAAGAAGTAACAGTGGAATATCGTTTCTATAAAAAATCTTGTTGACTTTGCCTAAGAATGATCTCTAGCTGCGCCGAAGCAATTCAGCACAATATATATATATATATATATATATATATATATATATATATATATATATATATATATATATATACACATACACGCAATGTGTCACGTAATGTGTCATACATCTTAAATCTTAAATACACAGAAAACATGTTTGTTCATTTTTTACTGAATGAATTGCCTTATTCATGGTGGGGACGCACTACGAAATCCGTAGGATTAATATATTGAACAGTAATTAACAAAGATAGGCAAATGAACCTTTAAATAAAAACAGCAAGATCCTGAAACCAAATTGCTTAATGAAAGTCATTCACACAGGGAATTCATGTTCATTGTAACATATACAAAAGGGCAAGGCTGGTAATTTTTACTGATCGCTGAAATCTGGCTAATTGCGCCCAGGAAACCGAAACTGAGTGGCGAAGGAGCGCAGTAGGTGCTACCTTCGGTAGTGCCCTGAGTGGCACAGTTCTTCCACTCACATCGCCAAGCGACAAGCCAGCGTCGTTATCAAGAGGCGATCTTTCGTCGCCGCATTTCACTGCGCTTGCCGGCACAGGCACTCGACGGCAACTCATACTCGTAGTCAAACGGCAGTACGAGTGGCAGAACTGTGTCACACAGGCCACTACCGAAGATAACGGGAACATCGCTCGTGTGATAACGGCAACATTACCCCGGCAACATCGCTCCCGTGATAGGGACGAGTTGGTCGCATATGCAGTTGATTCGTCACTGTAGCCTGAAACATCTGCGGCGCTAGTAAGACATAAAATACCTTCGCAACTCATATTTTCACAATCGAAAGTCCTGTAGTAAACTGATTCCACGATGTCGCCTCGGCTCCCGACGACCCTGGTATAATTAAGCCTGCCGCGAGCAGTGTAGAAATGTGCCCTGTTAGGAGGTTACTAAGGTGTCTTTAGTGTGTTCTCCGTGAATGCGAGCATCATCAGTTGAAATAATGGTCACAAATACATAATCATTTAGGAATCGCCTTCTACTACGAATCCTTTCTAGTACCGTGCACAGAATGATATAGCTTTTGTTAATGCACGTTATTGTACACAATCTTAGTTTTTGCGTACTCACGTCTTAGAGCCCACGGCTCAAGATTGAGAAATGCACGCAGCGTTCTGAGCAGACCCACTCGGCACTCGGCACTCACGTCGGCTCCTAGCAACTTCGACTTCAAAGGGGTCGGAATGTTTGCAAAGGCGTGGCCTAGCGCACTTCGTATCAGTTCCACGTAGTCAATGTGATCCTCGTCGAACCCTGTAGTCGCGGCGCCCGATGTAGTTCTCGTAACACCATCGTTACTGGATATGTTTGTAGCACCGCGCACCAATAATCCATGAGCCAGCAGCAGAAGCAGGACGTTCATCATAATATTTTCCATAGTAACGGCGTAAAAGTCAAGCTTCCATCAACCGTTAAGGTGCCCCTTAACACTTGAGGACGTTGCTGTTTAGTGTCGTGAAACTTTGTGGATTGGGGAATGTGTTGTTGCACCACACTACGGTGTGAATTATTCGCAATCCGCGATCATCCCAAGTTGGCGATCGTCCGACCATCCGACTCACCAGACTCTCAATACATAACTACGAAAGGTGCTGACGTATTCTTTCGTCACCGGAGAACGCAACTCGCGTAGACCACTGTGGTTGTTAACACGCCGTCGCTACGTGAAGGTCAACATGCCTTTCCCTTTGTGATGTCGCATACAACGTTAAATGATTAAAATCAGGCGCTCATTCAACTAGTTTTCTCGAAAAGATTAATGTATGCGGCTCCAGGCCACCAGCGAAAACCGAACGAGCGAACTTTTATCGAAGGCCTGCATTCGCCTTGACACAAAGACGACAGCAGTTGTGTGCAACATCAAATAGAGAATAACAGCACATCGTACACCGAATCGTCCGAGGCACAGAACGAAGGGAAAGTGTGCAGGTAGTTACAACGAAATCATCCAAGGTGATCTGCCTAACATCCGCCCTCCTGAACCATGCCGGTTGTTTCGCATTGCTCTTTTGGAGCCATTCGTTCTCGTTAAGACGCTAGGTACTGGTTATCCCTCATTATCTGGCTCATTCGCATACTGGACTATGTTTCCGCTTGCATTATTCATTCCCAAAACTGCGAACCGCCGAATCAAGCTTCACTTTCTCTCACCCGTGAGGCACGAAGCCCGTATGAAAGTCAACGAGACCTGCGAAACGTACTTTCTCGTGTCTCATTGTTATCCGCATGCTTACGGCGTTCAAAAAGAAAATGGAAATAAACTAGCCCTAAAGCATCTACTTATATGATCCCGTGCATTAATGAAATGCTTTCCTACGTGTGTTATCTCCCCTTGATCGGTGAATTAACATCGATGGCAATATTAAGCGAGGATATTTTCTCGCCTATTTTTGGGGCGCGTTAGAATAACCGATGCAGAGATGCACCCTATATGACGTCAAGGCAGTTCTTGACGTCAGTTGCCTTACATCTGGCACGTGTCGAAACATTTCGGTAATGTCGTGCCGCTTCTTGAACAGCGGTAACAGATAAACATGAACAACGCCGCTGTTTATAATTACCTCTATTAGCTGTGCTTCTGCTAGTGCTGCTCAGGAAAAGGCCCGACATTACCGAAATATTTCGACATTTGCCAGCCATATAGGTTGGCATCACCTCGGTCAAGGTGACCGATCTCATGGGACCGCGAGACCGTCCATAGTGCAGATAACTTCACTGCTTGCGTGCGTGTGTGTGTTTGTGAGTTTAGTTGTAACTGCAAACACAAATAGAAATTTTTGCACGTTTGACCCCGAAACCTCGGCTGCGTATCCATAGTGCGAAGGGTGAATGAATACATTAAATAAGCAAAGTTGATGAGAGGTCGTATTGACGTACACAATAATAAACTACAACTGAAATTTTTTGGGCCCGTAAAAGTGTAAGTACATGAAAAACAAAAAGAATAGGAAGGACAGTCACGCTAGGACAAGCAAAGGAAGAAACAAGGACAGAAACAAAGAAAGCAAAGAAAGAAAAAGAAAATTTACGCAGCTCCACGAACTGAATCATGACGAGTGGGCGAAGCACTGGCGATCGTTCGATGTTATACAGTAAATCACTCGTGGCATTGCCCCCTCGAGCATGTAAAAGAGTGACAACGCGTGTGCTTATTTACACACGCGTTGTCGTTCATGCTTCTGGTTTTCATGGGGTTCCTGCGCTCCCACTTCGTAGATCGTGCCGAGTTCAATTCAATTCAATTCAATTCATTTATTTTTCATTCATACAGTATTTTTGTACAAAGAACTGTTGGGCCAGTAGCCAAAGGCTAGTGTAGGCCCATAGTCAATATACATGTAGCAGCTACAACATCATGGGAGTATCTAATTCTCTGTAACAAAATCTTAATGGTCAGTCAAAATATATAAACTCAACAACAAATAAAAGGAAAGAGTATTTTGTACAATAGCTACGAGGAGAAATAATCTAACACAGTATGAAACATATAAGAAGTAAAATCAGGAAATTTTTGAGAGGTACAGTTTTTTCACAGCACGCGTAAAATAGTTAGACATTTTTACTTCAGGGGGTACCGCGTTCCAAATTTTGGCGCCATGAAACTCAAGCAGTCGTTGGCCGTACGTGTTACGAGTAACTGGCAGGTTGAAATTTATATTTGTTGCACTCCTTGTGTTGCGATTTGGTGCAATGAACAAGCTTGGTGATAATGAGTGATTCCCGCGTAAAATATTGTTAATCAAAATGGCCACTTTCATTTCGCATGCCATAGAGAATGGTAATATACCGAGTTGGTTGAAAAGCAAACTATTATCATCATGCGAACTTGTGTATGTCATAATGCGCAAGGCCCTTTTCTGTAACCGAATGATAGGATCTAAGTATGTTTTATATGTACCAGACCATGATTCTAAACAGTATGTGATGTGACAATGAAATATAGAAAAGTAAACAATTTTAAGTATTGTAAGATTAAGACATTCTCTGCATTTTATTAGCAAAGAGCAAGCGGAAGCTAACTTCATGCATATACTAGATATGTGTGGTCTCCAGTTCAAGTTGCTGTCCAATAGTACCCCTAAATATTTTATGTTGTCTAGTTGTTCTATTGTTCCACCTACGAGGTGGATTTGCATGCCTATTGTTTCACACTTGGCATAACGGGAGCGGAATACTACGTACTTTGTCTTGTCTCTGTTTAGCTTTAATTTATTACATGCAAACCAAGTTGATATGTTTGATAACTCGCTATTAATTGTGCTCTGTAGTTCGCTAAGGGATTTCCCTGAGAATAATAGCGCGGTATCATCGGCGTAAATAACAGATTTTGATGACTTTAGTGCAGATGGGAGGTCATTCACATATAGAGAGAACAGTATGGGCCCCAATACTGATCCTTGCGGAACTCCTGTAGCAATAGTAGTACATTGGGAAGAAAAGGAGCCAAAACTTACATATTGTTTCCGACCGTTTAGGTAGCTTGAAAAAAGGTTCATTGCAGTTTCGCTAAAGCCATATGTTCGTAATTTCTTTAGAAGTATGGAATGACAGACCGTGTCGAACGCTTTCTTTAAATCTAAAAATATCCCTACGGCAAACTCGTTCATGTGTAGAGCTGTGTATATATTCTGGCTTAGTTCTAACACTGCTGACGACGTTGATCTATTAGTTCTGAATCCATGTTGAGATTCTGTTAGAAGCTTGTTTTCGTTTAAGTAATTTTTCAGCTGAGCCGCGATTACCTTCTCAAATACAGTATTTAAGATGCTAAGCACAGAGATAGGCCGATAGCTTCCGGGTTCATTGACATCAGCACTTTTGTATATAGGAGAGACTCTAGCGATCTTTAAAATGTCAGGGTATATGCCTCGGTTTATTAAATTGTTAAGTATCTTTGTGAGTACTGGCACTAGAACGTCCATATTGTCTTTCAATGCTTTTACGGTAATACCATCATGGCCAGTAGCTTTGTAACAAGGCATACCTGATATAATTGATGTTATGGTATGCTCGTCCACTTGATCCAATGAAAACCTGGTATGAATGACCGGGCAATCGACATTGCTTTCAGAGGGTGGAATACGGTCGGCTAACTTGGGACCAATGCTAGTGAAGTACGCATTAAAAGTATCGGCGCATTTGGCATCGACATGTTCAGGGGTGATTGATTTTTTCTTTGGGTTATCAATCACTCCTTTTATAACCTCCCACATTTTTTTGCTATTGCCCTGTGCTTGTTGTATTAAGAAGGCGTTGTATTCTCTTTTCCGCCTCCGTATAAGAGCTACTACGCGGTTACGGGATATCCGAAAATTTTGCAAATAATAAGTGTTATCTTTCTACTTTTTCCACTTTTGGTACCACCAATCCTTTTCTTTTATAGCTGTAAGTACGGCGTTATTCATCCACGGGCACAAAGGTTCCTCATATTTGCTTTGTTTATATGTGGTACAATCATATATCATGCGCGTTAATGCAGTTGCAAAATTTGCGCATACGATATGAGTGTCACTGTTAAACATACTTTGGAATTCTTTTTCCTTAATTCTCTGCCGCAGTTTTTTATAATTAATCCTGCGATTCGCCGAGGAGTTATTCTTTACAATACTTTTATTTGTATTACGTAACAATGCAAAAACAGGGCAGTGATCAGTGAGACTCGTTTCATATACGCCAGAAAAAATGTTATCACTGTTGCATAAAACATGGTCTAATACAGTTCTTCAATACTTTCAGTTAACGCGCATACTGCGAATCTTTATTCTTCAACTACGCACAAAAGTAATCTCCCAACGGCACTACATTGCAGGTCAAGATCCAGTGCTGTATATAAGGGGTGGCCGGTGAACGGTGGTGGTAAAAACATTTATTGCCAATGTTTGAATGCGGGGGCGGAGCCCCCTACATGGCACGTGGGTGCTCCTTCACTTGAGGAGACACCCTTACAAAACACAGGAAAGGCCTTGCAGCGCAATCCTCTTCATCGCGCAGGAGATGACCTTGCGCTGATCGGAGGCGGAAGTGCTGTTCATGGTGGACTCCCAGTAAGACACCGCCACAGCCGGTGATGGGGGATGGGGGAAAGTGGGGCACGTGAGGAGGATGTGCAGAAAATCCCCTGGTTTGCCGCAAAGTTTGCATGAAGAGGGGAATTGGTCTGGATATTTGGCGTTTAGTAGTATGGGTATGGGGCAGTCCTAGTTGTAAGCGACGCAATGTTGCGGGCATGCGTTACGGTTAGGGATAAGCTGGGGGTGCGTATCCTCTCAGTTCGTTCACGGGAGTAAGCGAGAATATCACGGAAAGAGAGCAGGCGCTCCTCGGACTGTAAAGGGGGCTCGATTTCTCTGCCCGAATTGAGACCTGGGCTAGGAAATGAGCTCCTCGTTGCCAGGGAGGCCGGCAATGTGCTGGTGTCCAAATGAGGCTTATGCTTTTTTTCCTCGTGCCGGGCGCAGAAGCGTAATAAGCGAGCAGTGGTGCGAGATATGAAGCCACTGGCAAAAATTTAGGATAGCCGATTTAGAGTCGCTTATAATTGTGGTGGCAGATGTAGAGATTCAGCGCAGGCCGCGAGGCTTCCTACTCTCCTCTGTGGCAGGATTGGTAATGATGAGCTGCAATTAGGAAGTTTCGCCTCGTTGTCAGCTACCGCAGTAGCCTACTGGGACCGCGATATGCCGCGAGTCCCCGTAGACCAAACATGGTCCTCTCCATACGCCCGAGCTCTTGCCTTTCTGCGTTTCTCGTCTCGCTCAGGGTGCATGTTCTTTGGAATGGGGGGGACGTTGAGGTGAGACCGAAGGTTAGAAGAAAGAGGGACCCCCTCGGGTGAGCGTGTAATTGTAGTTAGGTTTAACTTGGATAACAGAGTACGGCCAGCCACTGAATTAGAGAGACGCGATTTTTGTGCCGTAAAGGTGGCTTCCGAGAGTTCCTCAAAAGTGTTGTGCACACCGAGTTTGAGGAGTCGTTCGTTGGACGTGCTGGGGGGAAGGCGTAGAGCCGTTTTCGTGCAACTGCGTAGGAGCGCGTTAATCCGGTCTCTCTCCTTTTTACGGAGGGGTAGGTAAGGGAGGGCATATGTGGTGCGGCTTATGACGTAAGCCTGTGTTAGTCTAAGCGTGTTGCGCTCGCGCAGGCCGGCCCGACGGTTCGCTATGCGGCGAATTAGTCGGGTGGTCTGTTGAGTGTGTGCCTGGAGAGTCCTTATGACTTCTCCGTGTGCGCCATGCGAGTATAAAACTAGCCCTAGCACACGAATTTTAGAGACTAGTGGGATGGGATTGGCACCTAGCGTGAGGGATATGGGTGGAATTACTAAATTACGCTGCTTGGGGCGGTAGAGGAAAAGCTCTGATTTGGAAGGGGAGCAGGTTAGGCCACGCCCTCGTACGTATGTGTCAATGGTGTCTAGTGCCAACTGCAGGTGCTCTTCTATGTCGGCGTCACTGCCTCGGTTTGCCCAGACAGTGATGTCGTCGGCGTAGAAGCTGAAATGAATATCTGGGATTTTAGCTAGCTGCTGGGGCAGATCAAGAAGTGCAATGTTGAAAAGAATAGGGGATAATACGGCTCCCTGGGGCGTACCTCTTGCGCCAAGTGTGATGCCTGGGAGGCTGTGGCCGCCGAAGGTAAGCGTGGCAGTGCGGTGGCTGAGGAAGTCTCGGATATAGTTGTACATTTTTGCGCCTACTCCTAACGTAGTAAGGTTCTGTAGGATAGCTGAGTGGGTAACATTATCAAATGCCTTCGTGAGGTCCACGCCTAAAATGGCTTTGGTGTCACGGGTTTGAGAGTCAAGAATGTGATGCTTTAGCTGTAGGAAAACGTCCTGTGTGGAAAGCCCAGGACGAAATCCGAACATGCAAGTGGGTATGAGGTTCATGCCTTCTAGGTACTGGCAAAGCCTTGTATGGAGCACACGCTCCATTAGTTTGCCAACAGATGAGGTGAGTGATATGGGCCTGAGGTTTGAGGTGAGCAGAGGCTTCCCAGGTTTTGGTATAAGGACTACCTTGGCCTCTTTCCATTGTGGTGGGAGGGCGCCTCTTTGCCAGCATTCATTAAAGTATTCAGTAAGGGCGACGATAGATTGACCATCAAGATTACGGAGTGCTTTGTTGTGTACCCCGTCCGGACCTGGCGCCGAGCGAGTGTTCAGTTTCTGTAGTTCGGCTTGGACCTCTGCTTCTGTAATGGGTTGGTCGAGGAGATCATTAGGGGGTCCTTCATAGTCAGGGTGTGTTACGACAGGGTACGTGGGGAAGTATTGATTTCGAAGTTCTTGGAGGAGATCTGGCGGAGGTATATCGGAATTACGTAAGAGTTTGGTGAGGTTTTGTCTTTGTATAGTCTTAGAGTGAATTGGGTCTATTAAGTTCCTAAACAAGTTCCAAGTCTGAGGTAAACTCATATTGCCATCTAATCTGTCGCAGAGCGAATCCCAGTTCTGTCGTGAAAGAGCTGCCGCGTGGATCTCAATCTCTTTGATGAGACGGGCAAGGCGACGTCTGAGAGTCCGGTTCCAACGCTGCCTTCGCCAGCGTCGTTCGAGACTTGCTTTAGCGTCCCATAAATGAAGCAAGCGGGAATCAACTGTGTCGCTTGGGCAGTCCTCTGGTAAGGGGCGAGTTACGGATTGGACATCACTTTGAAGTTGTTTAGCCCATTCGTTGATGTTCGTGATAGGGGCGTAGGTGCGTGCTGCTCTGCATGTGCGGAAAGAATCCCAATTCGTCAGAGTGGAGCCTCTAGGAGGCCTGCGGGATAGGCGCATGTTTAAGAGAATTTCAATGATGCAATGATCACTACCCAAATTCTCTTGGGTGTTACACCATGTGGCATGGGGGAGGCGATGTGCGAAAGTGAGGTCTGGTGTAGTGTCTTTGCAGACGCTGTTTCCCCTCCGTGTCGGAGAGCTAGGATCTGTGAGAAGAGAGAGACCGGTTTGTTGAGCTGCTAACCACACCCGTCGTCCTTTTGGTGTGTCGCGCGGGTAACCCCAGACGGTATGTGGTGCGTTAAAATCTCCCACGACGAGTAGCGGGCACTTATTTGCGATGCGTTTCGCAAGTGTAAATAGCCGTTCGAAGTTGCCCTGTAGGCATTTGGGGCTGCTATACACATTCAGTATGAACAAGCTGTTTGCTCGAGCGTGTTGTGGCACAAGCTCAATGAGAAGGTGATCAATGTCTTGAACTGCTACGGAATGGGAAATGGTGACGATTGAGCGACTAACTAGAAACGCTACCCGAGAGGGTGCAGGGGATGTGGGCATAATAGCAGTATAGCCGGGGAGGGTGAGTGGGTTGGAGGGTTCCTGCAAGGCAAGGATGTCAGGTCCCGTAGCGCGTGATAGCAGTTGGTGGACAACATGACGCTTCTGGCCAAAGCCTCGGCAGTTCCACTGCCAGATTGTAACATTATGGTTAGGAGCTGCCATCATGAGAGTCTATAAGGGGCGGAGCCGTAGCGCCAGGTAGGGGATCGTGATCGGCGACAGGGATTGCGGAGCTGCCCTGCCCATCGGTTGCTTTGGGCTTCTTGCGCCTGCTTGGGGCAAGGTCGCGATTTGGAAGGCGGCTTGAGAGAGAATTAAGCTGGAACTCAAGGTCGTTATAGCGGTCGGTAAATCCTTGAGTTAGGGCATCAAAACGGTGGTTAAGAGCCTCATTGTCTTTTGTTACGCGAATTAAGGCGTCTTTGAGGGCGTTACATTCCTGATTGATACTACTAAGAGCTTCCTGCAATTTCTCCTCAAAACGAGCGGTGAAAGACTCTAGCAAAGTTGGGATGTCGGCTACTGATGCGGGGGTGGAGGCATGGGGGGTAATGCACTGACTTGATTGCTGAGGGAGTTCTGCGTCGGCATCCAACTCTAGTGAATTGGCATAGATGTCAGGGTTGAGATGGTTGGGTAGGACAGGGGCCGTGGGTGGGTTGGGGGGAGGGGGTTGTGATGCATTAGGGGTGGGGTTAGGTAGAGCGGGAAGGCCAGTGGCGAGTGTACTTATCTGGGCTTCCAGCTTGGCGATGTGTTCACGAAGGGCGGCTGCTTCTGCTCGGGCTGCTTGAGCCTCTGCTTTGGCCGCCGCTACCTCCTCTCGAGACTTCGCCAGGTCGCCTTGTAGCGTAGAAGTCGTGGTCAAGGATGACGCGTGCTTGGAGGAAGTGGGGGGAGGGCCCCAACCTTGGTTCAATGGCACGGTCCATGCTTGCTTGTGTTGGGTAGGCTGGGTCGGCCCCGGAGACAGTTGGGGAAAGTTGTCCACGTGTGCAAGCGGTTCTCGCTGCTGCATCTGTGGTTGCTTGGTCTGCTTCCTTGGTTGGCGAAGGTTTCGCCCTTTGCACGATCCAGTGCCTGTAAGGTGAGCGCCCGAGCACAGAATGCACTTGGGTGTGCAAGGAGTCTCTTGGGGTGAATGATGCGTGCCGCAACGGGGACAGAGATTAGTCTTCGGGCTTGGGCATACGTCATGACGATGACCAGGCTGTCTGCAATTGGTACAGGCATCCGGACTGCCGCGGTATGGGGTGCAACGGTGAATGGCTCCCATGTACTTGATGGAGTGCGGGACTTCACTTGAGTCGAATGTGATGAGAATGGAATGCGTCTTTCCCATTCGTCGGGCTGCGAGTATGGTGTACTCGGGATTTCGCCTGACCAGGTCTTGGTACAGTTGCGCAGGGGTCTCGTCGTCGCAAGCGTTTGAGATGACTCCTCTCGTTGCACCCGGTGGGGGTGCTACGTAAGCCACGCACTGGTAGGTATGGCCACCAATGGTGAGCGAGGTCAGAGTCTTGAGCGTCTCAGCTGTTGGGGAGTGCGTTGTAGCAGCAGTAAATGTATTATTGGTAGGGTGGATGCGTAGGCAGAAGTCCTCAGGTAGAGCGATTCGGAGTGCGGCCTGAACTGCCTTTATGAGCCGAGGGGTTGGCACTTCTCGAAGTCGTATTTCACCTCGCGGGCGAACGACAACGCGAATAGCGTTCGGTGGAAGTGGTGGCAGCTGCTTGCTGCGCTGTGCAGCGAGGCGAGCGTCCTTTGTCACAGGTGGGAGGCGGACCGGCGTCTTGCCACCGCCAGTTGCGGCTGCTGCGACGCGCGCTGCGTTCGTGGCGTCTGGGTTCGCCTCGGACGTATCGATGGGGTAGTGAAGTGGTTTCGTTAAACTGGCCGGTCGGGAAGCATAGGCTTTGTATAAAACAGGTGTCCAATGGCCTGCCTGGAACTCTTCTGCAGTGATGGTATGGCCTTCAACCGTTACATCCATGGTGACGGCAGGCGTCGCCGCCAGTGCCGGCGGAGGTGAGAAATCCAAGTTAGGCTTAGGTCGGCGGCTGAGCGTCTCGCTTCACCAAATGTTCGTAGCACACAGAACGTCGGTGCTCGCCCGGAATGGGCGCCGTCTCTGTCTTCCTTAGGCACTTGTGTCGCTTTTCGAGCAGGTTAGTGGCCGTAGGAAAGAATGGGTAGGAGTAGCACGTACCGTTTGTCGGAGCCGACGTGACAGGCATCCGCTCGGGTTGGCCCCCTAGCGGCGATCCCGGTGAACGGTTGTGCAGCGCGAGAAGTCGGTTTTTTTTTTCAATTAACTCGCTAGCAGACGCTCCCCACGTCGTCGTTCTCTCTCGAGGTCGAGGGCGCGTTCTCGTTCCTTGCGAGCTGGTACAGCGTTCATCGCAGATGATGATGATTGCGGTTCGGTTAGGGAAGGACGCTAATTTGTAGGGCGCTCCCTACAAGGACGCAGTCCATGTAGGGAGCACGGCTAAGCGTCCGCGAGGGTAGGGGGAAGGGAGTGAAAGAGATGGAGGAGAGAAGGGCCGTAGTGGAGGGCTCGGGAAGTTTAGACCACCTGGGGTTCTTTAACGTGCACTGACAACGCACAGTACACGGGTCTCTGGCACTTCCGCCTCCATCGAAAATGCTGCCTCCGCGGCCCGAGTACTGCAACCACTACACAACCGCGGCGGACAGAAAGAGAGCTTCAGTAGTCAACGTGCACTGTTCGCTCTCTCTGAACATCAGACGATGCTTTATCGGGACGGACGGACGCACACAGAAGCCGCCGCGGTGGTGAAGTGATAATGGTACTCGGCTGCTACCAAAAAAAAAAAAAAAAAAAAAATGCGGCGGTCGCATTTTCGATGGAGGCGAACATGCCAAAGACACGTGTACTGTGCGTCATGCACGTGAAAAAAACGGAGGCTGTTCAAATTTCCGGAGCCCTCCACTACGCCTTTCTCTCCTTTCTAGCTTTTTCAGTCCCTTTTCCCTACCCCCACGGACGCTTAGCCGTGCTCCCTACATGGGCTTTGGAGGGGAGATGTTGAGGCCCGTGTGCTGTGCGATGTTACTGCATGTTAAAGAACCCCAGGTAGTCGAAATTTCCGAAGACCTACAGTACGTCGTCTCTCATCATCAGAGCTGCTTTTCTGATGTTAAACCCCGCCAAATCAAAATCAAATCCCACATGGGCTGCAGAAATTAGCGTCATTTCCTTAACCGAACCACAGTCACGCACAACAACGGACAAGCCACGGCCTTGAGGCACTTCTCACCTAAAACATACGGGCTGTGTCAGACGAGCGTCTCGTTGTAACGAACATGGCTTCGCTGTTCGGTCATCTCTACGATTTGGAAGCGGGCGTTATTTTGATTCTCACTTTCACTGCGACTGTGCGATATCAGTGCACGTTAAAGAACCCCAGGTGGTCGAAATTTCTGGAGCCTTCCAGAAATTTCGACAACCAGGGGTTCTTCAAAATCAGCTGTGATTATGAAAGACGCCGTTGTGCAGCGCTCCGGAAATTTCGACCACCTGGGGTTTTTTAACGTACGCTGACATCGCACAGCACACGGGCCTCGACATTTCGCCTCCATCGAAATGCAGCCACTGCAGCCGAGTTTCGATCCCGCGATCCTCGGATTAGCAGCCGAGTACCATAGCCACTAGGCGACCGTGGCGGAGGCTTGTCTTGAAAAACGGGGCCCGATTTTGCTGGTTTCCATAGGCTCCCATTGTTGAACCTTTCTACGTCCTGCGAACAGAGTCTGAAGCTCCGATGCTAACACTGCTGCATTTGTGAAGTGCAGTACAGCTCCTAGAATGTTGCGTTCCATACATTTCGAATTTCGGTCTCAGATTTTTTATCGCCTATAAATGAACTCGTCCCATTGAGAACGGGGGAGTTTCTAGCAGTGGCCGCCAGGAGCGCTGGTGTTACGGTGTCCCCGAAAGCTGAATATGATGATCCAGCATGCATCTACATGATATTCTTTAGGGCCGTATCAGCAATACAGACCGATGAATTTGCGAGGCTCATAAACGTTTATAACCCGCGCAAGGGATATGGACTACGAGAAACAGCATGGGAAAAAACGTGGCGTTCTCGAGCACGCATATACCAAAGTGTATTGGCGTTCTGCACTTTCCGTCGTATTCGACAAATGCCCTACTGCTATGGAATCCCAAGATAACACCGAGATAAGAAAAAGTGCTGTTAGTGTAGAAAATTAGTTGGTAAACGGTGACAATCAGAGTATATGATGATCCAGCATGCATCTACATGATATTCTTTAGGGCCGTATCAGCAATACAGACCGATGAATTTGCGAGGCTCATAAACGTTTATAACCCGCGCAAGGGATATGGACTACGAGAAACAGCATGGGAAAAAACGTGGCGTTCTCGAGCACGCATATACCAAAGTGTATTGGCGTTCTGCACTTTCCGTCGTATTCGACAAATGCCCTACTGCTATGGAATCCCAAGATAACACCGAGATAAGAAAAAGTGCTGTTAGTGTAGAAAATTAGTTGGTAAACGGTGACAATCAGAGTATTCGCGAAGCACTACATAACGCTGTATAAACGAATTCCTGTTTTGCCACGCTACATTTACTCACTCTGTCTGCTGCTGTGTTATACATGTATTGTGTTCCCAAACACCCGCATGTAATGCACTTAGCCCTGAAAATTAAAGAAAATGAATGGTAATAATGGAAAGGGAGCCGTCCAGACAAAACCTTGACGTCTCGCAAGCAGCTACAATAACTGGAATCTGTTAGGCAATCGATTACTAAGACTCTAAAAGAAAAGAGAGCAATTCGCTCATTTATCGTTTATTGTACACTATCCAGCAATATGAAATAGTTTTCGCGCTCAGTCACGTCATAATTTTTATTAGGCAAAATTTTGACTACTGCCTGTGATATCATGAGCAGCTCATGATATCTCGTGAATTCAAATGACATGTTTCGGGCCAATTATTGCAACATCTTCGAAGCAAGACTATGCCACGGGGAACAATAAATTATGTTTCTTTTCTCGCTGGACGTTGGACGGCCAGCGGGAGCTAGCTAAGCCAAATCGGGCAACTCCAACTCCAAAGAACGAGCCCTTGACCCCTTCCCTTTCGTTATTTCATAGCTTGAGCCTCGTTGCGGCAGACTTGGTGCCTTAGGTAGCATGCGAGGGCTTATTGGGCAGCAGCCACCTCATCTAAGTTCACGTTCTACGTGACGCCTCCTGGCAAAAAAGTGTTCCACATACGCCGCCATGGCTACGAGTGGCGGTGCCTAACACTCCCAGGATAATACGTGCATAAATACCCAATAAAGTGGACGGGGGGGACAACCGCCTTCGTAGCTCAGTTGGTAGAGCATCGGACGCGTCATCCAAAGGTCGTGGGCTCGGTTCCCACCGAAGGCAGGTTTGTCTTTTCGTCCACTTTAATTCCTTTCTACTTTCTCCACAATTACAATACCACAAGCAACTTCCCCTATGCTTTCCTAAGCTTCATTGTCTGTTTGCTCATTAAGTTGTTTCTAACGAATAAAGAACGAGCCCTTGACCCATTCCCTTTCGTAATTCCCTGATTATAACACACGTGGGTATACAGACCATCAATTCTCACGCTGCGTTGTAATCACGGTCACAGTCGTGACCAACGTGACCTGAAGGAGCATCACCTTGACCCTTTTCATCATCAATTCTTCTTTCGGTGGTATCATTTCGTTGCGCTTTCGAACTACTCCCTCTGTTGGCTATAACTTCGCGATTCCTCCTCACTACACGGCCTCCTGAATTGGCTACCCACGCAGAGGACCAAAAGCAGTGTAAACACTTACAGGAAAATTCCTCTCGCTGTCCCTGTACTTGTGCCAGTTGTTGGTATTAGACTTCAAGCCTGAGCCAAACACATTAATGAATAATGCCTTATAACAAACGCGCACATTTCTCTTTTATTGTGTACTATTCAGCATTACGAAGCAGTTTTTCCGCGCTTAGAAACATGTGCTGATTTCTGTCAGAAAAATTTTGGAATACTCCTTACGATGTCAGTCTCCTGGTCTGGAATGCTTTATCACACTTGCTATGGCTGCGAAGGCCTCACTAGTTTTCACTCTCAGCGGCAGCAGCCTCTGCCGCGCCTGCAGCTTCGGCGTCTTTTTTCTTCTGCACTTTGTCCTTCAGGCTCTGCAGTCGGGTCAGCAGTGGCTGGAACTGAGGTGATTTGCTTCCGCCGAAGATACCCTTGAAGTACGTGCACGCCTGATGAAGCCGCGCCTTGACGGCGTCCTCGTACTTGCTGTACGACTCGAGGAACGACTCCAGTATGACCTTCCTGAAGGCTGCCGGGCAATTGGCGTCCTCCCTGAGAGCCGCATCCACTTGGTCACAAACGGCTACCCGAATCGTCTCGTACTGGATGCGGGCGTTGTCGGACATGTCGCTCACCAACGACTGGATGGAGACCAGTGTGCTGGACAGTGACTGGGCGGGGCTCCAGTCACAAGGCCCACCTCCGGTACCCAGGGTTGTCATGCAGACCTTCCCGCAGGGATAGAGGTGGAGGTGGAACGCCACTCTCCCTCCGTCTGTGTTAAGAAACTTCACGCGGGGCGGGCTGAGAGGGTAGTTTCGCGGGAATTTCAGAAAGAACTGGAAAAATCCGCCTTCGTATGGTTAACCGGGAGCTCCCAGCATAAGCACGTGCATTCGGGTGACGTCGCTTTCTTCGGGAGATAAGAAGAGCCTCGCCGGTGGCTGCGCGTTGAATTCGGCGATGTCCTTGATGACCCTGAGCAAGCACTGCGGGGTCGGCTCCTCTTGCAGGCTCTTAAACGGGTCCCACTTGTCCATCTTCGGCAGCGATGGATTTCGGCGGACGAGTGCAGGAGACCGGCAAGCTTTTGGCAGCCCCGGTACTCGAATGGTACCCGCCGTTCGCGTCCACTAACACAGTGCGCCCAGCTCCTCCTTTTCTCCTCCTCCTAAATTGAACGTTGCATCTTCGATGGCCGCATGATTTTGTGGCTAACCCCACTACATAGGGTATAGACTGCGTATTGGGCAGCATTTGAAGAACAACCTGAAGAAAACGCGAAACAAACATCTTAATTATAGAGAGGTTGACAAACCAATAACATACTCCACCAATGAATCCGCCCTTACATTTTCCACAGTCAACCTTGAAAGGCCTGATGAACGTGACTTTCATTTGCGCGAAATAACACCTGGCGAAATAGACATCGGCAGTAAGAAAATTATCCGCTGATGAGGAAGGTGCACTAGATGGTATTCAGGTTACGAGCTTGAAAAAGAATGTACACATTCTGTGCATGCCCCTCTGCCTCTTGTTTAATCTTGAACTATGCAGCATCTGTTACCCAAATGTTCTAGAAGCCGGAAAGGTTATTACGGTGTACAAAACTGGTGATGCCAATCTATCTGGCAGTCATAGACCAATAACCATTCTCAGAACAGTGAACTCCTTATTTGAAAAACTCATTGTGCTACATCTGAACGCATTTTGTAAACAATAATATTATCTTCTCCCAGCAGTATGGCTTCGTTGCCGGTAGATGCATGGGTAACGCCGTTTAGCACTTTCATGATATATTAACACTGTTCTTAACAAGCCAGGCATTGCAGTGTCAAATGCCTTGATTTTCTTCTTGAAGAAACGCGTTCAACGCAATGTGCCACGCCAGGCTGTTCGAAAAGCTAGAATCCTATGGTGCTGTTGGAAACGACCTTCAGTTCATCCAGAACTATTTCACGCTTTTAGACAGCGAGTACTAGTGAACATGCATTGTTCTGTCTTCACTGATGTCATATCCTGAGTACCACAAGGATCGGTGATGCGCCCCGTTTTCCTTTTTTATGTCAGTGACCTACCACACGCTCTTGCGTTGACAAAAGTTTTATTGTATGGTGTTGACAAAACGTTGCTTTACTCAGGTGACGCACTTTTGACATTACTAGAAGTTATATCCAGAGAAATGACAATAATAAATAAATGATTTACTGAAGAGAGCTAGCCATAAATACTGAGAAAAGTAACTGCGTCACATTTCACTCAAGCAGGAAAATATTATGGGACAGGGGCTTCAGTATTACCTTGGCCAATGAAACTCTGGATAGAGTCTACGAAATTAAATAATTAGGAGTTGCTTTTGACCATCACGTGCATTGGACAGACCAAATCAACTCTGTGCATAGAAAATTGGCTGTCAGCTGTAATGAGGTGGTCCACTCACGAAAATATTTGCCTCGTTCTTCACTTCGCGTTGCGTATACTTTTCCTTGTTTGATATTTATTTTTATTTATTTAGTCAATACTGCCGACTTCTATGCGAAGTCGTAGGCAGGAGTGGGTAACAGATACACTTGAAAATACATTTTCCAGGGCAAGAAAACAACAGAAGCTTAAAACAAAAAAAAAATGTCGGAGGGAAACATAGAAGAAAAACAGGGATTTACAAACATTGAAGTCACTGCAGCGCTTCAGAATGAGCAAGTTTTGTTGATAAAAAAAAAGGCGAGAAAAACACATATATCGACACAATCGACGAAGCGTGATACAATCGAGCTAGCGCTGAACATAGGAAAGTAATACAACTCAGACACACACGGTAGAGTTTAGATGCTGTGACAATGAAATAAAAGGAAGAAAGAAAAAAAGTTCAAAGGATAGCTGGCAGATTTGCTATCGCATTCATGAATGAAGCGACAGTTGTGGATGAAACAGCTTCATCGGGCAGGGCGTTCCAACTACGTGCTGCTCGGGGAAAAAAAGATTTTTGGAAAGCAGTGGTTTTGCATGAAAATTCTTGGACTTTCTTGCTGTGGTGTGACCGGGTTATACGTGATTTCGACGGTAGAATATATTTAGTTTTATCGATTCCTAGGTTACTGTGATAGATCTGATAAAACAGTTTCAGTCTTTCACGGGAGCGCCTGCGTTCTAAGGGTTCCAAGTCCGAACTTTCAAGGAGGGTCGAGGGGGATGTGTTTCGACTGTAAGCGCTGTAAATAAACCTTATGGATTTTTTTTGTACACGTTCCAGTTTTTTAATGTTTGCTGATGTATGAGGTTCCCACACAGGAGACGCGTATTCCAGTATGGGTCTCACGTAAATTTTGTACGCCAACATTTTAATTTCTTTGGTAGACTTTCCAATGGTTCTGCGTAAGTACCCAAGTGCCTTCATTGCCTTTTTTTGTGTGTACTCTATGTGCTCGTTCCACTTTAGGTCGGAGGTAATTATAACCCCTAAGTATTTGTAGCTGTTAACTAGAGATATACAATTATTGTTGATGCAATAGGTGAAAGGAAAGGGACTTTTTTTGCGGGTAACTCTCATTGCGACGGTCTTTTTTGGGTTAATGTTCATCTGCCAAGTCAAACACCAAGAGTGTATCTTATCCAGGGATTTGTTTAGGGTTATTTGGTCGTTGGGGTCATTGATGACGTGATACAGGATGCAGTCGTCTGCAAAAAGCCTTATTTTAACGGGTATGTCACAGACTATATCATTGATAAATACTAAAAACAGAAGCGGGCCAAGGATGGAGCCTTGTGGTATACCGGATTGAACTGAAGTGGGGGTGGAGCTTGAGCCATCTACAGAAACACTTTGGTATCTATGGGAAAGGTATGCCCGAATCCATGTTAGTAAAGAATCGTTTTTCAGGATCGGTTTTAATTTTATAAGCAACTTGTGATGGGAGACTCGGTCGAATGCTTTTTCGAAATCAAGGAATATAATGTCAATTTGACTATGGCTATCTAGAGCATTAGCGAGGTCGCGAACTGTCTCAAGTAGTTGTGTGGTAGTCGATAGTCCTTTGCGAAAACCGTGTTGCCGGGGGTCAATTATGTTGTTTCTGTCAAGGAAGGCCGAGATGTGTTTAAATACTATGTGTTCAAGCAGTTTTGCACATGTACATAACAAAGAAATAGGCCTGTATGATGACACAAGTGACTTGTTTTCAGATTTAGGTATAGGAATGATTTTTGCGTATTTCCATTCACTCGGGACTTCGCCACTAGACAATGATTTGGAGAATATAAGTGTGAGATATTTGGAGCACCATTCCGCATAACGAACAAGAAATTCATTGGGTATAGCATCAGTTCCGGGTGATTTTTTTGTATCAATGTTCAGCACCAACGACAACACACCTTCTTCAGAAACGCTGATATTGTCTAAGGGACCTATGTCGTCTAATGATGGAAAAGGAGGGGCGATTCCGTTATCGTTTGTGAACACCGAACTGAAGTAGTCATTCTACGCCTCTGCGATTTCTGCACTGTCGACTACGTTTGTATCGTTTATGGAAAGACTGAACGAAGTTTTATTTTTTGGTGCGATATGACGCCAGAATTTCCCAGGCGATGAAAGAAGAAAGTTTGTTAAGGACACTTTTATTGAGCGCTGTGAAGCATGGGGCCCAAAGTACAAAACCTATTTAACAGCTATACTGCATATAAAAGGATGCACTCTTGTAATAACATTTAAACCATTCTCTACCCTGGTGGCATTTTCTTTAACGAACTTCGTATACCCCTATTTACGGTGAACTATTGTTAGAATTCTCCGGACCTGTGACCTAGAAAGCTGTGCCTCTCGAAATAAAACTACGCGAAACTTTAACCTTGCCTCTAAATACATTTTCTTGTCAAGTGAAGTGTAACACCATTTTCTTTCTTAGAGATGTATATCTTTAAAACTTACGTGCATATTTCATGACTATATAGTGAGTTGCGAGCTTCTGTGTACTTTCTACGTTGGACCATCTACTAGCCACGAAGGCTTATTGGTCGAAGTATTTTTCAAGCATTCATAGGATTACATTTCAATAAAACTCATTTTACAGCCTAAGCTGTTATGAGAATGCAACAACGGCCGTCTTTGGCGCCGTAATGTCGTCCGCGGCTACTGCTGGTGTCCGTGACCACTATCGCTCCTCGTGAAGCAGTTTTGTCGTATCGTGCCATGCGTCACGCGGCAGGCGACGTGCGCAGCCCCGACAGCGACCTGACTTCGCTCTTCGATATACCTGACGGCGCCTTCTCCCAAGGTGCGTACCGCTGCTGAAGAAGTGAATCGCAGGGCTACGCGCGCAGCTGCAGCAAGGCAACGTCGGGCACAACAGACCGCTGTGCAGAGAGAAGCCCACACCGCAGCTCGCCGTCGACGCCGGGCTGAGAGTTCGTTCGTTCTCGGGAAACAACGCCAAGACACTACGATGCGAAAACCCCTAAAACCGCACTGTCGAAAACGCGGCTTACGCTGTCGCTCTCCTGCGATTGCGCGCAAGCCTGCTTATTTTTTTATTTGATTCGAACGCACATTTATATTGAAAAAGCACCACCCGCTCGGACTCGGTACTCACAATCAACCGGCATGCAAGAGTAGGAGCTGGAAACTCTACCCATCGCACCACCGACACATTAGAGATATACGGCACAGACAGGCCTCATATCTTCACTACGCCGCTTTACAGTTTTCCTCCAAGTAATATCCGGTTAAAGCAAAGGTGAATAGACAGGGGATGAGCGAATGGGCAGGCAATATAAAAACGGCAGGCTTCCGAAATAACTAATTCTTGGGCTGATAAAAAGATAGCTAAAAACGATGCAGAAGAGGGAATGTCGCTGAACCAACGTTTCGACAAGTGGACTTCGTCTTCGTTAGGACGGTGACTGCCTTCTCAAGCATCCTCGCACGTTTTCCCCCGTCTACAGGAGAGGAGGAGAAGAGCGGCACATACGAGCAACAACAGCAAAAAAAGAAAAAATGGGGGGGAGGCGGGGAAAGTTGGGTGACTGGTGTTAGTGTGAATAATATAGCTCCAAAGAACGAAAACTTCCAAAGAATCCGCTCGTGGTACATATCTTGGAAATACACTGCTTGTGCAGCGCTAAAAAGGAGGTCGAAGAAAGCAACACATAGGCTAAGTACAAGCATTGCACCCATCGCATGTGTCGCCCCTCCTGCCCCGGACAACCCGCGCCACACACACAGTGCATTTTACGGAAAGCTTGTTGCTAACAAAGTGACTGCGCTGTTTAACGTCGTTGTTCTCGTCGTGCTGGACGGGGGATAATAGACTTTCAGGAAGAAATATTGTTAGCTTGTACAGGCGAAATACCTTAACCTTTTGTCGTCTTCCTTAACGCCCCACCCTATCTAATGGACTCAAGGGTTCCCTTTCAAAGGTTTATGCCTGTGGGCTGGAGGGTATTAAACTTGTAGATGAGATACGATTCCCTGTATTTTCTGTCCCTCGGCGAGCGGAAGTTCGCCTGAAGTATGTAGACCTGCGTTTGCCTGAAGTATGTTCGCCTGAAGTATGTAGACGTGGAAGTTTGCCTGAATTATTACCTGCGATATTAAAATGTTGGGCCACTGCCTTCGGCAGGTTATTCGCGGTGTCCGCGCGGTGCCCGTTTAATCTAACATTTGCGCACAGAAACGAACGCTTGAGAAGGCAGTCTCCGTCCTAACGAAGACAAGTCCATCTTGTCGAAACGTTGACTCCAGCGACATACATATACATTGTTTTTAGCGATCTGTTCATCGATTCAAGTCTCCATCTTCCCCTGAGCTTCTCTTCTAGTTTTAATTCTTGGGCTGAAATGCCCTTACACGTCCGGTTAAAGCAAACGTGAATGAACAGGTGATGAGCGAATGGACAGGGCCCTACAAAACTGCAGGGTTCGAGAATAACTAATTCTTGGGTTGAAATGCTTTCACAGCAATCGCATTGATGTCTGGATCGTCAAGGCCAGCACGGTTGTCAAGACCGGCTGGCATCATGGGTCAACTACTGGCGCTATATAGGCGTGCGTTGTGGTGCATTCGCTAAACATTTCACCCGGTAATTTGTGTTATAGAATGCCCGACAACACTCGAGTAATGTACAGAGTCTGATTAGCTAGCATTAGCTAGCATTTCCCTCGCTTCAAAATGTCCAGCAATATTTTAGTATCTTTTGATGGCAAAGGCACCTTCCCTTGAGAGTGGCAACTCTGGAGAATCGATAACCATGATGCTTAATAAGCACACGCTCTTGTCATAGTAAGAACAGAAGCACTTCAAGAGCATAGCCTGGCACGTACTCTCGACTTGTATAAGGTTCTAAAAACATGTTTCCGTGCAACAAACTCTTTGCATAATACATTTCTAGAGGCCGAGCAAATAATATACAAAGGCGCTGCGAAATGCAGTTCTGCCATATATTAACCTTTCGTGAACAACTTGCAGAGAGCGCTAAGGCAGAACACCTGTTAGTATAGAAAACTGAAGGCCATTAACACGGTTTTTCATCTTCCGGTGCGATACTTAGTTGCGACTCGGAGTGAACATCTATTTTGAAAGGTCGTAGCGAAATGGTGTATCCTGAACGCATGTGTCATGCTGAAACTAGAAGAATACTTGAAAATATTATGACGTCTTGATTTCCACGACGTTTATTTGAACCGATTGCTCGGCAGCAGCTAACCAGAGCAGCCCATACACGAAGAGGATGATCGCTCGCATGCAGGCGATGAAGAGAACGTTCCAATATATAATGATGATGATCATGTAGAGGTGAAGGAAATATGCGTTATAAACGTCCAGAATGTAAATTATTAACAATCCGGTATAATGAGGTCTATAGGTGCCCGCATTATTGAAAGAAAAACGACCATACTCACCGGGTTCATACCTGATTTGAGAAAAGCGTTCACATATACGCTTGCATGTGTACCATGCTTTGTTTTCCACTTTCCTAGCTTATCTATCTCTATCTCTCTCTCCTCGTAGCTTTGAGAAAGTGTGGTGTTTCGGCACCCGTGGTATGCCCCTTTTTTTCCATATGGAGTGCACATAATTGTTGCCTGAAGGTTTTGCTTCATTACTCATTCGCTGCACATTATAGATGAAACGGCAACTAAGCCTCAGAGCAATCTGTCTCTCATATGGCGCTGACATACAGGGAACACGAAGAGAGAAGGCCAAAAAAGCGCAATCGAGAAATTCGCGCATAACGAAGTAAAAAGTCAGCATCCAATTCATTGTTCAGCCTTCGTTGTTGACTCGCTGGCCGGCTCCGTCACTTGCTTCTTTTTTGGAGCATCTCCTCTTCCAATGATTCTGCCGAACATGAGGCTGTTTAGCTTTGTCGTCGGCCCTTCGCAAGCCAGGTATGCCAGATAAGAAAGCAGGAAGCTCCATACTAGGACACCAAACCACAGTGTCACCTAGAAAGAAATCGGGTAAGTATATTTGCGCATAATATAGAAATTTTTGTAACGGGTGTGCATCGGAGGGGGGTAATTGAAATTCAACATTCAATTACCAATTCGTCACTGCTTTCGCTCGTTTAGTAAGTTACATTGTCTAATCCAGTAATGATTCAAGTCTAATGACTTTCTTAGGATGGCCGGTGAGTCAGCAGCAAATAGACGCCACACGCACATGTAGCGTCGTTTTGTGTTCTCTTCTGTTGTCCTCCTTTCTACCCCAGCTGAAAAAACTTCCCAAGATGAAACCTAACCAAACAGTCCAACTTGGTGCACTGCTGCAGAAGCAGATAGCATACTTCTATTTCTTGCTAACAGTGTGTTCCACAGACCGCTCCTCTAGAAGAAGTGAACAGTTATGCTTAGTCTACAGCACAAAGTAAGCCTCCTTCACGGCAAGGCTTTCTAGGCAATCGGGGTCGCGTGCTGCCTTCACTAAGTGAGTGCCATTTTTATGGATCGTTGAGAAATTAGGATGGAGGCCTTGTTCCCCGTTTGTAATATGATGGCCTCTCCGAACATTAAAAAGATAAGCTTTTACTTTCTCACCGCTTCACGCTACCTCATCTTTCGAAGTTTCGCGATTTCAGGATCAGACATCAAGGGACCTATTGAAAACTCACTTGCGGTCTCACCGCCCGTCAGTGCGCATCCAGTTTCAGGCGGGAAACGCGCAGCAATAAATTCTCCGTTTGCTTCTTTCTGCTTTCAGCTTTTTGTGTGTACGAATCTGTTTCGGCTCTACCCTGCTCCGTAAACACTGCAGCTATAAATCAGAGGGCGATAGGGGCACTTGCTGGCACAAAATTAAGACCGACAACAAGCATAAAAGGTCAATATTCACCAAGTTGAACATTGACCAGTACACTCTTTCCTTGGACGCGTAGAGCATGAGTTGTATGAAAGGCAGGTGAATCAGGTACACGCCGAAAGAAAGCTTGCTCAAAGGCACGAAGGCGTTCCATGACAAGAACCTGCCGATGAAGCCTGCAGAGAGTAGAGATAGAAATAGATTCACGCAAAAAAGTTCGCAGTATTATAAGTATGACATGCAATATGGGAATCAACGAAACGAAAGCACAACACGCAATCAAGTTCAAGCCCATTGAGAAACCTCACCTCCTCTGCCAGAAGAGCACGCCAGCGTGATCCAGACAATGAAGATAGACCACAGGATGCGGTCTAAGAACGCGACAAGTAGTGTAACGGCCTCGGACACAGGATTCGGGCTTCTGTACCAAGCCATCTTCGCGAACACCGAGATCAAGCCGCAGCTCACGGAAACGCACCAGCATGCCAACTGCATGCCCTGAAAGATGTGGTGTAAAACATAAAAAGAGAATGTTACCCTTTTCGGCCACCACGTAAGTCACTTTAATTTTAACGAACGACATGCTTAACGGGGAGTAACGGTCCTTGATATAAACTACGGCCTACATGATGCACATATTCGTCATCAGCATCTCTTAGAGTTCATCCTTACAAGAAATGAAATGTCAATCTGAGTGTACGTTTGATATAAAACACATCGGCCATATGCACAAACCAAGTTCACGTGTGGCATACACACACTGCCCCCGCATTTTTCTTCCACAGTTTATAAAAGCTGTCTTCGTTCACCCTTTCTTTCTAAATGTGTCATGTTGTGCGTCAATAATAGCAGAACAATTGCCAAAAACTGCATGCATATACTCGATTTGTTCTAGCGTGAAAGGAAAAATTAATATGCACCTGTTTGCAGCACAAAACTACAAGGAAATGCTATAAACAGATTGATGCTAATCTTCCCTTTCATATACGTTTCTCCACCTGGCGGGTATCGCACAACTCATTTGCTTCTTTCTAGCATGCCGTGGTCTTCTATATCGCAACAGTAGTAGGGGTACAACGGCATAACGTCTTTCCGTGTGCACCTTCACTGCATTCACTTCAAGTATACTTGGACACTATTAGACTGAAATATATTCATAAACGTCTTCGTTACCTTGGTGACTTTTGCCTTTTTGAAGTCGACCATCACAAGGAATGTCATGCAGCCGCTAAAGAAGCAAACTGCGTGATAGTATGGCCGGATGTAGAATTCGTTCAGTGTCGTTGTCAGCAAACTGCACGAGAAAGACAGCGGCTATACGTGCAGAATAGGTCAGAATAGGTCAGAATAGGTGCAGAATAGGTCAGCGTGCAGCTGACATGATACCTTCTATGCGAATGTTGACTGCTAAACCATTTCAAGTTTTGGGAGATTGGTGAACTCGGCCGTATACGCTAGTTATTTACAGTAGTAGTGTTATATGCACAAAAACAGCACCACGAATTGTAACTCTCGCTTGTTTGTGCGCTACGTGTACGGCTGTGCTCCGGTAACTCGTGACATTGGTGCATAAAATGTGGACGTTCTGGAGCTTTTCTTTCGAGCAGATAATGTTGCTCAAGAGATATAAGGCAAGTGATTTCATTAAGTGACTGTAAATGAGTGCATGTGGGCATTCCTGAGCGGTTTTTTTAATTGCAGATGATATTGCTTCAGCGATTTAAGGAAACCGGTTTCACGACGTAAGTCTAATGCTCTATAAGAGTAGGCCCTTTAAAAGGACGCTGTGACCAATATTTACTAAGAGCAAGTGCCTTATTAGCATGTTATTGGAATGTCCAAGCCTGAACAAGAAGTGTGGCTCCTTTTGCCATAATTGTCACCATGACTATAAGCAAAAAAAAAACGTCACTTTGCAGACCAAAACTTATGACCTTGTAGGAATGACAACTTTCCAGCGCAGTGTAAATGTAGCCGTTTTCCCTTTACGCCGAAATTAGACTGCAGCATTCGTGAAAATGGGAAAATGTTCCGCTTGGGACACCACTGATCATTATGCCATTGAGGCCGTTTCTTTACCTTGCTTTATACTAGGATACGCATCACATGGCGTGCGCTTGCAAGAAACATTGCAGCACGAATGTTCATGTTATGCATACCGTATGTATTCTGACACGAAGAACGCGAATGACAGAAGAATATCTCGCGTCGCCGTCCCCCCCCCCCCCCCCCCCCCAAAGTCGTTTTATTGCTGTACATTCTCCCGGTAAGTTCCTTATACACTCAGTTATACAGACAACGTAGCCATTGTACGAGCTGAAGTAGTCATAACGCCCCGCCACGGTGGTCTAGTGGCTATGGTACTCAGCTGCTGATCCGAGGGTCGCGGGATCGAATCCCGGCTGCGGCGGCTGCATTTCGATGGAGGCGAAATGTTGAGGCCCGTGTGCTGTGCGATGTCAGTGCACGTTAAAGAACCCCAGGTGGTCAAAATTTCCGGAGCCCTCCACTACGGCGTCTCTCATAATCAAAGCTGGTTTTGGGACGTTAAACCCCACATAACAACGAAGTAGTCATAACGAACATTATACTACTGTTTTATGTCCATGACCAATCGAAGAACGTACAGCTATGTACCGGATAATTTTTCCCAGTGATTTATAGCGTTGGCTACACGTTGGCTAGCACAGGACAGAGCTATAGCTTTGCGTGAGCGTTGGCCCCTATCGAAAATGCGCGAAACGTCCATCATCATCAGCCATCAAAACTGTCACCGGAACGGTGGTTTTTGTGGTGCTCATCGTGGTGGCATGGCGGGTGATAGTATGTGCCTCACCAGATGCTCTTTGCACTGGCTGCAGTAGTGCCGCCCTTTCATGCACTTTCGCTCACTCGGCTACTGTTACAGGGATGGGAAGAAAGCGTGAATTCATAAAAAAAAGATTGCTGATGGTGTCTTCTCTGCTTCAAAAAAGGTGCCTATCATGTATACTTCTAGCGAGTTTCAGCGTTTTTCCATCCGGATAATATTAGACAACAGGCCGCGAAAGTGCATGAGAGGGCCGGAGTGGTTCAGCCAATTATCTGAGCCTTTAGCAAGGCACGAGGCACCACCCACCATGCAACCACAATGCTACCATGACCACCACAAAAACTACCAATGCGATGGTGCTTTTCGTGGATTATCGAAATGGGGGTGACTGGCGGATTTTCAATACGGCCGTACTGGATAGTGTCAGCTGGCTCTGGCTTATATGGGTATAGTGTATAATGTTGGCTAATGTGCGCGATGGCTTTTATAGGCTGAGTTTGGCTACCACTGCCTGATGTTGCCTCGATGCCGCCTAGTGCTTGCAATTTGTTGGCTACTTTCAAGTTATGTTCGCAATGAGTTTGCATAGCAATGCAACACCTAACCTACGTGGTACTACGGCTCGGCGATATCTAGCCCAGCGTTGCTCGACACCACACGCATGCGCCAACGAATGCAGATGAGGATGTGCATGTCGGGGCGTCGTACCGAGCATCTCTGCTTTTTTCGTCGATGAAACTAGCCATTGTAACGTCGGCACATGAGTGCCGACGTTACAAAGGCTAGTTTCATCGAGGAGAAACTTTATACGTTACGCCAGTCTGTAAGGTGCACTTTAGGTAGCGCTGTGTCGGTCGGTGTACCATGGTAAGCTCATGTCAAGCACGTGATTGGCACGAACACGTTCATTCTTCTCGAGACGACAGGGTCAGAGTGCTCAAGATGCAGTATAGAAGACCTTCACTGTCTGCCTCGCGTAGCGTATGTCTCATTTGCACAGTGCATGGTGTCTGCAAGCAATTTTATCCTAGATATTTGCTACACTGACTACACTTCGTAAAATACTCACGGCACGACAGGTCCGGGGAAGATCATGAATGGCAGAAGGTGCTCGCGTGCCACCACCCACGTTCCGACGGCACAGCCAATGAAGGAATAGACGGCGAACGCTGCCAGAAGCGCTATCTTGTGACTACAAAAGTGGAGTGCATGGTGCATTAGACAATTCAGAAACATTCAGAGCGTTTTTTAAAGAAACAGAAGTTTAAACTCCAACTACGTAGCAGGGTTATCTTTCATATTTTCATATTTGTTACGCCTATCATATTGCTCTCAATGGCACCTTGCATGGTTTTGAATTTCTTCTCACGTTGCTGCGTTGTCCTCCAAGTTTCTGAGCCGTAAGGAACTGATAGAATGCAGTGATTGTACAGTTTTTGTTTTAGAGATAGTGGTAGGCTGCCAGTCATAACTTCAGAATGTCTTCCGTATGCCTTTCATAATGACTTAAAGACGCGAAAAATGTCACAGACGAAACACAAAAACGACAAGGACAAGCGCCTTTTGTGTGCGTTCTTGTGTTTCGTCTGTGACATTTTTCGCGCCTTGATGTCATTATGAATGGTCACCAACTAGCCCAAACAAGAGTTCTGTTCCGCATGCCTTCCAGCCAGCCTTTAGTCTTCTGTGAATTTCGTTTCCATGGGCAAGTTCTCCTGTTAGTAGGTGTCCTAGATATATATATATACTCTAGTGCGCATGTTAAGATTATGAGCTGACGAGAAAGTAGTTAAATGAACACAAATAACCCCAGTTCCGTTGGCATTATGGAGCCGCTGAATTTCTGAGAGATATGTGGAAACAATAGCTAACATACACTAAGAATCCACACCCACTCTGATCATTTACAAAAAGAGCTAAAAATCAAGATCAAGAATGGCGTCAGACAAGAAAACACCACTCCGATGTTGTCTACTGCATGCCTAGAAGAAGCATTTAGACAAATATATTACAAAGAAAATGGAATGAAAATTGACGGAGAACATGTAAACACCCGAGGTTCGCAGAGAACACTGTGTTTTTTGGCAATGCTAACGAGAAACTACAAACCATATGCTCCAAGACCTAAACCGAGAAAGCATCAGGGCAGGATTGAAAGTTCACAAAAAAACACAAAGATAACAATCAGAGGCCGAATTCACAAAACTTCTCTTTCGTAAGTGCTTTATGCTATTGGCCAGCGGGCTTCGCTAATGATATGTCCAGCATTGGTATTGGCTGAAATTTTCTCTTACGAACATTTTCGTCGTAAGTTGTTTTTGTGAATACGGGCCCAGTAGTCTAGCTAAGAAAGAGGAGTTGAAAATTATCAACCAGGTTTGAGAATGAGTGCAAGGATGTGTATGTATAAAGAACAACTAATAACAGGAGAATCATGGAGGGTGATACCGGTTTTAGATGCCGACGTAAAAACGGGTCGTCGTGCTAAAC
The DNA here is from genome assembly GCA_013339685.2 of Hyalomma asiaticum. Taxonomy (NCBI): domain Eukaryota; kingdom Metazoa; phylum Arthropoda; class Arachnida; order Ixodida; family Ixodidae; genus Hyalomma; species Hyalomma asiaticum. The sequence continues at coordinate 77,189,867 of CM023484.1, forward strand.
AGGCAACCTCTATTTTTAGCAGCAGCGTTTTCCATACATCGTGTGCGCACTAATCCACTCGGCTTCTAAGCTCATTGTGAGGCAGATGGGGCACAGCTCTTTTTCTTCACGTGATGAAGGACCACGCCCCAAATTTTTCTGACAAGTGAGAAAAGTATTTCCAGGTGCATTACCTGGTACCCCCATCTAACTCCCGCAGGAACAAATGTACCACTTAGTATTTTAAAACCCAGTTAGACGGCCAGTAACGCATAATTTACTGGACTTACCCTTTGAGTATCAACAACGTCGCAAGAGCTACCACATATAATTGGAAATCAGCCGATAGGTACCACGTCTGGAGGAGAATGTCCTGCGAATAAGACATATTGCAGCGATCTGAACCTTGCGGCTGCTTCGAAGAATGCCATCCACATTGTCGTCGTATGACATAACCGGTTTGTGAATGATGGTAAATATCGCAGCAACGTTACCTATGAATTCTCCCGTCATGGAAGTATATAAAGCGAACACTTGATTCGGGCTTTCGTGTCTGCTTGCTAAATATACCTTAAAGCATTCTTTTTTTCATCTTCTGGCATTCATCTATCCTTGAATTGTCTGTCGACACTTAATTATGGTCGGTTACTTCCCGTTTATGCTGTGGAATTCGAACATGGAGTAGAAAATGACCAAACAATAATAATATAATTCGAAAAACACAAATGCAAGGTGGCAAACAAGTGCCGCGGTTTACGTGCCAATACTCCGATTTAATTATGAGAGACACCGTAGAGGTCTGCTCAGTAAATTTCGACCCCCCGAGTTGCTCCAACACGCACCTGAGCCTCTGTCAAAATGCAACCGCAGGCGGCCGGGATCTAACCTCGGCCGTTCGGGTCGGCAGCTAAGTACCATTCTTAGCTAAGCACCACCGCAGCGTCTAATCAGGGACAAATGAGTGACAGGAAGTACAATAAGTGGCCTCGGTTCTTGTTAGCAAGTGACGCACTAATGTCCTGCGATCGAGGTAGTCACTGCTTTATTTCAACACAAGAGCTGTTTATGGGATAGCAATGTGCGTTGCCCTCGTATGTTCGCCACGTTCCGTGGGGAGCTTTCCCTTGCCCTCCAGCCACTACACACTCTCGCGCTCGACCCACTCTTCTCTTACCTCTAGCTGCATGGTAGTAATTATCCGAAGGCCGACAAAGAGAGCAAGAGAGAAAGATGTGATTGTGCCTTTAGGAGAGTGGATGAAAAATAATAACAGAATTATGACAAATCATATGGGAAACACAGGAGAACGGTACCAAAACTCCCCTTTCAGGAGATTTCGCACTGTGCGATACCGTCATCTACTGTGTGCGTGCGCGCGTGTGTGTGTGTGTGTGTGTGTGTGTGTGTGTGTGTGTGTGTGTGTGTGTGTGTGTGTGTGTGTGTGTGTGTGTGTGTGTCGATATTAGCAGCCGCTACAGCGCATCAATTACTGCGTATTGAAGGGCCAACGTCAGCCGCTTCACTTGAATAATTTTCTGCCGACCTCCTTCTCTGGCGGGATTGTATTTTCCTTCTCTAAAGAATCTTCGGTGATGCACACTGCTAGCGGCGAATATTCCAGTATAGGAAGTCTTGATTCATCAGCAACATCGGTGTTCTACAATAACATATCATGAAACGCGTATACAGCCGATGTATTTAGCCGTAACTCTCAAAGATAAGATACGCGCAAGCTAATCTCGTTGAGCTACGTCTGCCTTAGTAGATTGAGCATCCATCTTCCACTGAGCTTCTCTTCTAGTTTAGTAGATTGAGGGCGCAGTACTCACCCAGATGGTGTTCTCGTAGAAGTTTCTTATCTGGAGAAGCATGTGCCACCAGTGTTTGTCGACCTCGTCGAACAACTTCTGGAAACCTGCTTTGGCGTCTGGTCCGGTGACGATACGAGGAATCAGGTACAGGCACATGATGACGAAGAAAAGGGGAACACAAGTTCTGCGGAGAAAATGGTGTGACAAGCGTGATCAAATCAGTGGACCCGAAGGTGGCAGACTTCTTAGTATGATGATCAACGTATCCGTCTGAGAAAAATGCCGGAGGCTGGCACCGTATCATTTCTGAATTATAAAAAAAGCGCAAAAGCTTGCGCCAAAGGAGTAGCAAATGCATACAGATTGCTACCTTTCTCACGTATATCAATAAAATGTGAAAGTTGTGCAGAACGACAAACACTAATTTTTATCCAACCTGCACTTACGGGAGGAAATGTTGCTAAACAGAATGTCGCTCTAGAGCCAGGAGAAAGTAACTTCGGCAGGGCCCACGCTCTACGGGAATCGGTGTTATGCGAAGAGCACATCCGTAATCTTCACGTATTGCATTGTCAGGGTTTGGTCCTAGCGTTGCGAGGCAAATGGGCTTCTTTCCGTAAACTTTCTGCGTGATTCAGGCTTACCAGGTACCTACAGGTTACTAGAACACCAGGCTACCGCGCATCCAGGTCGCCAGGTTGCTAGGCTGCTGAGACGCACGAAAGCTAGTCCTAGCCGAACGTAACGTTAGTACTCCGGTTGGAGCAAATGCGTGCAGGCATATGCTTCATGGAGGAAAGATGCATGGTACGAAGCGGAAAGCAACGTACCATGAGCCGCGTTCGTTTGTAATTACCACTCGCTTCATGGACCAAGGTATCTATCTATCTATCTATCTATCTATCTATCTATCTATCTATCTATCTATCTATCTATCTATCTATCTATCTATCTATCTATCTATCTATCTATCTATCTATCTATCTATAGTAATACTGTCAATACCGTCAGGGATTGACAGTATGCGGCCTTTAAGTAGCATGCGATGGTTTATTGGGCAGCAGCCATCTCGTCATAAGATCACGTTCTACGTGACGCCTTCTGGCAAAAAGTGTTCCGCACTCGCCGCCATGGCTACAAGTGGCACTGCCTAACAATCCCAGGATTATACGTACATTAATAGAGAATAAAGTGGACTTGAGAACGACCGTCGTCGTAGCTCAGTTGGTAGTGCATAGGATGCGTTATCCAAAGGTCGTAGGTTCGGTCGCTATCGAAAGGTGTGCTTTTCTGTCCGCTTTAATTCCTTTCTACGCATTTCATAACTATTGTACTAAAATTAAGAAACTACGATAGCTTCCCCTATGCTTGTGGCCGTAGAATCCGGAACCAGTGCTCCGATGCTGCGCGCATTATGGAATGGCAAGACACTCTCTGTAGCCTGAATCACAATCAGTAAAGTAACCCTTACGTCTCTGGCCAGCGCCTTTGGCTGTTTTGTGGTGGGCGTCGCGCGACCAATTAGCGCAGTCAGCGGGTCAATTTTCGCAGGACTAATGTACGTCAGTTCTTGATAATGCTGGCTAGATGACGCCGACTGTTGGTTTTCATCGCGGCTAGTGTAGTCTAGCGCAAGCTAAGTTTGTGCAGTAGCGACTTACGCTGACAACACCCGTTGACAACCGCAAGCATTGTCCAAATGCTGGCTAGAGCCGGCTAGTGCTAGTTATCGTTGACTATCGCAGAGTCACGTCGACCAGCTGTAACTTACTGCCGGCTAGTTCTGGCCAGCTGGGTAAATAATGCTACCCTAATGCAGTGTTGGTTGTCCGCTCTTATAAGAATACCATAATTATGACACTATACTATTCTTACAATGACTCTGCCATGTGCACTGTAAGCATTTTTCGACACAGCAGCGTTCCGCCAAGGAGCACTGCTTTTGATACTTACTTGGGCGCGCCGGAGCATGAAACGCTCGTTGACAAAACTGATAGTTATGCTATAACGCAAGCGTAGACCTTACGTCAGGCTTAATAAAAGGTTCAGGCGTCAAGGTGTAGCGGACAAACCTGAGAAGCCTCCGCGACGCACGCAACCAGTTCACTTATGCAGACACAGTGATCCGCCTGGTATAAAACGTGGCTCCAAATCAGAATACGCAACAGGCTGCTCCTTGCTGACGGCTTCGTACTACATCAATTCCCACAGTGCGTCGGGTCCGCACGGATCACTGAACACCACGAGAGACCACGAAGCTGAAATGCACTTACCGTATCAATCTTCTCACCACATCGATGACGAAGACAATCGGTCCATTTCTTTTCTGTTTGGTCACAGTGAAGCAGAGAAGAAGACCGCTGGAATGAAAGTAATGGTGTGACTTTGAATTAAGAGCGGACTTGACGAATAGCGGTACGGTGCACTGGCCTTTTTAGCTATTACAAGGTCAACCTGGACAATATGGAAACCTCTGTCAGGTTCTTTTTTTTTTCCGGGGCGAGAGGGTTTCTTTGTGTATCAGAACTAATGTGTCAATGAACAGACCAATATGTGAATCATGACACCACATAAAGCATAATTGAATTCAATTTTGTCCATTTGACGTGGTCAAATCACCTTGTTGTTAGCACGAATATATCAATATGGGGGAATAAATTATTAAACAGCGTCTTTTTGTTATTTTTGTTGTTTCAGATGGTAAGTCCACACGTCTTTTCGCTTCGATGCAGAATACTTCAGCGTCCTATTCGGCTGGAATTGTAGGAGAATTTTTAAATGAAACCAAAGCAGGCATTTAAAACGACAGAAGACATACAACCACATTACTCGCTGAGTTTACACTCAGTTAGGTGCGCAAAACATTTAATCAATAAGTGCATATCATAGAAAAATAAAGACAATGAGGCCAAAACGTTAAAATGCGGTAGAGTGACACATACGCAAGTTATAATGGCTTCGGGAGAAATAATCGGCACCCTCTAATTCTACTGTAAAGGACTGACTGGTCACTACGCCTGCAACCGCCTTGTGATGCGTCTTTCATTCGCAGGGCAGAAAGGAGCTGCCGTTGTTTCAACAACAAATGGTTTCTGGACTGCGCGGAAAATGAACTAATCGCCCACGTTTTCTTCATCATCGTGTTTTCTCTTTTGAAGCTACCGAAGGTGTCATGGTCATTTGTTTTAACACATCAAACCCTGATGATTCGCAATTTTCCTTTGAACAACACCCGAAAACAAGCTGGCCTTCCTTTTTTCGGCAGGCTGTGCAGGTGGGAGCACCGTTAACGTAACTTGAAGCCGAACTGGCACTGAAGAGATTTCATAAAAGCTGAAATAGCCCCAGTAATGCTTCAGTAGCGCGCTTTGTGGCTAACAAATAAAAAAATGCATGCTTCTATCTTCAAAATAGTGAAAAGTGAAATACAACAACCTTTAGAATCCCGCTTTCGATCAAAGGATGCTTGCCTTGTATTCTTTTACTTTCACATAAGGCGGCACCCACCATACTTCACCACTGCTCTTCGAAATGCACGTGCCCGGGTCGTTTACTACTGCTGTCCTGAGCTCAGTACAACGACACTCACCGATGAATATTGTGCATTACAAAACTGGCATTAATTAAGCCTACTGCATGGTTCCGTGCTGTATGGCCGACGTTACGCTTGCTTTTGTGGAAAAATTACGCACTTAACAGCATCCACCTTCGTTTGGCACACGTCGCACGTCTGTCGTCGCTATGAAAACACGGCAACACGCTAAACACAAAAAAAAAAGAGGCAAAATGCACGAGGTTATGACGCGCTGACATACGTAGCTTCCTGTCCCCTTATATTTCCCCTCCCCCCTCCTATTTAGAACTCCACTGTTTTTATGTTCCAGCGGGCTCTTCGGAACGAGAGAGAGAAGGCGCATGTAACTCCATGCACACTAGGCGGAATAGGGAAGTTTTTGGCGCAAGCGATTTGTGACCGAAGAACCTTACCTACTGAGACCATTCCAGGAAAACTTTGGGGAATTGTTGCATTGCCCATCTAAGGGGACGCCCATGCGTATTCTTCCATCTTTCGGAGAATGCCGCAGCAGGCACACGAAGCAGACATGACCTGAATGCCTTGTCAAATGACCCTTAAGAAAACCTTGTTTTGTGAAAGCAATTACCAAATATTCAACCACATCACCTTGAAAAAGAAAAAAAGGACAGACCTTGTGGAAAAGGTCATTGCTGTCGCTATGCAGGAATCGATCGGCACTGCCACTGTTTCCTATTCGAATGGCGTTCGCTGTTTAAGTTTCCCGTCATGCCCTTAATTCCGTGCACTTACGGATGAGGTGGACAAAGTTGGGGCTGCATTTATACCTTCGAACATCGTGCGCGCGAAAAAAACGCGCTTTCTGGGGAATTATGGATGGGTGTCTTTCGCGTTAAGGACCACGCCCAATTTATCCCCATCTTTGCTGAACACTTCATGGAAAACTCAGCACTGCATTTGTATAAAACCCACTTGCCTGAGAAAAAAGAACGTGTCCACGCTGTTGAACCCAGCTGCGGGGATCATGTAGGTCCACTCGCCAGAAGCTATGAGCAGGTTCAGGAGAGGTGCTATTAACAAAAAAGCGAGTCGCCTTCATTAGAAACCGCTTGCATATGTGTGACATCATTTCTCACATATAAGATGCGAAGGCTTTATTTCAATTCTAGTGAACGATAGCATGTTGTCACGAGCCTTCAGAGGTCGTTCGGGGCATTATTGATAGATGAGGGGGCTGACCCCGGCAAAGCGCGTCCGCCGAGGCTGGCTACCGAACGGAGGAGAAGCGCGCGATCTTCTTCCTCATTTTGGGGCTGCAGCTTCTGTTGCCCACGACCCACTACATGCAGGTGGCAATATGGAACACATCAAACAGTTCAAGTGCCTCCGCCTTGGATTTTGATGGTCCCAATGGGAAATTCAATACTTTGTCCGGGCGGAGCTATTCCCGGCCAGGTCTGCCAGGCTAACACCGCCTGTAGCCACATCACTATCACTATCGTCATCAATACTTTGTCATTTCTTCGGGAATATTTTACCCTGGTATTTCAACAAAACATATTCCATTGTTCGTAAGGTCGCATACAGCTACCACAATGTGAGTCGGTGATCAAACTAAGGTGGCACCGTTGAACAAGTCTGATATCCAAGCCACCACTAGACACCCCAAATTATAGCTCGTCCTCTGCCTTCTCCGTCACAAAAACGCAAATTTATGTATATAATGCTCTTGGAAGACGTTACCCTAGTTGATGCGCCCTGGACGGCCTTCAATAACATTTATCTCTCTTGTGAGTACTGCGACTGTGTCGCAGTACTTACAGGGGAAATATTTTGTTGAAATAACCAGCTTCAACGAACAAGCAGGTGCGTAATTAGCTGAGTCTCAAATACTTGAGATGTACATGATTGGGTTTATACTTTCGGGCTGGTATAAGGGGAAATGCTGTTTATTCATGTTTCCGGCATTTCGAATGACGTCGTTCATTTTTCCACAATGGCAGGTATATATATACCATCATTTCTGTTCTGTCTGGTTGGAAATCTAGCGCTAATATGAACTGGTATGGTTGCATTGGCTATTTTTAGCCGGAGTTTTGGCTATTTTGTGTTTGCGCAACACCAACCCTGACTGAAGGTATACCTACTACTAAGCAAAGCCAACGCACAGTCTAAAATGTTTGTGTAGCTCAGAAATGATGAATGAACGAAAGAATGGGAATGTTGTGTCACAGAGGCGGCATAGAGCCTTTCACCCTTAACCAGACCTTCAATTTATTTTGTGAATTAATACAAAGCGACTGAGTATACCACTTTTCTGAACGAGCTTATGTGTTCAGCCAAAATGATATACGATGCTGTATCCTGTGTTCAAAAGGTACTCCTCTCCACAGTACGGTATGTGCACGACACACAGCGCTAGTTTTTATTATTGTAGTTTCAACGTGATTCTCAACATAATGTAACCATGTTGTACATGCATCAAATGCATCACCATGTTGTACACGCACATGCATCAAATTTTGTAAAAGAAAATGTTGTCGCCAACGCAATGTACAAGCTCCCTCCTGGGGCCAAGTCCAAAGAATAGCCAAGTGTTTCAAGTCCTTGTCTGCGCTCGTGGTGGTCTGTGTCTTTTCTTCCGACTGCGCTCGTCCCCTGAGCAGTTTTATATGTCGTAAATATATTAATAATGTTCTTTGTCAGCAGGCACGACCGCGCACTCGAGGTATCGATGTGCCAAATATTGTCTTGTACCGCTATACGGGAGTTTGAACTATTCGTGTGTGAGTGTGAGAATAGCAAGCAGTATCAATGTTTTCGTGTCCCTAATTATGAAAGCTGTCGCCGTGGAGGTCGCACTCATAGGAAGGTTTCGTGCATACTTACTCCAGGAATCGGAGAGAGTCGTGTAGAAGTGGCCGATCACGATGTGGATGATGCACAAAAAGCGCATGCCGTGCAGAAACTGCATGGAATGAAGTTCTGCCTGTGCTTTGTCGGCCACTTTGAGCAAATCACGCGTGTTCGAAGTTGCAGAGAAGGCCCCAAGGAAAGCGTTCATGGTACCTGCATGAAGGGCAGACAGCACTTGTTTACAGCGGGCTGTGTAGGTCCTATTGCCGATCTCGCTGTGTTTTACGTACTGCATGTTCGGCAAGAAGGATCGTCGGAAATTGATAAAACCAGTTTGGTGCCACCGCTTTTGCTCTAAAGGTCAACTCCGGCGATTTTTTCACCATGTCAAAGTAATGGCAATTCTATGTTCCTGTGGCGCTGCTGTCACACATTGTAGAAATGCTCAGCAAACGCGAAAATGATTTTTAATGAACAAAAAACGTGAATTCGAAAGCGAAATCGCGGTCTTTGATGTGTATGCGCAAGTTGTATGTAACGTCCACTGTGCGTAATATTTCATTACTCATATACATCTGTGGTAAGATGTTGCTCCTTCCCGCAAAATAAAGCTGTCTATAACACGTTAAAAACCTCTATGAAGTATGTTACAAGAAGTACCGAAGCTCTGTCTGTCTCTTTTTAAACAAAAGGCAATACGACAACCATTTAAATATGTAGGCCTTCGTGAGCCCCCCAATTCCCCACGCCTTTTGGTAAATTTCGTATCGAATAACAATGCAGCTTGTGCAGTGTCACAATTCTTGGCTCGCGACGGCTGCCCAGCGAAGTGTCATCGGCTTTCAGACAACAGCCGCCAACTCACGGCAAAACATTTACTTTTGACTGTAAATGACTCAGTGTTGGCTGATACAAGCTGCAAGGAATCAAAATTCAATAACACTAGGTGTATTCTAGCGATATTGATGTAGTTAATGTATTGATGAGTTTGAGAAAAAAGCAATGGTGTTTCGGTGTTACAAATGCAGGCATTCCTGAGCTTTCATGATGATTTCTATGGTAACCATTACATATTTCTGTTATCTAGGGACGCTTTCTTCCAAGGGGGTTAAGTGCTGCAATGACAAAAAAAAAAAAAAGGAAAAGGAACACTTGTAAGGTAATATGCCAGGTTTTCAGTACTCCTTTTTCCTTACACCGCTCATCGTAAGTCTACGTCTGTCTGGCGGAATTTTTTATTCGCACTACATTTCATTTGCGTGACTTATATGGCCTTTCAATTAATTTTACTTGCATCACATTAGCTTTTCTTCAGTTCGATATCTCTCAGTTTCCTTTCTTTTATACGAACAGCTTTCTTCCTAATCATTAATATACGCGGTGAGGCATTCGTCTATGGGAAAAGCCACGTGAATTTCGTCGGCCACTAAGAGACCAGGGTGGGCTATTTACTTGCTTTTGTTATGGAACGTTCTTCTGGGTGTCGGTTAATGGACCTAGACACGGCAAGAAATAAAGAGCACAAAAGCTGGTCACAGAGGACTCGCTCTTTGAACGATGCGTTTATTGCTGTGTACTTCCTGTTACTCCCCGAAAAAAAAAAAAGAAACTTTTCAATTGCGCAAGCCACTGACCTCCCTTGGCTTTAATGTTACCTGCACGAAAGCGACGAAGAATATAGCAGGCAAGTTAACAATAGTTTTAAAAAAATGGTACGTAAAGAAAAGCTGCAAAAGAGAGCTTTAGAGTTTAAGACATTTCAAGATGGCGTATCTCTCTCAGGTGGCTCTTTCAGAAAAAAGAAAAAACGAATAAGCTACTATACGTACCGCGTTTCTTGGAATCCTTTATCCTGCTGTTTATGATATGCTCAATAGTTGTAGCAGATATGATAACGACGAGAAGCACACCGAGAAATGATCTGTCGATATAATCAAAGTTGACAAATTAGTGCAGTTCTTCTTTTGGAGGGAGATTACCTTCATTAATAATACTTATAATTTCTGGGGTTTTACGTCCCAAAGCCACGATATGATTATGAGAGACGCCATAGTCGAGGACTGCGGAAATTTCGACCATCTTGGGGGCTTTAATACGCAGGCACCGCGCACCGCACGGGCCTCTAACATTTCGCCTCCATGGAATTGCGGCTGTCATGACCGGGATTCGATCCCCCGATCTTGGGGTCAGCAGTTAAGTGCCATAGCCGCTAGGCCACCACGGTGGGTACGAAGATTACCTTTGAACAACTATTTTTGACCACGGAAGTGAGTTATGTAGATGCGAGAGGTACGATCAGCGTGCTACATTGCACAGTTGGAGGGGAAGACCCGCTGTTACAGGAATCGTTTTAATTTTGAATTTAGTGGGTTCCTTGTGCTGATAGATAGTGCTGATGATGGCCTCCTATTGAACTCACAGACGCCGCTTTAATTTGAACGTTGGTTTTGCCACGGAGTTATCTGAGCCATTAATGAAATGTTGCCATCGACAATACGGCCTTTTTCTCGTAACCGCAAGTTACCTATTCTAGCCCCTTCTGCCACAGGGCGAGAAGTGTTCGGGCACATGTATTACAGATATTCCGACGTAAGGTTTAATAATATTGCTAAATAGTTACTATTTCATAATGTAACAGCATGCTAGTTTAACCGATGCATGGCAACAATTTTATGCGATAATCCTCCAAGGTGCAGGTCACCTCTCTTTAGTGGCCGCATATACATGACACACGTATACATATCCTCAAGTGGCAGAATAAATGTCACCTTACCCTGTTAACGGGACTAGTAGATAAACAAGAGGATGTTAATCATAACTACGCGTATAAGTGATAACTAGCAAGAGAAAACTAACCGTGGCTACCAGAATGCTATTTTAAAACGCGGACGCGGCAATGCAGTTGGCAACGCTGCAGCGCATTCAGTCAATAACTCCTGGGCAGGCTCGTATACTGGCGTTACAGTAATGTCACTTTGGGACACTTTTACTACAGCACGGTCTCAACGGCACCGCGCCCCGCAAGAGGCTAATAAATGCTCATACTTCTAAAAAAGCGTGCTCTGCGATCAAGTATGTGCGCTTGACAAGCTCCTAGATTCGCCCGATGAGAGCCGAAACAAGGAAGTGCACAAGACTCCACAAATTCGGGGGTATGCAATGCTAGACTTGTTTCTAATTCATTACGCACGCTTGCCCAATAAAACTGCAAGAAAGTAAGAGAAAACAACTTACGTAATTGCAATTTGCGTAACAGTCCAACGTTCCGGTAGCGATGTTACGCAATTAGACACTTCAAGACGCAGCGACGACGGTTTCACTGCATGTAGTAGAGAACATGTATTGATGTTAGGAGCAATGGATATCTAAAAAATTTGTTGCGTACGATCTATAATGTTGAGAGCGAACATTCGCCCCGGCATTTTCTTCAGCCAATAAAAATACATCCCCACTTATGCCTTTAGAAATGTGGATTGAGACTTTAGGATGTAGTATTGAGGTAGAATTGCGAGGCGGTCGTGGTACACGTCTAGCCCTTTCCTGAAAAGCTCAGAGCTGAGCGCTGGTGACATTATGTGCTTCTCAACCTCCATCCCGATGTCACTGAAAAGTGTGCTTCGTGCTTCAGCTCAACCGCGATATTTACAATATTTCAAACATTTCGGACAAGTTCTTAAGTTTGACGACCACAGTGCGCAAGTAGACACATTGTCTCGTATACACTGTTTGTGTCGTCTTACGAGTTGTGGTGATGATAATTAGCGGCTTTGTAAAAGAGGCTGCACATTGCATAGAAATACAAGCCACGCTCTACACGCTGCGATAACTTAACACCTGCCAACGCTCACGGAGGGAAATAGTAAAGCTGTACGTACGTGAGTCCACGAGAGCTTGCATGTCGTCTTGACCACAACTGTCTATGAAGCACATTCCAATACGTCCAAGAGCCACGTCCTCCATGATAAACAAGTTCTTGTAGTACAGGAACTGAAATACAAGGACACCTCATCGCATCAAAGCAATACCACAGGAACGCATAAGAAACATGATGATGTTGCGAATGCTTACATAATAAAAATGCTGCCAACACTTACGAACAGCCGCAGTGTATTTCGGAAGGCTATGCTACATCGACGAGGTCTAAAGAAAATTACATTTACGCACAGACCTCATAGAAATCTTAACTAGCTGCCTAGAAATTATGAAAGCCATTTGCACTCCCTCTTAAATGAAACTTAAAGCAGTCTTTCCAAATCATCGTTGAGACAAGTATTATAACGTGCACAAAGTTCTGACTTATGTTGAAACCAATTTTAACCACTAAGTTCACCAAATTTTCACATTTGCGCAAACAATCCAGGCTTATTCGAGGCATTTTCTTTTTGTTTATCAGGTGTTAACGTACCGGCAGTGAAATGTTTCGATATGAAAGTTTTACATCTCGCCGTCATGCATTTGGTATCATAGTTTACTATTCCAGGTATACGTGTGCAAGATATCAATTCCTCTCACGAGGCCTGTGTGAGACGCACGCGAACCTCCGCTTGAATTTATACAAGCAGCTATGGTTGCCACTTTCTTGGTTTCCTGCATTATTTCAACGCATCTTTCCTTTGAAATACCTGCCCGAGATGCGTGCTGACGTTGAACCCTGAGTTATGCATCATTGCTCACGTTGCATGACCTCGGTTGTTCCGGATCGTAAAGTCCTCCCGTGAACCGAAAAACGATAAAAAATATTTAGTTTTTGCTCCGGAACGAAATAATAAATAACGTTCCGGTTACGTTTTCGTTCCGGTCAAAAATATCGTTTTTTTCGTTTTTCGTTTTCGTTTTTCGTTCCGTTCCGACACTCTGCACCTGACCCTGTTAACGGGACTAGTAGATAAACAAGAGTATGTTAATCATAACTACGCGTATAAGTGATAACTAGCAAGAGAAAACTAACCGTTGCTACCAGAATGCTATTTTAAAACGCGGACGCGTCAATGCAGTTGGCAACGTTGCAGCGCATTCAGTCAATAACTCCTGGGCAGGCTCGTATACTGGCGTTACAGTAATGTCACTTTGGGACACTTTCACTGCAGTACGGTCTCAACGGCACCGCGCCCCGCAAGAGGCTAATAAATACTCATACTTCTAAAAAAGCGTGCTCTGCGATCAAGTATGTGCGCTTGACAAGCTCCTAGAATCGCCCGATGAGAGCCGAAACAAGGAAGTGCACAAGACTCCACAAATTCGGGGGTATGCAATGCTAGACTTGTTTCTAATTCATTACGCACGCTTGCCCAATAAAACTGCAAGAAAGTAAGAGAAAACAACTTACGTGATTGCAATTTGCGTAACAGTCCAACGTTCCGGTAGCGATGTTACGCAATTTGACACTTCAAGACGCAGCGACGACGGTTTCACTGTATGTAGTAGAGAACATGTATTGATGTTAGGAGCAATGGATATCTAAAAAAATTTGTTGCGTACGATCTATAATGTTGAGAGCGAACATTCGCCCCGGCATTTTCTTCAGCCAATAAAAATACATCCCCACTTATGCCTTTAGAAATGTGGATTGAGACTTTAGGGTGTAGTATTGAAGCAGAATTACGAGGCGGTCGTGGTACACGTCTAGCCCTTTCCTGAAAAGCTTAGAGCTGAGCGCTGGTGACATTATGTGCTTCTCAACCTTCATCCCGATGTCACTGAAAGGTGTGCTTCGTGCTTCAGCTCAACCGCGATATTTACAATATTTCAAACATTTCGGACAAGTTCTTAAGTTTGACGACCACAGTGCGCATGTGGACACAGTGTCTCGTATACCCTGTTTGTGTCGTCTTACGAGTTGTGGTTATGATAATTAGCGGCTTTGTCAAACAGGCTGCACATTGCATACAAATAAAAGCCACGCTCTACACGCTGCGATAACACACTCTGCCAACGCTCACGGACGGAAATAGCAGTGCTGTACGTACGTGAGTCCACGAGAGCTTGCATGTCGTCTTGACCACAACTGTCTATGAAGCACATTCCAATACGTCCAAGAGCCACGTCCTCCATGATAAACAAGTTCTTGTAGTACAGGAACTGAAATACAAGGACACCTCATCGCATCAAAGCAATAGCACAGGAACGCATAAGAAACAACATGACCATGTTGCGAATGCTTACATCGTAAAAATGCTGCCAACACTTACGAACAGCCGCAGCGTATTTCGGAAGGCTATGCTATATCAACGAGGTCTAAAGAAAATTACATTTACGCACAGACCCCATAGAAATCTTAACTAGCTGGCTAGAAATTATGAAAGCCATTTGCACTCCCTCTTAATTGAAACTTAAAGCAGTCTTTTCAAATCATCGTTGAGACAAGTCTTATAACGTGCACAAAGTACTGACTTATGTTCAAACCAATTTTAACCACTAAGTTCAGCAAATTTTCACATTTGCGCAAACAATCAAGGCTTATTCGAGGCATTTCCTTTTTGTTTAGGAGATGTTAACGTAGCGGTAGTGAAATGTTTCCATATGAAAGTGTTACATCTCGCCGTTACGCATTTGGTATCATAGTTTACTATTCCAGGTATACGTATGCAAGATATCACTTGTCAAATATTTATGGTCCGTCGCCAAGAACCAACCATGCCAACACAGCAAAACAGTTGTGTCTCTTCTGTGGTTTGTGCAGCATGTTGGCGCTGAATGTTATCGTAAAGAAACAGGAGAAATCCATTCTCTGTGGGCCGTAGCTTTAGCGACTGAAAACACGGTCCGGTTATGAGCAATGCAATTTAAGCATTCGTGCTACTGATACCAACAAACACAGAATACTGCGAAGCGATGTCTTATGTGTCTGTGAGGCAGTCGGTCGAGTACGATAGTTAACTTCGTAACTACCTCAATAAGGATCCTAATGTATACATTACACCTACCTTTCACGAGGTAGCACAGACGCAAATACTACGGAAAAGCCGTGTCCTTGGAAAATATTTTTATAATGTCATAATGGATGCTTACTTTAGCGCACACAGAAGCGACACGGACGCAGGGAAGAATGCGAACTGCGTTCGTTTCTCTTTTGTGTGCGCTGAAGTAAACATCCATTACGAATTCAAACTAACTCGCCCAGCTCTCAGTCATGTTGCAGTACATAATATTATCATTTAAGCTACAGCCGGCCGTTCCTTAGGTCTGCGTTGAACAGCTGCGGTAAAGGCACAGAGGGAGCACTATTTTCGGGTAACACAAATCGCACAAGGTTCTTGAATGTGTCCAATAATAATTAATGCTCACTTTCCTTCTACTCTCTGCACTTGCTTTTATTTCTGCAGCATGCAACTTGCTGAACACTGAATATTCAGTTTTAGCCTACAAATTTCCATACCTGGTGCGGCCTCAAGAAGAAAATGCCTCTTACGCCTTCCTCCTTTTCCATCATTAAAGGGAAGAACTTAAATGTTTCCTGGTTATATCAATACCTATTACGTTAAGTGCGGGAAAGTTTTGTATTAAACTTGATTGTACCTGTGTTGGCACTGTGGGAGGTGTGGGTCACAGAGGAACCTGCGTGGACGTAATGGCTGGTATGTAAATTTCACTATGCACTTTCTTGACCACAATCGATCTTATGGTTTTGCAAATGGACAGTATAATGAGCAGCATATATACAGCCATTTGAAAGTTGTCCAGCTCGGGGTCAGAACGTTGTACGTTTTCGTATTTAGCAAGGAATGTCAGTGGTGGGTACAAAAATCATATTGTATAATAAATAACATCCCATATAACATGGTATACACAATAGGGACGAATAAACAAGAATACTTCAGTTCAGATTTCAGGCATACAGCGTTAAAAACTCGCGCAAGAAGTTGTAGGAGGAAATTGTTGCGAGACAGTCCCTCTGCCCCTGGAGGCAAAAAATACGGTCATTGTTAATCATGACGTTCCAAAATGCACGCGTCACAGCGTATACAACAGGTCCACAAGAGGTTCTCGAGCATGTTTATTCATAGCTTTCGTAAGAATAACTCAGGATATCGCTCCAGCAGATGGGTGATTGCATATAAGATCGAATAAGGCACAGCCAGTTGGCATGCTAAGTTTATGTCGAAACTTTATATATTGTTGCCGGATGCGTGGAGAGTAGAGATGGTCAATTGGTTGCACTACCAACATTTTTCATTCAAAGTACTGGGAATCAATAAATGACGAACTATCGGAGAGCCGTGCTTACCCGCTCTGCTATTTTGGTCTAATTTGGTTATAACTTACACAAAATATGAGCGCCGACACAAAAATTGTTGTTTGTTTTATTCTTCCCCGCAGAACGTAGCTGAGAGCCTGTTATTCGTAACACGGCAGACGAATTGCTGCAGTGCGTCGCGGATAATTATTTATGGCCAGTTTATTGCCGAGTAAAAAGGAATTTCAGGAACAGAAGAGAGAATCAAGCTAAAAGTTTCATGTTCTGATTCCGCGGCTAAAGTTCAAGGCGATAACGTCACGTACGACTGTTTGTTTGTTTTTAACAGCGAAGCTGATAGTCAAACCTTAAAACCTCTGTCGTACAAAGAAACCTGGCGTCGCCGTTGTCTAGCAACCATAGACGCACAGCTAGCGCACCGCCCTTCTACGCTGTTCTCGGTATGCTGTGACGTCACTAGGCGACTGCGCATGCGCTCTTCCCCTTCGCTTCGTCGAAAAGTCCATGCACGGGCGGTGGCGCGCGTGCTGTGCTTGTGGCCATGTCTCGCTTGACGGGAACGTTTCTACGCTGAGCTCGGTGAGAAAGTTTGAGAAACGTACGGTGGGCCTCGGAGTAGTTCGCGAGGCGTATTCCGAAGCCTCAGACCACGACGAAATACGGATGTGCAGGACGTGCCGGGAATCTCTGTGGAGAGGCAAGGTGCCACAGTTGACTACGACAAACAGTCCCGTGTAAGCACAAACTAGAAAAAGCGAGGACCTGCTAGGTGTGGATTAGCTCCGCTGTGTTTTCTAGCCTTGAGCCGTTAGTTCAATCTATGCAGACCTTTAGGTGCGAAGCACCTCATGCGCTCGATAATTGATTGCGGCTCGGTTAGGAAGAGGACGCTAATTTCTGCAGCCCATATCGGCAGTACGGCTAAGCGTTCGTACGGGTAGGGGAAAGGGACTGAAAGAGATAGAAAGGATAGAAAAAAACGTATTGGAGGGCTCGAGGAATTTTGACCGCATGGGGTTCTCTAACGTGCACTGACACAGCACACAACCACTACACCACCGCGGTGTACTATGCTGTCGGGCTGTCGCGTTTCCTGTTGTCTTCGCCCGTAACGGTAAATTAAAGGGACCCTGAAACGGTTTTGACGATTTTGTGCAAACATGGTGATCCAGTAGAGTGAGTCATTAGGATCATTTGAGGGCAGATTTCAGCGCTGTGCGTAAAGTGTGGAATTTACAATAAGGTTTTCAACACGTGCATCGCAAAAGCTCTCAGCGGCTCGCCAAAAGGCGTTTTCAAACGCCCCCGCCATCGACTGATCGAATGGGAGGTCGCTGATTGGCCCCTGAACCAGCACGTGCACGTAATTTTCAAAACCTAGCTGCGAACAACGTGCTTCTACAACGTACTCCGTTTCAGCCAACGGTATCGTCGCGGCATCTGGCGGCGTACACACGAGTCGCCGGCGCTCTATTCCAGAGGCTAGAACTGCCGAGGCGGGCGACCTCAGTGAGGATATCGGGGCGCTATGTCGCTACGGATGGCTCGGCAGAGCGGCTGACGCGGGAAGCGCTGTCGTCGCTAGTGCGCACTCCGCAGCAGATCGAGTTGAGGAGGAACAGCAGTGGTAAGGAGGAAGGCGACAGAAATAAGCCCATAGCTGCCTTAGCGCATGGTGCTTCGCTTTATTTATGGTGTGAATGATTTCACAATTGTGTTGCCTAATCAGTGACGCAATGTCAAAAAAACGTTTCAGGGGCCCTTTAAGACAAGAAAGAAACGCCCTTGCGAGCGCCGCGCATTGGGCATTGTATAGTAGTGCACGCGCACTCTTCGGGATTATAACGCCTCAGGATATTCTAGCCAAAAATCTACGGACTTCAAGGTAGCACAGCTAATAATAACGATGGATTTAGATGCTCATCTCGGGCTGTCCTCGTCTCTCCTCTCGGTGTTTCCTCTCATCGTGGCCGTCACGGTCAAGCGGTCCGTGCTCAAGACATGGGCTGGAAGAATTAGCGTCCTCTCCTTACCCGCCCTATACTATCATCATCAAACAATGCGCTTGGGCTGTCCGCGTCCTCTGTGGTCGTCTCCTGTCATCGTCGCCGTCATGGTAAAGCGAGCGGTCAAACTATGGTGAAATAAAAGGAACCGTATATTCAACGACATTAGCTGCGCAATGACTGATCGCATAACAAACGTACATATGCGTACAGTTGAAACAAATCTAGTCTTCTACCTCTCATTTTCCATTAGCGGTGATTGACCTGTGGATCACTCGCACCTGCTCTGGTTTCACGTTAATGGAGCTGCATTACCGTTGGATTTGGCAAGAAATTTTTAATGCTAAAGTGTTTTATGCCGGCGTCCACGTAGGCCCCTTATATGTCACTACAGTAACGGATATGACGCAGTAAAGTAAACATGTAAGAATGTGAGTGAGTGAATAAACGTTTATTTTACGAAACGGTACTGCGGGGCTAGTCCCGCTTGTACCCTAGGTGGGAGGTTTCCTCATTCCAGGAACCCTCTGGCCTTCGCTGCCTCCTTCGCCCTGGTGACGAGACGTCGTTGTTCGTCGAGGTCCTCTGAGGCGAGCTTGGCCTCCCACGTTTCGAGAAGGTCTTCGCTTGCTTGGCTGTTGTTACGGCCATTCGGTGAAGGCGATGTTTCGGTAACTGTATGGCACGGGCACGCTAGTATCAGGTGGGCTAAGGTATCAGGTACGCCGCAAATTGGGCAGAGGTATTCGTGTAGCGTCGGGTAAAGTCTGTGCATGAGTATCCCGTGGGTGTATGTGTTGCTCTGTAGTCTTCTCAATGTGGTACTGTCTTCTTTGTTGAGCTTTGGGTGCGGTGGGGGGTACTCCCTGCGTTCCAGCCTTTGATGTTGGAGTATCGCAGAGTAGGTGATGGGTACGGGCTCAGCCTCCGCGGACGCTGCCCTGCCGTCTGGAGAGTGGGAGGGGATATCCCGGTAGGCGTGATCGCGGGCCGCAGCGTTTGCCGCCTCGTTCCCCTCCAGCCCCTCGTGCCCAGGAACCCATGTCACACAGGTGTATGGCATCGGAGTGCTTCGACGCTTCAGAATGTTCAGTGCTTGTGTAGACACACGACCTTTGGAGTAATTTCGCATGGCTGTTTGCGAATCTGTGAATACGACAGCCGCGTCTATGCACGTGGTAGCTGCTAGCGCGATTGCTGCCTCTTCTGCAGTTTCTGGGTTTCGGGCGCGGACTGTGGCAGATACAAGCTCTGTGCCTCGATAATCTACTACGCTCAGAGCGTAGGCGTTTCTGTGCGGGTATTTGGCTGCGTCGACATATCTGGCGTCCGGATCTTGGCTGTAATTTCGCCGCATGGCATTCACTCGGGCTTTTCTTCTTTCCTTGTGATGCGTGGGGTGCATGTTGCGTGGAATTCGCGCAATGCTGAAGGATTCGCGGATGTTCGGAGGAAGTCGTTCTTTTCGATCCGTGGATGTATCAGCTACAAAAGCCTCGCTATAGTTAAGCCGTTTAAGCACTGATCTTCCAGTGCGCGAGAGCTTGAGCCGCTCTAGTTGACTAGCCTTGTGCGCTTCGGCTAGTTCTTGCCAGGTGTTGTGTACTCCCATCTTGAGGAGTTTCGTAGTTGAAGCTGTCAATGGTAGCCCTAAGGCGAGTTTGGTGGCTTTACGTATTATGATGTTGAGCTTTTCTACCTCTGCGTTCTTCAGCGCCAGATAGGGCGTGCCGTAGGTTATTCGACTGCTGAGGAGAGCTTGCATCACACGTAGCGTATCTTGTTCTTTAAGGCCGCTTCTACGGTTTGCGATTCTCCTGACGAGATGCGTTAGCTGTGATAGCGTGCGCTGCAGTCGAGGGAGGGTGGCCGCCCCGGACCCATCCTTGTGGATGTGGAGCCCCAGCACACGCAATGTTTCAACTTTAGGGATGGGCTTTCCGCTGAGGGTGACGTTGGGATCGGGTTCGCTGTAGGCGGCTGGTCGGCCTCTCGTTCTTGATTTCAGGATGAGGTGTTCCGACTTTTCAGGAGCACAGCGGAGGCCGCAGTTTTGCAGGTAACTCTCGATCGTGTCTATCGCTTCTTGCAGGCGCATTTCTTGCATTCCGGTATTTGAGGCGCGCGTCCACAGCGTAATATCGTCAGCATAAAAAGCATGTCGTAGATCTGGTATAGCGTCGAGAAGGCTGGGTAGTTTGATTAAGGCAACGTTGAAGAGCAACGGCGAAATGACCGAGCCCTGTGGAGTACCTCTGTTCGGTAGACGGAAAGTGTCGCTGCGGAGGTTGTACAATCCTACTGTGGCCGTGCGGTCGGTGAGAAAATTCCTCACGTAGTTGTACGTCCGAGACCCGCAGTCCAGGCGCTCGAGGTTAGAGAGGATAGCATCGTGACTGACGTTGTCAAAGGCTCCGCGTACATCGACGGCTACAATCGAAGATTTACTATTGCTGCTCAGGTGGTCGATGAGGTCTTCCTTGAGCAAAAGGAAGATATCTTGAGTTGATAGGTGCTGCCTGAATCCAAACATTGTGTTCGGAAAATGTCCCTTGTCTTCGAGATATGGGGTTAGCCGGTTGTGTACCATGTGCTCAAAAAGTTTCCCGACGCAAGAGGTAAGGGAAATGGGGCGTAGGTTTTCAATGCTGAGGGGCCTGTTGGGTTTGGGGATCATTGTGATCTCCGAGTGCTTCCAGCTAGCCGGTATCTCTCCGTTTTCCCAGCATTCATTGAAATACTCGAGAAGGGCTTCGGTGGCCCGCTGCGGAAGGTTCCGGAGATGCTTGTTGATAATGTGATCCTTGCCCGGGCTGGTGTTTCTAGTGAGTCTAGACAATGCTGCACAGAGTTCAGCCTGCGTAAAGGGTTCGTCAAGTTCGGGGTTTGGTTTTCCACTGTAGGCTCTGTCGTGTGCCGTTGTGGTTATCTGTGGATCTCCGCACAGCTTCTTCTGAACCTCTCGAAGGATGTTCTTTTCCGATCCGGCGCAGTTATGTACGAGCCTGCAGAGGTTCTGGCGCTGCTGCGTCCTTGTAGGGCCGTTATCGAGGAGAGCGCGAAGGATGTGCCAGGTTTTCTTTGTGCTTAGACTTCCCTGGAGCGCGTCGCAGAACGCATTCCAGTTCTGTCTTGCTAGCTTGTCTGCATATTCCTGCGCTTCTTCAGTGAGGAGGGCGATTCTCTTCTTGAGTCGTTTATTTAGCTTCTGTCTCCTCCATCTTTTGAGAAGAGATCGTCTGGCTTCCCAGAGGTGTAGGAGGTGCGTGTCCACGGCCGGCGTTTGCTCATTTAGCTGGATTCTTTTGGTGTGACGTTCTGCAGTGTCGACGACTTTCTTCATCCATTCGTCTATGTTCTCGATGGCAGCCTCGACATTTAGGACATCTCTGAATGATTTCCACTCCGTTATTTGGGCCGTGCCAGTTCTGGCGGGCTTGCGAGTGTGAGGTATGTCTAACTGGACGATGTGGTGATCGCTGCCCAGGGTTTCTGGGAGACGACTCCACTCCGCTGTGCCCACGTTTAGCGTGAACGTGAGATCTGGGTTTGTGTCTCTCGAGACACTATTCCCTATCCTCGTTGTCTGTAGCGGGTCGTTCCACAGAGTTAGTCTGTGCTGCTGAGCAGTGTCGTGCACTCGGGCGCCTTTCTTTGTGGTGGTGTAATAGCCCCAAGCCGTATGGGGGGCGTTGAAATCGCCCATTATAATGAGTTGATGACCATCGGCGCGTTTCTTCAGTTCTCGCACCAGGAGGTCGAAGTCTGCGAGTTGGTCTCTTGGGGGACTGTACACGCTAGCAACGATGACACTTTTGTGCGATTTTCTCTCCGGTATCACTTCTATCACTGTATGTTCGATGGGTGTGTTGACCGGTTCCAATTCCTGCACTGTTAGATTCTTTTTTGTTAATATTGCAGTGCGATTTGATTGGACGTGCGCGTTGTATCCATGTAGCCGCACGTTCTGTGTATTCGTCTCTTGCAGTGCCAAAAGTTCGGGTGGGTCTTGTTTGACAAATTCTTGTAAGGCAGCAGAGCGTGGTCGGTAGGAGCGACAGTTCCATTGCCAGAGACGGAGAGTGGAGGGCGCGTTTGTCGATCTGTGATTAGGGGCCGCCATGTTCGGTTGATTCTGGTCGTTGCCGGCTGTCGCGGGTAGGTGAAATTGAGCGAGAAGTAGTTCGACCATTTGCTCGCGCCCGCTTCCTGTCCGGATGAAGGTCACTTAGTGACGTGTTGAGGTGCTGTTTGGTGACGTATGTGTTCTTCACGTGTGCTATAAAGTTGTTTAGTTGCGCTGCAAGCCCGTCAACTTTGGCGTCTAAGGTGGTAACCTTGGTAGCCATACTTGCGGCGAAATTTTGTATTGCTGCCTGTACAATGTTCTCAACTGTGGTGTGGATGCTTTTCATAAGAGCTTCTTGTAAGAGCTGGAATCTTGTGTTGACAATGGATTCCACATCTGCTGTGGGTCTTTCGTTATTTTGGCTGATCGTGCTCTTCTGGTGAAGCTTGTCTATGAGGTCTCTCTGCTCCTCGCACTTTTTAAGAAGCCTGTTCGTATTGTCTTGCTGTTTCTGATGGCTTTGTATAAGTTTGTCGATAAGGGCCTGTTGGCTTTGTAGTTGACTGGCTTGATGCTGCAGTGCACTTTGTTGGACGTGCACCTTATCTTGGAGAACTCGTAAGGCTTCATTTTCAGGCGACAAAAACGTGGACCTGCTTGTAGTTTCGGAGCCACTCGAACCACTTGCTACGTTCGCATAGCTCACTCTTTTGGGCGAGCACGAGCGTGAGCGTGAACGGGATCGCGATCGCGGTCGGAGTGCAGACCGTGATCGACCTCGTGTGGGAGCGCCGTCGGCGCTGCTGTGCAGGTTAGTGGTTTGGCTTGTTAGTTCCGGGAATTCTTCATCCGCTAGGCTCCAGCGACAGTCTCGTGCTTTGATCCTGTCCATTCGTTGCTGTCGGATGTGAAATGGCGGCGGGTTGGGCTTAAGCCTTTTCTTGCAGTCTTTGCTAGCGGTTTCATGCTCTTCCCCGCATAACTTACAGGCAGGTTTGCACATGTGGTCGGGTGGCTGGTTGGTCTTGCCGCATTTAGAGCAGAAGCCCGGCAGTGGTCGCGGGCAGACATCCTGGCGATGTCCCGTGTTGCCGCAAGTTTTGCAGTACTGCACAGATTTCCGGTAGGGTCTGCATCGAAAGTCGAGGCTGTGGAAGCGGACGTAATAAGGAACGTGCGGTCCTTGAAAAAAGATAACCGCCGTGGACGATTGCCCTAGCATACGTGCGTGGAGAACTGTGTACCTTGCCGGTGCGCGGAGGCCTGCCTTCAGTTCTTCTTCGCTCGTGCCGGGCAGAAGCCCGCTTATGACACCACGGGATACATCGTCTGGAGTTCTCGTGTTGCTTTTTATGGTGAACAAAGTGCCGCCAAGTTGTATACTGGTGATGCTCTCGAGTTTTTTCGCGTCTTCCCATTCGGCCGTGCTTGCTATAATCAGGTTTTCCAGGCGTTGCACTTGAACGCACACTTTCTCGCTGAAGTCTTGCTGTGCGAAGCCGCTGGCTTTTCCGATGGCGTGCACGATGGCAATGTTGTTCCACTTTGCTAGCTCGAGACCTGCTTGTGGGCGGTATACAACCTTGTAGTCGTCAAATGGTAGAGGTGGCATCGTAGGCTTGCGACGCTGCGGTTGTGATTGCTGCGTGGACGTTTCTTCTTTGGTTGGCGTTGCTTCTTGCGTCGTTTTTCCCCCCGCGTCTCTCTTGCCTTTTCTGCCTCTCGTGATCCAAACGCTTTCTCGTTCAATTGTTCTACCACTGCTCGCATCATACCGCCAAGTAGCCGCAGCGTTCTGCACTTCAGTCCGGTCTGTATGCATGGCGTTCGTATCGTCCGGGAGGTCACTGGGCGCTTCGGTTGTTCCGTCCGCTGCTTTGCTCATGTTGGGAGTTGGTCGCCGCGTGGGCAGGCGCCGGTGTAATGCCCACAGGAGCGCTCGAGCGTTCCGAGCGCGCGCCGGGCGCTGACACGTCCCTCCAAGGGCTCGCGTTCGGCGTTAGGGTTAGCCAGGCGGGTGCGCAGGCTTGCAAAAATCAAGCAATAAGACACTCACTTGGTGGTGGTCAGTGTCTGCCGGTTCCTCTCATCTTGCCTGCTACGCAGATGCCAAAATGAGGGTCGTTGTTGGCCGTTATCCTAGTTGAGAAGCTCGAGAAGCGGGAGCCCATGTGAAGCGCGTCTGTACTCCACAGCCCCCTAGCGGCGTTTTTTTCAACATGTAAGAAGAATAATCAGAAAAACTTCTGTTGATGTGCTGGCAATCGAAATCGCAGGAGAGGCGAAGTGAATCACTACAGCTTTACTTCACCTCTCCTGGATGGCGGCACAATTACAGGCGCGTTCCAAACTCTGCCTCAATGCACACGTGCGAAGCCGCGCTCATAGCCGCGTTCGTAAAGGTTGGAGCGTAGCGCCGATAGCGCAGTGGCAGAGCACCGTTCACCTTCCGTCGTGGGTAGCACTTCCCCGCCGACCGTTCTTCGAGCGTGATGGGAGCAAGAAAACTACTGCGTTAGGCTAATTGCGCAACAATTCTGCAGTATTACAGAGATAGCAGAAAAACGTATCCAGCACCACATAAGAATCTCACGGCAATGCAATCTACGGCGCTACGCAGACTCCAGACAAATACATACACGAACTTACACAGGCTACATACATTCTACCCCACAGCATACAGAGATATATGCCCGTGGTGCGGGTCCACACCAACTCTATTTCACATTACGTGGGAATGTACACTACACAATGAAGAACACCACAACATGAAAAACACAGAGCAACAATGGGAGGCACTGCTGTCCAGCTCGGTCTTTGAGGATCAGCTCTGGCTGGTCCAAAGGGCTGAGATGACGGCATGGGCCAGCGGAGCCCTGGAATAGGGGCCCCGACCATTTGTGATGCCCCGCTTTCAGGGGCAACAATTTCTTTTCTATATTTTATAATAAGGTTTTGTTCTCTCTCTCTAGGCTCCAAAGCACGGCAACAACGTTGACGGGTCAATGTGGCGTAAGTAAATATGATCGACGCCTTTGTCGCGCGGCATTTGCTGTGGACCGTGTCCAGTTATTAGGTAAAGTACTTCAGTTACCGCGAAGGGTTGGATCTTGATGTTATAGAGGCGATGCGTGAACGTGCCTTCATCGACGTGAGACGGCGCCATACCAGAGAAACACGGATAAAAATGGGGAAGTTCACCTCGACGTAACACTGAACATTCAACTGCTTGCGCGAAGAGACGTTTCACTTTCGTGTTATAATGATTCCTTTGACGTAGGAATCAGCCACGCTTTTCTTTGTATATTCGCCACATTGGCTCCAATTGTTTGAAACACGCCACGTTAATCTACTGGTTTTCTTAGTACGCAATGTGCCTCTCTATTGACCATAAGTAATTACGTGAGCCTTAATTAGACGCTATTTAAGATGCATGACTTCACGCGTATCAGTAAGGGGACCTGCTAGGGACGCCGCGACTCATTTTGCGCATTTTGCAGCTTACGAAGCGATCCCTCCGTGTGAGAGTGGCGATTTTGGCAAAGTGAAAACGTAACATACTATAATACGAGAAAAATTGCTTTTCACATTTATGTCCCTTCAGCTTTACAAGTTCGTCTTTCATTTCGTATTACTTACCTTCGGGTGCAGGACCCCTGCCAAGAAATCAATGTTGCTTTCCATAGCTGTGCTGTTCTTTACGTAGATGACGAGGTTGCAGTATTGGCCTCGGGTGCGCACTCGTCCGTATGCGTCGTGCACCACGGTGTCGAGACACTGGTCAAAGGCTCCGATGTCAGCACGTGTTCCCTGGAGTACACCCGTAGGGTACTTCCCAGACGCGTCGAAAACTGCGCGCGTGACGCGGTGGGTTAGTATGGTGGTGGAAGCTCGTCAATAACAAACGATAAGAATGATATAGTAATAAACAACAGCGAATGCAGAAATTTTCACTTAGTCTTGATAGTTGAGCCAGTGTGCTTTTGTTTGAAACACTAGAACGCGCGCTCAAATAGGAACCCTTATTGCGCGTGGTAGTGACGCTTTCCTCATATGGAATCGATATCTCTTGCTTTATTTGCAAAAGGGAAAAGTTGGTAATTTCTGTGTATCACTGAAATCTGGCTGATTACGCCCAGGAAACCGAAACATAATGGCGAATGAGCGCAGTTGCCGCGACCTTCGGTAGTGCTCTGGGTGACACAGTTCTTCCACTCGCATTGCCGCCGAGAGACAGGCCAGCGTCCGTTATCAAGAGGCGATCTTTCGTTTTGTTGCCGCTCCCCAGTGATCGCGCTTGCCGGAATGGGCACTCGACAGCAACGCACGCTTGTAGTCACACCGCAATACGAGTGGGAGGACCGTGTCACTCAGGTAACTTCTCATGGCAGAGGCAACTTCTTTCTTGTGCTTTGTGTTTATAACTGTAAGACAAGGACGAGCTCGTCGCATAGGAGGCATTCATTTGACTCGTCACCGTAGCCTGAAACATCAGTGGCGTTTGTAAGGCATAAAATGCGTTCGCAACTTATATTTGAACAGACGCAAGTCCTGCAGTAAAATGATTGCATTATGTCGCCTCGGGTCCCGAAGACCCTGGTGTCAAGCCCACCGCGAGCAGTGTACCAATGGGCGCTGTTAGGAGGTTACCGAGGTATCGTTGGTGTGTTTTCCCTGAATGCGAGCGTCATCAATTGAAATGATGCTGACATATAGATAATCATTAAGCAACTGCCTTCCGCTACCGTGCCGTTCTAGTAACGTGCACAGACGCACATCGCTGCACATTATAGCACAGAATTTTTGTTTTTGCGTACTCACGTCTTAGAGCCCACGGCTCAAGGTTGAGAAATGCACGCAACGTTCTCAGCAGACCCACTCGGCACTCTACACTCACGTCGGCTCCTAGCAACTTCGACTTCAAAGGGGTCGGAATGTTTGCAAAGGCGTGGCCTAGCGCACTTCGTATCAGTTTCACGTAGTCTATGTGATCCTCGTCGATCCCTGTAGTCGCGGCGCTCGATGTAGTTGTTGTCACACCATCGTCTATGGATGTGTTTACAGCACCGCGCACCAATAATCCACGAGCCAGCAGCAGAAGCAGCACGTTCATCAAAATATTTTCCATAGTGGCTGCGTAAAAGTCAAGCTTCCGTCGACCATCAAGGTACCCCTTGTCCCTTCACGACGTTGCTGTTTTGTGTCGTGAGGCCTTATGGACTAGGGAAAGTACTGCGGCACCACAGTGCGGTGTGAATGTCCTAGTCGCAATCCGCGGTCATCCGAAGTTGGCGATCGTCCGAACATCCGTCTCCGCGAACTGGTTACACTTTACTATGAAAGGTCTCGACGTCACCGGAGAACGCAACTCGCGCAAACCACTGCGGTTGTTAACACGCCATCGCTACGTCAAGGTCAACATGCCTTTCCCTTTCTCATGTCGCATACAGCGTTAAACGAGGAAACTCACACGCTCATGCCACCGGCGAAAATTGAACGAGCGAACTTTTATCGAAGGGCTGCATTCGCGTTTACACAAAGCCAACAGTTGTACGCGATGCCAAATCGAGAGTAGCAGCACATCCGAATCGGCGGAGGCACACAACGAAGGGAAAGTGTGCGAGTAATCACAAAGAAATCATTCAAGGTGATCTGCCTAACACCCGCCCCTCTGAACCATTCCGGTTGTTTTGTATTGCTCTTTTGGAGCCATTCGTTCTCACGCAGACTCCTCGTGCTGGCTATTCCTCATTATCTTGCTCATTGACATACTGGAGTATGTTTGCGCTTGCATTATTCGTTCCCACATTTACGAACCGCCGAATGAAGGTTCACTTTCCCTTGCCTGTGAGGAAAGTGTACGAGACCTGCAATCGCTGCTTTCCTGTGTCCTTCATTCGTTGTTATCAGCATAA
Source organism: Hyalomma asiaticum (assembly GCA_013339685.2). NCBI lineage: Eukaryota > Metazoa > Arthropoda > Arachnida > Ixodida > Ixodidae > Hyalomma > Hyalomma asiaticum. The sequence goes on from CM023484.1 coordinate 77,218,232, forward strand.
TTACGACGCTCAAAAAGAAAAGAAATAAACCTGCCCTACAGCAGCTACTTATATGATCTCGTGGAGGTAATGAAATGCTTTCCTACGTATGTTATCTCCTGTTTATCGGTAAATGAACATCGATGGGAATATTAGGCGACGACATTTTCTTGCCTATTTTTCGGCGCAGAAGAATAACCAATGCAGAGATGCACCCTATATGATGTCAAAGCAGTTCTTGACGTCAGTTGCCTTAACTATGGCATGTGTCGAAACATTTCCACAAGGTCGTCCCGCTTCCTGAACAGCGGTAACAGATAAACAACATGAATAACGCCGCCGTTTATATATAATTACCTCTATTAGCTGTGCTTCCGCTAGTGCTGTTCAAGAAGGGACACGACGCTGCCGAAATATTTCCACACCTGCCTTGTGCAAAGCTTGACATCACATCGGTCAAGTTGACCTATCAGATGGCAACGTGAGACCGTCCAATGTGCAGAAATCTTCACTCACTGTGGGTGTGTGTGCGTGCGTGTGTTTGTGAGTTGTGGTGTAACTGCAAATGCAAATTGAAATTTTTCGCAGCTTTGACTCCGAAAGCTCGGCTCCATTTCCGTAGTGCGAAGGGTAAATAAATAAATTAAATAAGTCAGTAACGTTCATGAGAGGTTGCATTGATGTATACGCTAATAAACTACAAAATGAACATTAATAGCAAGTGCCCTATTAAGGCAGTAGGACAGGCATGCTAGGACAAGCAAAGGAGAAAACGAGGACAAAAACAAAGAAAGGAAAGAAAGAAAAAAGAATGCACGCATCTTTACGAAGTGAATCATGATGAGCGGGTGAAGCATTGGGGATCGTTCGGTGTTACCGTAAATCACCCGTGACATTGCCCACTCGCGCATGCAAATGAGTGACAACGCGTGCGTGCATTAACACACGCGTTTTCATTCATGCTCCTGGTCTTTATGAGATTCCTGCGCTCCCACGTCGTAGATCGTGCCGAGTTCCGGATTAATTTAGTTAACGTGCACGCTGCGAATCCTTATGGTTCAACTACGCACAAGAGAAATCTCCCACCGGCACTGCATTGCAGGTCAAGATCCATTGCCTAATATACGGGGTGGCCGGTGAACGGCTTTTCCGCGCGAGCAGTCGGTTTTACGTGCACACGAATATAGGAGCTTTTATGGGTACGCACTATAGGAGGAATTCCTCTCTGCATAAGCAGAACTAAAGGACCTAAACTTCTCAGAGCTCGTGGAAAAAATAAATAATACAAAAATGTATGTCGACTATCCTGGTAGCGTGTCGAGTTCAGACAAGTGTAAGACGAGTGAAAACTTGAAGCAAAATTATAGGACAGACGCAGTGACAGGGAGACGCAGTCATCTCACGATGATAGAGATGAATAATGTTGCTTCTCAAGGAAGGCGGAATGCTGGAGGTCAGCACGCCCCGCATTTAACTGAACAGAGCGCTCGTCCACCGGTAGACACAACGCTAGTGTTTGAAACTGGCTTGACTCGGTTCAGGAGTTCCTAAGCTACGCAGCCTTGATTGATACGCTCACATTGCCGAAAGTCTCGTGGAAAGTCTTTCCTGGTCCTCCAGATTATGAAGTAACCGCCACACTCGCAAACAATAAAAGCATTTTTGCAGACTTCTACGCACAGTTAACAAAAAGTGAATAGCATCCTTCACACTTGCGCTTAACCCGCGTTAATTGGGAAACACGGGTCTGTAATTTTTTGTCACACTATCAAATCTTTCCTAGGCTTCATTGTCTGTTTGCTCATTAAGTTGTTTCTAACAAATAAAGAACGAGCCCTTGACCCCTTCCCTTTCGTTATTTCATAGCTTGGGCCTCGTTGCGGCAGACTTGGTGTCATAGGTAGCATGCGAGGGCTTATTGGGCCGCAGCCATCTCATCTAAGTTCACGTTGTACGTGACGCCTCCTGGAAAGAAAGTGTGTTCCACACAAGCCGCCTTGGCCATGAGTGGCGCTGCCTAACACTCCCAGGATAATACGTACATAAATACACAATAAAATGGACGGAGGGACGGCCGCCTTCGTAGCTCCGTTGGTAGAGCATCGGACGCGACATCCGAAGGTCGTGGGGTCGGTTCCCACCGAAGGCAGGTTTGTATTTTCGTCCACTTTAATTCCTTTCTACTTTCTCCACAATTACAATACCACAAGTAACTTCCCCTATGCCTTCCTAGGCTTCATTGTCTGTTTGCTCATTACGTTGTTTCTAACAAATAAAAGAACGAGCCCTTGACCCCTTCCCTTTCGTTATCAAATCTTAAGAAACATAAACTTGTCCCAGCGAAACAGCGTACAGTAGAGAGATGGCTAAAGGGCAGAACAGACCGACCGTACAAAGCCGGATGACAGATCCTTTACACATATCAAGGCACGCTTAGTCGCTGTAGCCACACGATCATGAGTGTCCGGTTACCGCATGCGTTCGTGTTTTCATGACTCACAACTACGGTTTTTAACGCTCGCAATGATACTCACAGCAACGCTCACAACAATGTCACATTTATCCTGCAGGCAGACGGCCGCATGATTATATTAAAGAGAAGCCGTCTTAGAAGATTGCCCTACTTGTCCGTGCTATTGATTATGTGCCACTCACAGCACTGTACCAAAAGGTCAATTACGCCATTTTTTTGTGGCGTTCGTATTAGGAACCACCTAAAGAAGTTCACGCGCTGCCGTGTGTCATCGGCGCAACTACTTTCTGCAGAGGGTCCTTTAGAATAGAAAAGGGGTTCACTACAAAGGGCTTTACTTTCGCCCGTCTGTCAGGGGTATTACTCCTTACTTACCTTGACACTTTAACTCGTTATGCCGATACTCTCGCAACTTCGTGCGACTTCCCCTAGCACCCGGCCTTACCAACCGGCGGCTCTCCTTGACATAGCACTGCCGGTGTGTGAGGCCCTGTGACAAACTCTTTCGAGAAGGATGGTTCACAGACAAGCTATGGGACTTGCTGTCGTTGTATGTACATATGTAAATAGTTGCCCTCCATAATTCCCCTCTCAACCTGACCTTTCCTGCTCCCTCTGTCGTTGTTTACCGCCGCTCAAGCGTTACCAGCTTGACCCAGACAGTCACAGTGCGGCCTCAACTTAATCGCTTATTTTCTCCTCACACCGTTCGTAGGTACGTCCTCGAAGAACAACCGTTTACTTACAATGTACTAAGCCGAACCGCATTAGAGCGAAGTGCTCTCAGAGGGAGCAAACATATATCCGATATTAGTTGTAACAGTAGTCATAAGGATGTGCTTGAGCAGCTTAACAATCTGCCACGCGTGAAAATTCTGTCTTCGAAAACTTACCATAAACGAGGAAATTTTTACCTATCTCCTTGTGGCGCAAGAAACGCGTTCTTTTTTTTTCACTGGATGACCGAAATTCTCGCAATTTTCAAAAAGTACGTTTGCGAATTTTCTTTGCATCTTCTTATTTATTTTGCCTTTTTATGCTTCGCTCTAAAAACAAAGCGAATGCTGGGCACTCACTTTTGGGGAGCACTTTCTTGCCCAAAATTTAACTCACTTTTTCATAGCAGATCGACCCCATTTTATGCGGAGTGCAGTAACCCTTGCGCATGACCTTAGTACTCCACCTGACAGGGTTCCGGTGCTCTCGCCAAAACAGAGTATAGGACGCCTCCGAAGGGGATTCTAACACTTTTTTGAAGAGAGCTCTACTACCCCACCAAGTGGGGTGCTAGTACTCACCCAGAGGGAGTAGCAGAGACAAAAACAATTACAGCATATCCACGTAGTGAATGATGATGAGTGGGCGAAGCTCGGGAGGTTCATTGCAGATCGTGCCGAGTATCTGATTAATTTAGTTAACGCGCACGCTACGAATCCTTATGGTTCAACTACGCACAAGTGAAATCTCCCACCGGCACTTCATTGCAAGTCAAGATCCAGTGCATATATATATATATATATATATATATATATATATATATATATATATATATATATATATATATATATATATGTGGGTTGCCGGTGAACGCTTCTACAACGCGAGCAGTCGGTATTTCTCAATCAAGAAACTCGCTAGGAGACGCTGCCTGCGCCAACGTTGTCTCTCGCGGGTGAGGGCGCGTTCTCCTTCTTTGCGAGCTGGTAGAGCGTTCATCTAAAAAAGAGCGTTTCCATAGTCAACGCGTGCCTTTCGCTCTCTCTCTCTCTCACAAGACAGCAGATGGAAGAGTGAGAGAGAGAGAGGCACGCGCCGAGGGCGAGCGCGTGCCTCCCGGCACGCCGGTTACGCCTGACGCCTGACGCAGGACAAGGTTAGACTAAGAGGAGCTTCGCCCCTAAAAAATTGGCCGCGTATCTCCGTGCTTCGCTGCAAATGTCGTGGAAAGACGATAGTCTTCTACCGGCCGTACTACATGAGTCCCGGTTCATCTGCGGTTCGGCAGGAGCTTCGGGCGTTTCCTGGGCACGCTTGAGACGACGGGCATCGGCACGCCGGCGCTTCTCCGCTGCAATCTGCTCATCGGTCTTTTCCCTGCGTTGTCTGGGCATGTCTTGTAGAGTGTGTCCTATATCATCAAACGGCCATTTGTGTTTTGCCTTGCCTCAGACAGCGCCCCGTCTATGTTGAATCGACCGCATGTGGCTGGCATTGATGAAATGGAGGCAGCGCTGCGTGAGATATGAACGCCATCTGGCCATGATATCGGGAAACGCAAGAAGCTTGCGTAGTACGCAGAGCTACTGGTAGGTGACAGCCCCGTGTCGTTTTACCGAAGCGTAGGAAACGTCCGCTTTTTCGTGCATAGCGCCGCATTTTTAGCGCATCCTAACAAGCACTAGGCTCTTTAGAATTACGCATCTATGTATTTTCTACTAAAGGAACACACCATCTAATACATACGTATTGATGTTGCGCCTCAGATATGCGTAATATTTGCTTTTTTTGGTCGACTGTGTTCACAAGTATGAACGCAGCTACCAGTTCAAGATGGGTGGTCGTTGAGGAAGGGGTTAAACTTTCGCCATTCTACTGAATCGAAAAGCAGGACACACACACACACGCACACAGAGAGAGAGAGAGAGAGCAAAATTTCTGCGTTGAAGTATCCCAAGAAAGGCTATCGTCTTTAGCAAACATTGAGTTTTCCGAGCACGTTGCTTTCAGCAGGCATTTAATTACATCAGACTGAACACATAACATGAATATTGACGTGACACAACGCATATACGCCAATCACAACACCACAGCAAAGCACGTACGCAACCCACAGCACACTCGAGATAGTCTCACAAGTCCTTTATATGTAACCGTATATACTTGACCTGCTATGTAGCGCCGGTGGTAAAATACTGTTCTGCGCAATTAAACAAAAAGCATCTATAGAACAGGTGTATATTCAGCGTTGGCTCATTGGTAGCCATTCGCCACAGAGATTTGTTAATCTAAACCCGCGGAATATACAATGTCTTGTAGATGAACGTATTCCTTTCATGAGCTCGCATTCTGTTTTACACTAAAAACAGAGAGTGCCGGGCACTCACTTTGGGGGAGTACTTTCCTGTCCCAAATTTAACTCCCTTTTCCAGAGTAGATCAACCCGATTTTATGCGGAGTACAGTAGCCCAATGAGGCATGACCTTAGCACTCCACCTGACAGGGTACCGATACTCTCGCCAAAACATTGTAGGACGCCTCCGAAGGGGATTCGAATACTCTGAAGAGAGCTCTACTGCCCCACCAAGTGGGGTGCTAGTACTCACCAGAGGGAGTAGAAAAGACAATAAAGAAGAAAGCAAACACTGCGTTTTTCGAGCACGCTGCAATCAGCAGGCATTTAATTACATCAGACTGAGCATAGAATACGCAGGTTGACATAACACAAACGCACATACAGCCAGTCGCACAACTACAGCAAAGCACACAACCCACAGCTCACTCTTCTTTTTATCTTTATTGCCTTGTTCAACAAAGTACAGAAACAACAAAATGCGCACAAGCATGCATTATTTACGCACTGGTGTGACCGTCTCTAAAGCTCTTTCATGTCTTTCAAAACATCAAATATAGTAACAGTGTGGTGGTTCAGCCTGGGCTCTATAAATCTCCCTAATTTTCCCAACGCTCTCAATGAAGGTTTCCCGCGAGGATTTTACATGAATATCTGCATGCCGCACCTGCATTCTCGTTTTCCACAAAGCATGAAGACCCAGGACCATGATCATATCAAACGGCTCTTCTACTGGTAAAAATCTTGTGCCAAAAGCATCTAATGGCAATTCAAACCCACAGCACACTCGCGATACACAGTCTTATAATGAAGTCCCGTATGTATAACCCGTATACTTGACCTGCTATGCAACGCCAGTGGTAAAATACTGTTCTGCGTAATTAAACAAGAAGTATGCATAGAACAGGTATGTATTTAGCGTTTGCTCATAGGTAGCCGTTCGCCACACAGATCTGTTAATCTAAACGCACGGAACATATAAATCTCTTTTAGATTAACGCATTCCTATCATGAGCTGGCATTCTGTTTTACGGGCAAACGCGCGTTCGCAGTGCTAGTTCGCGAAGATGTAAAATGCACCTGAGCAAGCAAGTACAAATATAATAGCGGCTGAATTTCATCAACACCAGCGAAGAAAAGCGGATGGTGCTCCGCTACCACCCGCCTAATTCATTCTGACGGCGTCCCCTTTGGAGTCCGTCGAGCGGCGAACAACCGCTGGCGATCACAAAATACGTACTCTTCGTTCCTCACACGAATGAAATATAGGTCTCTGCCATCAGACGTATCTAAGGTACTATAATGTACTTACCAGACTTGCGAACGGGACGGATCTCAGTCACGGTACATTCAACGTCGACTCGCTCATGGTCGTCATACGGCTCGATGACGAAGTCGTAGCGAAGCCTAGGTGTTTCTTTACGTGTATAAGTTATATCCAGTGAGTCTTCCTAAACCAGCAGTCGACGATCAGAACAGCTTACTGTATCGCTGAAAGCGTATGCCTCTCGCACATGTAAGTGAATCCGAGGCGTGCAGGCTGGCGGGTTTCACTAGCACGGGTACGGCCGTTCGATCGGGGAAAAACACAGGAGAGGCAGCTCGCTGCGGCTCCCGTCGGTTGAGGCTCGTAGTCGAGGAAGGCACCGTTCGTTAAACGTACTCTACATGCGTTTGTACGCGAAATCTTGTACGCTTGTACGTCGTAAGAAGGCCGCTGCTAGTTGCATCGAAAAACACTTCACAAAGCGGCTGTTGTCTTCTTCAGTCGTCCGCTCCCACCCCAGCCGCCATGTTTGTGGCTGCGAATGCGAGCATCACATGGGTGGAGCAGGAGTGAAATTTCGGTTTACTCTCTTGTGCCGCAAGAGATACGGACACTTCACTCCATCCGACGGCTCCAGTTTTTAGAGTGTACGGGCAAACGCGCGTTCGCAGTCCTAGTCCGCCAGGATGTATGTATGCACCAGGGAAAGCAAGTACGAACATAATAGCCGCTAAATTTCATCAACGCCAGAGAAGAAAACCGGCATCCGGGTGCGGAGCACCCGGGTGTCTCTCGGGTGCCGCTCGGGAGCACCCGAGTCCGTCAAGCGCACTGTACGGCGAAGAACCGCTGGCGATCACAAAATACGTACGGCTCATTCCTCCTTATTCTGCAAACAAATTAAATATAGGTCTCTGCCATCGGCAGTGTCTAGGGTACTATGATGTACTTACCAGACTTGCCAACGGGACGGACCGCAGTCACGGTATACTCTCACCGTCTACGCGCTCATGGTCGTCATAGACCTCGATGCCGGAGGCGTAGCGAAGCCTTTTTCTTTACACGTATAAGTTATATCCAGCGAGCCTTCGGAAACCAGCCGTCGATGATCACAACAGCTTACTGTATCGCTGAAGTGTATTCCTCTTCGTTTCACACATGTCAGCGAAGAATCCGAGGCGTGCAGGCTGACGGGTTTCACTAGCACGTTTACCGCCGTTCGATCGCGGACAAACACAGGAGGGGTAGTTCGATTACTCAATACAGCGAAAGGTAATGTAGGTACTGTAATTTCATCACAACAACTTCATTACCACGGAGTCTGAATTCGAGAGTTCCCAGACACAGTGATGAGAATAGCTCTTTATTGGGCAAGCTTGTTCACACAGAAACAGCAGCCAAGGCAGAAAAATTCTGCTGGCAGATCGATCGAGGCCCGCTGTCTTCTACGACATTGCATAATAGCTTTTGCCATCAAGTCGTGTTAGCATGCAACAAGGGACAGGTGGATGCTCGTGTATCCCGGTGCACTCTACTACAATCGATCCGGTTTACTTAGAGAATGAAGTGCACGACAGCGTCGTCTTCAAGCACGCATACTGATTCGATTGGACTGTCTCCTCTCAAGATCTGGGTTCGAGAACGAGAAGTGTACGAGTTCAGGTGCCATACGATATTTAACCCTTCTAAAATTAACAACTAATTATTCTTTTCTCTCTGGGAATTATTCAGTCACCTAATTATAACTTATTACATTATTACCACTTTCCGTTTTCCTTACCGAATCTAGAATTCACTAGCCATTCATATTTCTATCACCGACATTTCAATAATTAGTCTTGGCAGTCAATAATTATGTCTTATACACGGCTGGCATGCTACGGTTAGCTTGAGATCTTTGTGTTTCATTGTATTCTCTGCACAATATTTTGCACCATTCGCATCGACGCCAAGGTCGTTGAATGACACCTTCCAAACAGACATATGATACATTCGAGCCTGCATGCCGGACACGTTGCTGGCGGTGTTTAGGGCAATGCTTCACAGGACATGTTACAGCGATACATAGAGGTCCTCCTGTTCCTCTGAGTCATCCATGCACGTCATCAAAGCACCATCCCTGGGCGCAGTTGCGGCTTCGAAGAGTGTATCGCGTGGTGTCGATATTGTGGGACCGGGAAACTTAAAGGTAGCATGTGGACACATTTGGACAAGATATAACACGGGCTCCATTACAAAACTTTCTGGGATGTTTTATGTTCCTAAGTATGCAGCATGGGCATTCCCTTATAGGAAAGTTCGTGTAAGGCAGGGGTGCGTTGATTGCTATTTATTTTTTCAAGGGATTCATCACGTCGGGCACAAAATTGTGTTTTCTACTTTCGAAGGTTGTTTAACGGTGCTCTCGTCGGTCTGTTCCTGAGGCCGATGCCTCTGTTCGTCTCGCCTTCCGACGAGTCTGCGCAAAATAAGATTGCTGATCTTCGTAGCCGGCGCTTCGCACGCGATGAAGAGCAGATAAGATAGCAGGAAACTCCAAACCAGCACGGCGAACCACAACGTGATCTGTAAGGAAGCAAAGAGTAGCCATTAGCGGTAGAATAGCAGGAGTCCACGTTCACATAACGCCGATCACCACGCCCACATGTCCCAAACATTATGCAGCAATCGGCGATATGCCGGAATGGACGAGAGAGGTAGTAGCACCTGCCGCACGAAATGTTGAAAAAAAGAATACGGGGGTTGCCACCATTCAGTTCTCTATAGCTGGATGTTCTGATGTTAAGAATTCATGAAGTTCTATTGGGAAACCCAAGCTAAGGGGGCACGCTCACAAAATCGCAAGATTTGTAACAGCCTCAGTTGCATGATTAAGTTGGCAACCTGTTTATCTAGTATTTCTTTCATACCATTGAATTCGGGAACTCGATCAGGTTAGTGGGAACAAGTAAATGAATAAAAATGCGACAGATAGCACGATAACTTCTTGTTGGCCTAGTTGGTAATCGTTATGTGACGTAATTGCAGCTCGAAACTTGGAAAAAAAAGCGAGAGAGGAAGAGAGGGGAAGTCAAAGAAGGCGCCACACTTACAACTAGTTTATTAGGCTCAAAGCAGCTACATATATACACGTGCGCACGCTCTCGAAGCCAGGGTGTACAGCCGATAAACACAAGTTATCATGCAAAAGTTATCATGTTGTATCTTGCGAAAGATCCCATGCATCGTGGGAATCGGCGCAATGCGAAGCAGTCGGCGAATAAATTGTCTCTCCAGAAATGTCTGGCACCCAGCCATGTTTGGCCAGCAGAAAAAAAAGTCGCTGTGTGAACTGGGCAGCAATATGCCTAACGTGGGTTTACCATGCACGTCGACAAAATTATAGCGACTAAACACTAAGTCATGGTACGGCGTAAAACGTGGGCACTCACGTAATCGTGCAGGCTGCGGGCGCCTGATTTATCGTAGGGAATTGCACGCTAGGACGCGCTGATTTGTTTATCTTAAGCGTTGTTTGCTGGAATGTCCCGCTGCGTCCAGCGAAGCTGGACAAAAGCATGCCCAATGATAGCAGCAGATTTCAATTTTTTTTTTCATACGTCGGTAGGAGAGCGGTTAACACACATTAGAACGCAACTGATGCTAGACAAGCAGCATCATCACAGCTGTTGATGCAATGGGTATGTACCCAGTGGGAAAAGAGGCCCTGGAGAAGTGAGTGCCTGTTCCCTTCGCACCTCGGCACCTCGAGTTCCATTCCTACCGCGGGTAGGTTGCTTCCAGTCATTAGAGCACGTTTGTCTCTATCGATCTGCTTCTTATGTCTACATTACGGTGCCAAACGGTACAAATGGTGCCCCCTGGCACTATTTAACCCACACAAGACATGTTATAATGTAATTCTGTAGCAGAAGTCGGTTGTATCTTGACATAGGCTGAAATTTTAAGATTAAGACACCTGTTCCGCATACGTGCACTTCCCTGGCGAAGCACTTCCGGTATGAGCCACACGACATAGGTTCTCAAAGTGTGTTCCGCGGAACCCAGGGGTTGCGTGGACTCCTGTCCGGGGTTCCGCTACCCACCGATGTATTTTCCTCGGTTCTGTGTCCTGGCTAAGACGGTGGACAAAAGGTACTTGATCTACACCCCCTTCATTACGTGCCCGAGTGTAAAGAAAAGGTGTTCACAGTGCATACTAGAAGCTGACCAGCTAACTTGAGGCTGGCCTCCGTTTTGACACACACGTCGATCTGCTGGTGCAGAAAAAGTAACATTCGCTGCTTGCATCGAGTACATGTCCACTCCACAGAAGTAATTTTTTTAATACTATCTATTCTTCGGACTCGCCCCCACATAAACGTGGCACAGCCGGCTAGACACCGGCGTCCGCGGGAGGAGTTGGGTTCCTTAAGACTCCTTGGAGCTTGGTTAGGGTTCCTTGGGACAAAGTTGCTTGAGAATCCCTGCGCTAGTGGAATCAGTCGTGTTTGCCGTACATTCATAAATGACCATCCTAATTTTGGCAAGTAACAAGAGAACGATACGACCACGACAGCGGCGAGACATGAGAGCTTAGATAGATAGATAGATAGATAGATAGATAGATAGATAGATAGATAGATAGATAGATAGATAGATAGATAGATAGATAGATAGATAGATAGATACGCTAAAAGTGACAAAAGGTCGCCAAGAATTGCTTGGTATTTAAAAAAAGCTCAGGTATTCAAAATTTTCACCAATTGCACCTAGTGTCCCCGACCTCATAAGCTCCCCTGCGTTTGCTTCTGATATGCTCGTTTTTTTTTCTTTCTGCGATGAGATTTTGCAAGCGTGTACAAGACTTCACGCCGCCTTAGCGCTGAACGGGACGAAAATGTGTAGGGAAAACGTAGCCCCTCTTTCGAGTAGTAGACTCTATCGCAGTTTGCAAAGTTCTATTTAGTAACTCTCTAGTTTACGTTATTATTTACTTCCATCTCGTCAGTTCAGGATCCTACTTAACTGCCATAACACTGGCTCTCCTCCGGTAGTACACTTCCGCTAGAGCGAATGTTGTCCCATTTTCATACATTTAACACTTCTTGCCTTAAACTTCCCTTTTGTTGCTACTTTCGGTCTAGACCGCCCGGTGTTTACAGTGTAGGACTGTGTTTTACTGACTTGTGAACTTTACTACACTAACCTTCACTGTGTTACGCATTCTGCTTCGAAAGCTTCACTCGAAAGCCTGCATTCATGTCGTCCTGACTGTATCTATTATTTCTACCGTACCTCTATGCTATACATTACCGTAATCACACTGATGTTCACTTGCTCTTGCTGCTCTTTTTCTTTTCTTTCCTTTTCGCAATTTTCGTCATGCAGTGATTATTTTTGTTGCGATCATGTGCACCTTTTATTGTGCTCGGGTATTTTCTTTAATGTCTGACCCGATGTCATATAACTTCTAATAGGTAGGACATCGATATTCGTACGTTTTTTTTTTATCACGACATGCAGTCTGTCGGGGTTTTGCCGTCGCCTTCATGTCCCGTACAAAGTCCGAAATGATAACAACCCCCCGCGCATCATACATCACACATTGTATACACGCGGGTAAAAGCACGTGAGTGGGGGCGACGAACATGGCTTAAGCACAGATCAAACGAGCCCGGCCCTTCTCAATCGCTCGGAGGGCGCATGCGATAACATCACCCCGTTTGGGACGCCTGCCATCGAAGCGGAAAGGCCACGACCGCCTTTAACAAGCATGAAAAAACGCTGGGGAGGGGGGGGGGGAAGCGAAATCACTCGAGCAGCAACTGTAGACTTCGCGCGGTCGCGAACGCCGGCATGCGCGCTATCTGAACGACCATCTGCAGGCGGCTTGTAAACCCTTCTACGTGCTGCGCTCTAAACGCGAAGGGACTGCGAAAAGTGTCCCTGCAGTAGCTGTATTCTCTTACACCAGCGTTTTGTAGAGTTTTACATCATGCACTGCTGTGGCATTCATTGCTCCGGCCTTCTGGTGAAACTGTGACTTGTTTTTTGTATTGCATTATAAGACGTACGTTCGTGTATTTTTCCTTGCTCTTTTGTCATGTCTTTTCTTTCTTCTTCCTTTTCTTTTTTTCTTGATTCCTACTACGTTTAAGTTTACTTACATATTACTTATCTATTATTGCGTTATATGAGTTTCCACTTGTTGTTACTACATCGTGACTGTATTAAACCCGTTCCCTATGTAAACATTCGATGAGGGCCATTTTGGGGAATTATTGGGAAAAAAATGCTGCTTCCTATATTTTCTAGTACTCATTCACATGTCGCTTCATCAGCGTCACAGGTCGCATATAAGGCTCTCGCCTTAGTCATTCATCTTCATGAATGGTTAACTAACGGAGGAACGTCAGACAGAGCTGACAACGAATTAGATTAGAACCTCCTGACACAACGAGCACGAGGCATCCGTGTGCGCACTATGGTGTTCTCGCCGTAACTCCGTGCTCTCTGATTGTCATCGAACATGTATAGCATTGCTGAGAGCTAGTGATGAGTCTGAAATGCGTTTTACTGAAGCTGACTGATTCTGGTCTTCTACGTCACAAAAGCACGATATGATTATGAGAGACGCAGCAGCGGAGGGCTCCGGTTATTTCGACCACGTGGGGTTCTTTAACGTGCACTGACATCGCACGGTGGATGGGCCTCAACATTTCAGCTCCACGAAAATGCAGCCGCCATGGCTGGGATTCGATCCCGCGACCTTCGGATCAGCAGCCGAGTGCCATAGCCACTAGACCACCGTGGCGGGGCACAATACTGAAGTAAACGGTGTGCCTAAATATAGGCGTTCCTCCTTACCACGTTAAACTTCGACCACAATACTCGTTCCCTGGAGGCATGGAACATCAGCTGCATGAATGGAAGGTGGATAAGGTACACTCCAAACGAAAGCTTGCTCAGCGGTACGAAGGCGTTCCAAGAGAGGAACCTGCCCACGAATCCTGCAAATACAACAAGCACAACAACGTCAAATTGAAATCTGCCTAGCGAGAAAAACGCGAAAACAACAACAACAAAAAGAGGTTGTGCACGTTCATTAAGTGAGTGTGTTTAGAGAAACATACAGCGAAAGTTGCCAAAAACTTTATTTTATCAGACAAACGAATCGATACGAAAACAGCTGATGCACTAGTGCACCAGTGCGAGTCATACTGATATGGCTGACAGCAAGCTAGTTGCCACAGTAATTTTAATTATGAAACTTTCGCAAAGTTTTCCTTGTCGTATTCTTGTAAGGAAGATATACACGCCTTCATATGTCGAGAACACGAAAACTTCCTTTGCTCTGTCACCGCGTATGTCGCCTGTTGCAGGCTACTCGAAACGGTAAGCTCGGGATCGAAGAATTTCATTCCAACAGTTTTCATATATTGAGGTTTCACTGCTTCATTACGTAATGATAATTTTTGAAAGGGTTTTGTCCTTGAAGTCGAAGTGTCAGTCAAAATTCTCGTAAAATATCAGCGCTAGTATGAAGTGCAGATGCATAAATACCATAATTTAAGAGCACAGAATCGTCAGAGGTACAGGTGCAAAGAATCGTAGCGTTATAAACAGAGGTATTGAGAGGATAATGGTGATCATAGCAAGTATATCGTCCATGGTATGTGTATAAGTAGGCATATAATATATCTTGCTCTTGATTTCGCCTTTACAAGCTCTCACCTTCGTGTTTGTAAGCAATACGTTTTTGATTGGTTCCCCATTCTAGTCGCTTTTGTCCATTCAGTGGCATTGCCCGAATATTGCATCCCGAAATACCCTTTTCTGTTTTCTCCCTTGTTGTCATTTGGGCCCCGCAGCCTCCTTATTCTTATTTATTGTCAGGCCAAGCTTAAATGTTCAGAACAAATTGGCCTCTCTTCAAGGAACCTCTTCTTTCTAATATTGCTTAAAGATGGCGTGAGCCGACCACTAATTTTGTCTTATTACATAGATAGAACTGGTGCTTGTTGCGCCAAGGGCACGTATTCTATTGGTCCAAATCGGGCGGCTGGTTGCGATGGACATGGGAAAGAAAAATGGATTTGATAAGCACCGACAATAACTCTTCCTTCGAAAACTAATGTAAAAGAACTAAACTGGAGACTTAGCGGTAAGCCCAGCATTAAAGCAGTTCCACTCAGCGTGAGAGCTGCAGGAAGTGCGGAGCTGTGATTCGCCCGTGTTTCCCTTGCGTTGTGCTTGTTGTGCTGTGGTTATGGCGTGTTGTGCTTATGTTGTGGCGCTATTGTTTTGTGCTGTATTGTGTTTACGTGATGTCTTGTATGCTTATGAATGTTATGTTTATCATTTTTTATGTGATATTCTATTTGAGATGTATGAAGCTGGTTACGTGTTTCCTTATTACAACTGTTCTGCGAGTAAACTATGTATTACAGTATTTTGGTGCTAAGGTACGGATTTGAAATGTTACGTTAATGGTCGGTTTCTACTGTCTTGTAACTATTGTTATAGGCGTATATGTTGTATTTATCTGCTCTTGTCTTGTCTTGTGTTCGTACTGTTTTTGTGATTGAACCAAGCTGTAGCAGTGGATTAAGGGCAAGGGAGTGTGCTGTGGATCTAGGGTAACAGCGGGTTCTCGGAAACCAGAGACAAGGACGACGAGTCTATCTATCTATCTATCTATCTATCTATCTATCTATCTATCTATCTATCTATCTATCTATCTATCTATCTATCTATCTATCTATCTATCTATCTATCTATCTATCTATCTATCTATCTTGCTTTAATTCTTTCTTTCATTCCTTCTGTATTTCCCTTCACGTAATGGCTACAATGTAGCAGTGAGCTGAAGCGAAGAGTGTGAGCAGTGGGTCGGGGACTGGATTGGGTCGTCTTTCCCTTCTTGCGTGACAAACGACATGACAAATTAGACGCCGATCACCCGGGCCCCCAAAGGGTTCCACGCTTAAAAACCGTCCAAACTACGAGAGTAGTCTCACCGGCTCGTCCGGAAGAGCAGGCCAGTGTGATCCAAATGAGGAGAACCGACCAAAGGATGCGGTCGAAGAATGCAGCGAAGAGCGTTATGGCTTCTGAGGTGAGGTTCGGATCTCTGTACCACGCGAACTTGGCGAACACAGAGATGAGGCCGCAGCTCACGGCCACACACCAACCGGCAACTTGCATGAGCTGTGCAATAAGTTAGAAAAAAAAGCAATGGATTAGACTACGTGAGTCTCTTTAGTCCCTCAAGTAGTCGATAAATATATAAAATTACGCTGGAAGCTGGAGAAAATTGCGCTTTTCGTCGACACACCCTATCCATCATTGCAGTTTTGTAATTCAAACACAAGGGTTAACATGCTCATCTAACTACTTCCAATGCACCCCTTCCCCGTAGTAGCTCAGCAGTTGAGTTTCGGCTTGCTAAGCTTAGACCTCAAACTTGGCAAGCCAAAACTCTAGCTGCTGAGCTACTATAGGAATGAAACAAGCGGGGGGGTGGGGGCTGTTTGTGCATGGAAGCAGTTAGATGAACGTGTTAAGGAGCCCTTACCCAACTAGTGTATGCTTGTTAGCACTTTTGTGATATCGCTCCGGCTACACCTCACGTGTCCTGAGCCCACAGTGTGTAGATACAATGATTTCAATTGTTTTCTCGCTCCACAAGCAAAACTTACTTTTCCCTTCTCGCGGTTTGCGTGTCGACTTAATTGCGCCAGAGTATTTATCGCGGGATACGAATATCGGCAACCAGAACATGTAACATCCGAATACCTTCGTAATTTTCCTCTCCTTGAAGTCACTCATCAGGAGGAACGTCAGGCATCCGCTGAAGAAGCAGACGGCGTGGTAGTAGGGCCGGGCATAATAGTAGTCGTTGGTTTTCCATATCATGCTGAAAATTCACGATATAAGAACCAAGGTAAGCTTCGGAGACCTTGTAAACATACGCCTGGTCGAGAAAAACTGAATTCTGAAGGCATAAAACTTCCAAAATTACCTGAGCTGGATTGTCAGAAACTCACAACAATAAAGCAACACACACAAGCATGAGTGATGTGGCCTTCAGTAGTATTTGCGAGTAATTTGTCAGTTTCCGATAAATAAGCACCCTTGTAAACGCCGTGCTCTACTGAATCAGGAGCTTGAAATGCAGCAAACAAGCAGAAACATTTTTTTTACTGAACAGCATATTGATGCGCTCAGTGTTTAAAGGAACATCTGACTGCCTCAATGGATGCGTTAGGCACAGTATAGAATAATAGGTTCAGTGGCTCGCTTATTCGATGAGTTTTATGGCGGGCGGATAGGGATTGCAGATACGCTAAAGTACAGGACGGCTCGCAGCCTATACAGTTGACCTCTCAGTCTCAGCATCAGCTTGAAAATTTAGGTTGCACAAGCGTTTTTTTTTTTTTTGCTTAATTTACCGGCCGTTTTAGCTTAGCACCTCGGGTGGCGGCTTGCGGAGCTTTAGGTATTGCAAAAAATAAATAAGAAGAAAGGAAAATCCGTGTACTTATATTCAGCTGCACGTTAAGGATTCAAAGTGGTCAAAATTATTCCGGAGCCGTCCACTACAATATGGGCCTCATATTCAAAGTTGATTTTGGTACACAATAATAATACACCAGTTATTACTGTAATTAAAGCAGCTTAATTGCACAAACGCAAAGGTTCCGCCAGACACTCACTCGACGATAGGTGAGGGGAACACCAGGAACGGGTAGAGACTGTAATGCGCCACCACCCACGTTCCCACGGCACAACCAAGTAGAGAGAGCACAATGAATGCTGCCACAAGCGCCATCTTGTGTCTGCGTAACAACGAGGGGAAAGATGCATTATTCTACAATCTGTATTAGAGCATAGCGTGACAACACGTAGAACCAGGGTACTTGAAAGTACGAATGGTCGATATGACAGCCATGGAGGCCTCTTTCCGCAATGACAAAGCATTTCGTGAGATCGGGGCATGATATGGCACTGAGCTAACGAGACGTAAAAATTCTGCGCAGTTGCTTATCGACTGCTAAGACAATTTTGACTGTTTGCGTTTTGGTCAATTAATAAGTAAGCGTTGCTTAATCGTGATTATTCCTAATATATTATTGCGGTTACAGAGTCTTCAATTGATACTAATTACTATGTACTACGTTACTTAACTCTGACTTAGTCGTAATTATATTTAATTCGGTATTGATGTTAAAGGCCCTGACAGCCGACTTTTTAACGACACTTTTATTTACGGCGCAGAAAAATGCTAACCTTCGGTATTGTTTGCACCTGCCGCGGTGGCTTCCAAAAGTGCGCGGATATATATCGAGCACAATTTTTCGACAGGTCATGATAATTGAATACACGACAACAGATATCATAAAACACTGCCACGGTTCATACACAACACAGGACTTACAGCACACATTTAACACATCACCCCATAAATTATACCTTAAGGGCAAGCCCATTTCGCATAAAAAAAAATTCATATAAGAACCGTCCATGAAAAAGTAGAGCCCACTCTTCAGTAACGGTAAAATGTGATGCGGTTTTGATATCCCCTGTGTTTTCTTAACGTATTTATGTGTTAAAGCAAAATATAATTGCTGAAAAAGAAAGCATTTGTCATTTGATATTCATTATTGGAAGCTGAACGTTCTTGTTCGATTCGGATTCGAAATATCTTACATTCTCACACCTCTAATGATATGACAAGTTTTCTTCAGAGGAGGAGAACCGAGACACTGCAAATGTCACTATAGGATAAACCTGTATGGCCACCTGTTAAAAACTCCTAGAAAAAAAATCCAAAGCATATCCACGGAGTGAATGATGATGAGTGGGCGAAGCTCGGGATGTTCATCGTAGATCGTGCCGAGTTCCGGATTAATTTAGCTAAGGCGCACGCTACGAATCCTTATGGTTCAACTATGCACAAGTGAAATCTCGCACCGGCACTCCATTGCAAGTGAAGATCCAGTGCCTATGTGTATATATATATATATATATATATATATATATATATATATATATATATATATATATATATATATATATATATGGGCGTCCGGTGAACAGTTCTCTAGCGCGGAAATTTAGACCACCTGGGGTTCTTTAACGTGCACTGACAACGCACAGCACACGGGCCTCTGGCATTTTCGCCTCCATCGATAATGCGACCGCCGCCGCGGCCGGGATCGAACCCGCGTTTTTTGGGTGGCAGCCGAGTACCGTAACCACTACACCACCGCGGCGGACAAGAGCGTTTCCATAGTCAACGCGCGCCTTTCGCTCTCTCTGTCTCTCTCTCTCACAAGACAGCAGATGGAAGAGTGAGAGAGCTCGGGCGCCGGGAGGCACGCGCCGAGGGCGAGCGCGAGCCTCCCGGCGGCGCGAGGTGGCTACACACATACTACTACAGACATACTACTACAGAGGAGGGAACGACCCACACCTTGGGTCCGCCGCGGTTGTGTAGTGCTTACGGTACTCGGCTGCCACCCAAAATACGCGGGTTCGATCCCGGCCGCGGCGGTCGCATTTTCGATGGAGGCGAAAATGCCAGAGGCCCGTGTACTGTGCGTTGTCAGTGCACGTTAAAGAACCCCAGGTGGTCTAAATTTGCGGAGCCCTCCACTGCGGCCTTTCTCTCTCCTCTCTCTCTTTCACTGCCTTTCCCCCACCCCCACGGACGCTTAGCCGTGCTCCCTACATGGGCTGCAGAAATTAGCGTCTTTTCCTAACCGAACCACCATCAATCAATCATCATCACACCCTAAGGAGCTTCGCCCCTAAAAGGCGTTACCAGAAGGCGGCCGCATACAGAGGAGCAGCGACACTCGGAAACCATGCCGGAACGGCTGTTTTCCCAACTTGCCGACAGGTAGTGACTCATAAGCTTCATAAACCCCAATAAACTGATATAACGCTTCAGCTAACCTCTTCCGTAGCCACTCAAGCCCTCTTTAACATCAATCAGTGAAAACTGCTGGTCTGCTCGAAGATGGGCAACGATGCACTTAATCTGTGCTCCTCGTAATGTTGCGGCGAGGTGTCACACTTTTTCTCCCACGCTTCCCGTACCTACACTGTAAATGAAAACATACCCAGCTGGGAGGTCCTGCAAGTATACGCCCCCCACAAAGTCCCATGACCGCAGCATACTAGAATTCAACTGCTTGTTGGCGTGTGCAATGCGCACTGCTCGTCATAAACCATCTTTTTGAGACGCTCTAATGTAGTGACGCTAGAAGTGTTCATGAGAGCACTTTTGAACTTTAGAGAAGACACGAGTCTGGCTTCATGGCTATTCGGCAAGCTAGCCTTGAGGCGGGCAAACGAAGCGATGTTTACAACGCAGGAAGTCACGGCGTAATAACAACGCGCGCTGCTTTGCTAGCTTTTACGCCGATTTGTTCTGAAGGGGACACTTCAGTCGAAAGTGCGGCGCTAAACGCTGCTGCATGAAATGGAAGCATTTCCCTCAATTCCCTGTTGTACAGTTTTACCGCAGCTACTGCCCATACGTCGTACTTTGCTTGTGGGAAGAACGTACTTGACTTGCGTTGCACAGACGACTAGAGCTCGCATATGCAGGTAACAAGAGTTACCTTTACACACTGTATCTGAAAGATTTTATGATATGTACTCAGAAAGCAACTTTCTCGAATACCCAGTTCGTGTTGCGGAAATACTTTGGTGGTACTAACCCTCTGAATACCATCAGCGTCAAAAGGGCGACAACGAAGAGCTGGAAGTCACTGGAAAGGTACCACGTGTGCACGAGGAGATCCTGTACCAGATGAAAAAAAAAAAGCTTCAGTTAAGGCGCATGCGACTTCCACAAGTAATAATGGCGGCAACAAGCCTGAAAATATCCTTCTGCTTTTAAGGATTACAATGACCTGCAGCGGCGAGTGTGGCCACGCCACTCGTAGGCATGGCGGCGAGTGTGATTACAATATTAAATTTGTTTCGCTTTACGCTTTGGTATTTCGTATCTTTGCACGCGTGAGAATGCTGCATCTCTTTGATAGTGCTCATAAAATGTACTTTTCCAGGCAATATATCGTTTAGGTGCACCCCACGGCGAAATGGCGTCTCCATCTTCAGTTAAGCGTTCGTCCCTTATAGCTCCTCTGTAAAGGCCAGACTGAATTGCCTTTGCCTTTAAACGTGCTCAGATGCTATGCAACGCTCACAGACCGAAACGTGTGCCAAACCGGACAACTTCGCGTAGGGTCATATGTGCGTATACTCCCCCAACTTCACTGGCAAGGAAATTCTGGGCGAGTATAGTGCTACAAACACTAACTTCCTGTGCAGTTATCTACGGATGAGTTTCGCTGCATATCTACAGTACATGTGCTCCAATTTCCATCATTTCGACCAAACCATACCGCACCATGCGTACACTGAAAAAGGTGTAACAGCTTACCCACGCGGTGTTCCCATAAAAGTTCCTTATCTGCAGAAGCAGTTGCCACCAGTGGTTGGCGACATCGTCGTGGAGCTTCTGGAAGAACGTCTTCGAGTCTGGTCCAGTGACAAATTGCTGGAGCAGGCACAGGCACATGATGACGAAGAAAAGTGGAGCGCAGATCCTGCGAAAACATATAGGCACGAATAGTCAATCGGCCAGTTGTCTACGCAAACGCGTTGTACGTTATAACGTGATCTACACCTCGCATTCACATGAAGGAAGGACCACTTGCCTCGGGAGCTATCAAAAGCTTACTCGACCTTAACGTTTCATTCAAATGCCTTTAATGGCGCTAGACTCTACACTTTTGTTTATTATCTTTGAGTTGGATAGACACTGGGTAAATTCATCCACATGCGCCTTATAGGCCGCATATCGAAAGCGGGTATGAGCCACACGTGACTTATTTATTTATTTATTTATTTATTTATTTATTTATTTATTTATTTCCACGCATGGCTCGGGCAAGCATATGGACAACCTCAGGTCCCGGTACATTCGAATAATCTTAATTATCATAGGGCTGCCTGGCCCTTATCTGCGCTAAACATATGCTGTACTATCGCATCCTTCCTTTGGAACTTCCACCTCCGGCGATTGCCCATTTTTTAAAATGAATTTTCATTGTGTATTATAAGGGATTGGTTGTTTTTTTTTTTATGAACATCTTGAGATTCCTATTTGCTCTAGGCAAACGGAAGGTGCCTCGCATGAAGGTCGCTAAATGCCGCTGTCTTAAAACAGGCTTTGGGGTGCTGTACAGTAACCTCCCTGAACACTTTCAGGAATACTATTTGCGGGATTACATTCAACGCGGTTACGCAGGTAAGTATTTGACCGAGGTGCTTAGCCGCAAAGCTCGAGGACAAGAGTATAGGCTGCCGGACCCCGCGGCCACATTTCGGCAGCGGTGATCAGACAAAACACGGTTAGTAATATAACGTCTTGCGTTTTATGTCCTCGAACCGCGACATGGTTATGAAAGACGCCGTAGTGAAGGCTCCGGAAATTTCGAGCGCCTGGTGTACAGCTGCCATCGCAGCAGAACTCGGCCTCAGCTTTTTATCACAATCTAAGTGCAGCCGATATTTGATCCTGCGATATTCGGATCAGCAGCCGAGTCCGATATCCACTAGACCATGATGGCGGGACCCCACAACACGCTTTTACACTGATTTCGGTGCAAGAACTAACACACCCGCTGGCCAGAATAATGCGGATCCTCCCATCTTTCCATTCCTGGTTATCACATTGTGGTTTTCGCACGTAAATTAGGCAGAATTTAATTTTGAATGTTGACGATAGGCCTAAACAATATTTATAAGGGGGCACTGCGGAAAACATGATCTTTGAGTTGATTTCTTCTCCACGTCGTCTTTTATGACACGACTAGTAAGCGATGAATGTTCTAACTTGGGATAGTTATTCGAGTCGCTAGAGGCAATGAAGGGATCGCCAACGTTATAGGGAATGTCTATATATTGCGGTAAGCAGTTTAACGAATATCATGATCGCCTCCCCTGACCGTCAAAGCTATCATTTTTTTCCTGTGCTCCTTCGAGCACCTCACAATCCCTAGTTAACATCTCTTTAGCAACTGAAGCTCAAGGCAACGCTGCACCATGCTGACGCGCCAGCCCCCAAAGACAAAAATGACAGCATGCCTACTCCGACGGAGAGCGTCCCCGTTGTAGGTATTAACATTAGCAAGCTGTTCGCGATCCTAAACGTAAAGCTCCTTGGACGCTCCGCGATGGTGTTCAAGTGGCTATGACACTCAGCTGCTGATCCGAAGGTCGCGGGACCGAATCCGGGCCGCGGCGGCTACACTTCGATGGAGGCGAAATGTTGAGGCCTGTGTAATGCAGGGGTGTCAGCGCACGTTAAAGAAGCCCACGTGGTCGAAGTTTCCGAATCCCTCCACTTCGGCTTTCTCTGATGATCGTATCGTGGGATTGAAGTGTAAAAATCCAGCAATCAAATCAATGAAAAGCTCATTGAACTTCATTGTGGTGCAGGAAGCGCTATTACTTAACGCTTGCATTGAATCTATCGCGTCGCGACACTTTTAAGTTGTGACGATTGCGCTGTTCCCTAAGTTACCTTTAGGGTAAGTAATGGTATGGTGAGCAATGTGCCAGAAGTGTATGGGCGTTACTTATCTTGTCAACGAGAAGGAGCGCTTACCAGGCACGTTATGGCGCATAAAATCACATTTCTTCCCTTTCTCTGCGCTGTCGTAACGTGTGTAAGTTACTGCCTGCTCCAGTGAAGCGTAATGCGATAGGAGTCGCAAAGAAAAGTCTTCCTGTGGTCTAGAGTGTATCTGACGTACTTACGCGCAACAGTGATGTGTTTGAGCTCGGACTTTTTTCGTAAAAGCTCTACCCTATGTACTTATATTCTCCTACGTGATAAGAAATGATATGAGAGTGTTTCTTACCGCACGAGCCTCTTCACAATGCCAAGAATGAACGGAATGGGCCCACTTCTCGCCCTCCCCGCCGTGAGGCACAGGAAGAATCCACTGCAATGGTGTTTTATGTAAATCGAGTTATCTTGAGCAGCAAATAGAATATATCTGAATTTTAAGAGATCAATACATACAAATGTTGTGGCTACCCATAGTGATATCGAAGACAATATGGGGAACACAAGGGCGTAGCAAAACACACTCAGAAATGTTCATATAAGTACACCGTATCAAATCCAACAGCGGTGATTTTAACAAAGAAACCCACCGATATTTTCCATATTCCGAACCACTAGAAATCATATGCCCATACTTGATTACAGACGCGTTGTTCATTTAATCTAACGCTACGTCACAAAAAATGTAAGATAGAATTATTTTTGGTATCCTCCCGGTTGTTCTAAGGAGACCTGTATGATATGTATTATTATTATTATTATTATTATTATTATTATTATTATTATTATTATTATTATTATTATTGTTGTTGTTGTTGTTGTTGTTGTTGTTGTTGTTGTTGTTGTTGTTGTTGTTGTTGTTGTTGTTGTTGTTGTTTCACTCGTACATATGAACCCACAGTACACAAAAGAAAAAAGGAAGGAGCAAGATGAAAGCCACTGCCGAGTGAAGCAAAGGTCTGCCTGCTCTTTCAGGAGAAACGTGCAAATAAAAAGGAGCGAAGTTAGGAGGAGGCAGACAGAAGGGCATCAAATTACTCTAAAAAGGACTTGTTATAAGTTTTTGTAATGCCGCACTGCTGTTGTTTCGTTGAGTATCTCAGAAAGATACGCACGGGTCAGTTTCGGGCAGGAAAAAGATGCCTTGGTTTATTCAGTACTCGTATTTAAAGGTAATGAGGGGAATAGTGTTGAAAAAGAGTACAAAATGTGCACGGCGATAAGCGCCGGCGTCGAGTGAATCGTTGCAGCCTTTGATTACTATATCGATACACCTGTCGCTGGCATTGGGAGCGCAAACCTTTCCTGGCCGCAGAGCACAGACTGTCGAAACAGACGAAGACCTACGCTGCCATTCTCGCTCCTTTACGACATGATTGAGCAGGTGTGTTCGACTGACCTGAGAAAAAAGAACGTGTCCACACTGCTGGCTCCCGCGGTGGCGAACATATGGGTCCACTCGTCAGAAGCGATGAACATGTTCACTAGGCGTGCTGAAGAAGTAAAAAAAAAAGAAAGAAAAAGGCAGCAATGACAGTTCTTTATGACGCCCATTATGCTACCCGTTTTACTGATTTAAGGAAATAACCACAACATTGGCCACCGCCGGTTGTGCTTAACAAAGAATTCGTCGGCTTCTTCACTGGCACTATGAAAAGCTTCTAGACGAGCACATCTACTTTATTTCGTTGATGTAACGCGTAGGATTCATATTATTTGCAAAACTTTGCTCATGTAGTCTGGATTTGTGTGCATCAACAACAGGCATGCATATACACTCTCGATAACTTCAGAAACAATAGAAGCAGCCAGGAGAGACGCCCTCTCTCTCATATCGCTCATTTGCCGGAGCATGTATGTGCCACCACCATTTCCAGTGTGAAGGGCTGCCAACGGTGCATTCTTGCTGCACCCGCAAACTTACATATAACGTGATGGACGCTGCGTGCCAGCTGTTTGATGGCTTCTATAGCTGTATTTTAGTTATTTGCTGAGTTTCCGGCTGACGAACAAAAATTCTACATAAAAAAAGGCGTTTAGCTTTATAAACAGTCAGTCGAATAATGGGAGTGTCTTCCAGAAGTGAACTCTGAGAACAATGAAACCTGCGTTTCCCGAAAAATAAGTACGGTTATCCTGATGCTTGCAAGAGCCGTCGTGGAAGCTCCGCTACTATACTGAGGATGCCAGCCCCTTCCTTAACCATACGCCAGCAATCAGCTTGAGCGGTTCCGGCGTCGAATGAACAACACATTAAGAAGCGTAGTCATGTTTGTTACAGCGGCTATCATGCGTCCCTATATCGCAGTCCACGGCTTTTCGGTCATCCACGTACACTGCGAACGAGCTGCTGAGTTTGTCCATAGATTTTTCTTGCGTTTACAAATTTCGGGTTACCGGAGAAGTATTGGTGACGCAGAGTTTGGTGGCACAGAGCTTACCCAGAGACGTGCAAAGTATCATTGCAGCGGTGCGACGTCTCTGCTAACTGCTCGAGCAAAACACTGGTCGTTAGATAATTGTTAACTCGATGTGCCTTTATTTTTTTTTCTAGGAGAACACGTACGCGACCCGAAAGAGACTATGTGTTTGTTTGTTTGATTTGATTTTCATTGTGTTCTTTTATGCTAGTTTACAGGAAAGATGTATACGTGGATTCGCTGTATTTATATCATCGTTTTTGTTTCTTCCCTCAAAGCTGTCCTGTACATTCTTTATTGCACATTGCATTGGACAGGCCACTGGCCACTTTAGGCTATCGGTCCAAATAATCATTGTATCTTCATTATAGTATATCATGAAAATAAAGTTCTACTGATTGAGCGCGATATATGTCTGATATAGTTACGCGAGAAGCCTCAAGATGCCGCTACCAGTCCAGCTACCGCCGTAAACGGCTCCGGCAATCCGGTACACGTCTACGGAAGTCTACGGAAAAACGATAAATTAGAAGGGTACTAATTTGGACTACTTGGTAGCAATTGACAGTAAAGACCGTTTGTGCACCGCCCAAAAACAGAGGTCATTGTGCGTGCAGTTTGTCAGTGTCCTTTGTTCTAAGCGGGGCGTAAATAGCCTTACTAGTGAAACTACAGAACTGCACTGTAGCAAACTTTCGTTTTGTGCGCCTTTAAATTGCAGAGGCAATACTTGTGAACGTTACCATTCTTGCATGAAATCATCACGGAGTCAAAATAGTATGGCATAGCCACGATGAAAGTGAGCTTCGTACACACGTCATCTGTAGCGTGTCCATGTTATAACTTTAACTTACGGCCAGACTAGCGAAACTCTAAAATTTGCAGCGCAAAGCTAGTGCATATGCAAATATACACGGCGCAGCGTATTGACTCTCTGTCTCAGTTTTTTTTTTTTTTTCCGGGGCCATTGTATGTTGCATTCCATTCCTCGGCTGGTATAACTTGTCTTTGAACAAGAATCATTTCATTTCACCTACTTTAGCATCACTACTGATCATATGGCTAGAAAGCTAAAGGAAGGCCGGTCTCGGCAGGCCGTCGACTTAGTTGGCGGACATCCATTATAAGGAATATTATCTGTACAGACACGCAAAGAAGATAGCAGAAATTATATTCAGTTTCTCTCTTTTCTTTTGGTTTCGTCCACTTCTACGCATCTAATTTTTGTGGCTTACTCTTTCCTCAGTATTTCCACAGCAACCTCACTACAATCGAAAACAACACTCGTTGAAGCACTGCCTTAAAACGTCTAGTAAAAGAGGGCTCAATGATGCAACGACTTATGACGTGCCGTAAAATGTACTAATTTACGCAGTGCCTTAAGGTGTCCGGTAAAAGAATAATTATTTACGCAGTGTCCTAATATGTGCGGTTAGCTAGATGCACCTATAACTCAATAACTGCATCATAAGTGAATGACCGGCCGGTACTTACACCAAGTGTCCGCCGTAGTCGTGTAAAAGTGTCCCACTACGATGTGGATGATGCACAGGAATCGTATGCCGTGAAGAAACTGCAAGGCATGCTGGTCGGGACGAGCCTTGTCGGCCACCTTGAGCAGGTCGTGTGTGTTTGAAGTCAACGAGAATGCCATCAGACATTGCAGATGTACACCTGAAAAGTTGGGCCATTTATCAAGCTTTATAAGCTGATACTTTTCTTCTTCGCCTTTATACCGTCCAGCTTTTCTCTTTTGTGAAGGTGTCAGCATAGCATTAATGATTTTCACCGCTAGAAGCCTATGCCGTAACAAGAGTGCGGAATACGTGCTGGCCCTCCCCGATTGGTCAATGCTGCCTTTCAGGGCAAGGTTGACCAATCAGGAGCGGGGGTTTGTCAGAGATTGGTCAGTCCTACCTGTCAAGGCAGAATTGACCAAATTGGGAGGACCAGCACGAAAGAGCATTCCGTGGTACTGTAGAGGTCCCGTGATTTGGACGCCAGGAGTTGCGCTTGCAAGGCTGCGATGCGCCAGAGCGCTGAAATATTGCGATTTAAGCGTGTTCTAATAATTTGAAGCGCCTTATTACGGCATACTGCTTTACAACCAAATATGTGTTTTAGCAGGTCAAAATTCATGACCCGTATTCACAAAAGCATCTTACTATAAATAAAAGATTGGAAAAGAAAATATCAGCCAATGACGATACCGGACATATGATTACAGAAGCCGACCGACCAATGAAAAAAAGTAGTTACGAAAGAGCAGTTTTATGAATTCGGCCCTTGATTTTCAGTTTGTCAAGGGACGAAACGTCAAGCGCCGGCTAGCAAGCTCGAGCCATGAAGATGAGCAAGGTATGGTGAACAACGCCAAGCCGTCAGCACTGGCTAATGGTATCTTGGAGTAGGGAGGCCGTTCACCTCATAGGATTGTTCCTTACGCTCTTTGTTCCAAATAAACTTTACAACTTTTTGTAGAAGTAACAGCTAGATAAGAGGGCTAGTGAAAAATCCGCTTGTGAAAAGCTTGAATTTGACTGGGACACGGGACTAGTTGTGAGTTCATCTTACGTGGCGACGGAAGTGGTTACTGTGCCGTAAACGAGTTAAAATTTGGCGGGCACGTGTCACTAGTTATGCGAGACAGCTGTTCCAGGTAGGTTGCTAGGTGACGCGACACGCAGCTGGGCGAATCTTCCGTAGACGACACACGGCTTCGCTGACAAACAAGTGTAGCGCTATAGCTGTGGTTCTTGCATATAACGGAGTATGCTGATAACCTCAAGAAAACTAACTCACGAACACGTAAAAAAAGGAGAACGATGCCGTGAACTCCCAGGTATGGTTACCCACTTACACTGCTTCAGGTGTTGTTTTGGCCGGATCTTCAGAACATAGTCGACTGTCGTAGCCGTCAGGATGATGACTAAGATGACACCAAGAAAGACCCTGAAGATGAAACAGAAACACCCTTATTTCATATACTGAATTAAATCACGAAATTTCGGGTGTTCATTTTCAATAACCGCTCATCGATTACGGGTTTCCATATTTTGTACAAAAAGGTCAGTATCCCACTCAAAAGTGGCAAAAGGTCGCTAAAAAGTGGCGCTACCTTGAACACATTCAGCAATGCCACCGATTAAGAACAACCAATTTTTCTCGAAACGACGCCCGAAAGCATACGGTGGCCACAGGAAAAATTTCTCCTGCATGCAGGGCGCGTTGTAAGCAAGTAAGGCCATAGTTTTCCAGTTCAATATTGCTGAGGAACATGCTGTCCACAGATGCACACAATATGGTAGGTACCCAGGGAAAGGATAGGAGCCCTAACGAGTCTTTCAGAGCATTCTGAAGGTTAAGCCCACTGATCCCCACACGCTGTACTTTTCACTGCATGATGATTTTCCCTTGAAACTCACTTTAGTCGAGGGCCTCGGCCTGCCACTCTAAACTGCAGGAGCGATACTAGAAATTCCCCTTTCATCTGTGAGGCCATTAATTTTCACTATAACAAAGAGCGCAGAGAGAAATAGTACTATATGCGACTTACACTATGCCAATTTGTGTAGTGGTCCATGGCTCCGGTTCCGCTGTTACGCAGTTCGACACGTCGACAATCACCTGAGGTGGCTTCACTGCCGTGAGAAAGCAGGATTAGGATTTCAATTTTATGCCATAGCCTCGTTAACAAGAATAGCGCTGTACTTGTCCTTGTTGACATAGCAGGAAGTTCACCATATCCACCGTACCTGAGTCAATGATAGCTTGCAAGTCGGCTTGGCTGCATTCATCCGTGAAGCATATCCCAAGGCGCACTAAGGGTACTTCTTTGTATGCGAAGTACTCCTTAAAGAATAGTAACTGGAACGAAACAGTGTCGCGTGATGAGTCAGAACACAGCACCAATAGTTGATGCGAAGAGCGTCGGGACGAATACGTCCTCCCTGTTGCATTCTAGTGTACGGGGCACATCTCGAAGAATATGCTAATTTCCTTCTCACCTTCTTATGTTTTTCTTTTTCCTATGAACGTGTCGCACACACCAGTTACCATTTGCGGAACACCTCCAAAATCACCAGAAAGAGTTATGCGCCTCCAGAATGTTGCGGCGCCCGCGCAACAATACAGAAAAAAAAGTACTTGTTATTGCGCCATATTGCGGTAGGCACAAAGCGTGCAGTCACAGCCGCACGGACCGTTTTAAAAGTGACATGGCTGGCGCTGTCGAATTATGAGTCGAAAGACTGATTCAAGCACGTATGTCTGGACTATTTGGTAATACAAAGCGTAGTAGAATGAGCAGTGAGGGTAACGAAAAAAAAGATATATATATATATACATATATATATATATATATATATATATATATATATATATATATATATATATATATATATATATATATATATATATATATATATATAACAGAATTGACGATGCGCCTCTTAGAGAACGACGGTTTATGAAGTCAACGTTTCGCTCGGAGCCCGACCTTGAAAAAGGTCGGGCCCCGACCGAAACGTTGACTTCATAAACCGTCGTTCTCTAAGAGGCGCATCGTCAATTCTGTTATAAACTAGCGGCAACCCAAGCTATTTTTGCATATACAGTCCGTATACATATATATATATATATATATATATATATATATATATATATATATATATATATATATATATATCTGCTGACTACAAGCGCTACCACGTGTATCCAGAGCCCCTGCCACCCTCCGCTCTTTTATTTCCTGTCTATTGCGCGTCACGTTGCTGAATATCCATCATCAACCAACCCGGAATTCTGCCTTTGGAGAATGTTTGAATAAGCACCAGCGCCGTATCATGAGCAGGAGTAAGGAACACATTCACCAGAGGACTCTTTATCGAGACTGGAAGAGCGAAGATTGTACTTGAGCGCTTCTGAATAGGGAGAAATGCTTGCATTAACATTTGTGTAACTCAAAAGAAACGATGTGGATATTGCCGGTAACGGTTACACGATCATGAAATCAGCCGTCGACCGGGTCCATCCTCCTGTCTACGTAATCGGACCCCTAGCCTCGGCAACTGATACCGTGAGAAGGAGAGCGAGCTATTTCAAGCCACTTTCGAATCAACATATGGAATTCCGTGCTTCGTGAAGTGCAACAACATTTCCCTCACGATTCCACTGGAGCTTTGACTACTTATCGGCAGCGTTTTGTGAGAATGTTCAGAAAGTGTTGCAGGGTGCCTTTAACATTTAAAGTAAGCTTTAATCTATCCGACCGTTACTGCACATTCCCCTTCTTCCTTTCTTTCTGCACCTCCACTGCCTAAAATATGGCTACATAAATGGCATTCTCCTATGCACCATTCGACAAAACTTCTGCACGAAATTTATTGTCTATGCTGGCAGAGTGTTTCTCATAGTCTCTGGCAAAAAGCAACGGAAGCTGACTCTGAGAAACGTTAGATGCAGCATCCTCGCGTGGTTCTATATATGGGAGGAAATTATAACGCCTTGTGGAGAAGCAGACGTGCCAACGTTTTAAATCCCCTGACAGCGACGCTGTTACGTGCAATGTAGTAGAGATACCCTTGTCGTGTGGTAAGCATTACGTAGGGCGAACTGGGCGGCGCCTCAGTGTTAGGCTGGATGAGCACGAATACAATGTCAAAGGGGGTGGCGGTAGTTGGTTAACAGCGCATCGCGGCATTTCTGGGCGTTTTGCTCTCTTGCGTGGATGTTCCACTGTAAGCGAGCCTCAAAATGATACCACGCGCCTGATTAATCCATCAGCCACTATACGTTATAGTATAATAATAATTGATGGTCTTGTACGTGCCAAAACCAGCTATGGTTATGATGCACGTTCCCACGGGACGGCGCCGGAGTAACTTTCACGACCTGAGATTCTTTCATGCGCACTTAAACATCACTACATGAACTTTTTTTTTTACATTTCGACCCCATGAAAATTAAGCCACCGTGACAGGGATTCGATTTTGCGACCTCGGGTTCCTCAAGCCAACACCTAGCCGGTAAGCGGCGACAGCGTGTCGCCATACATATGCCAGAGACTTGTGTTAGAATGCCTTCATTAACATTAGCTAGATAGCAAGTATCATTCTTTGATGCCTCCACGTGTGCGAAAGCCTTAGTGTCTACATTTTCTTTGTATGTTGTTGTTGTTGTTGTTGCCTCTATAATTGGCTTGTATGTATTTGTGTTGCGGACTTCAATGAAGCGTTGTTGATAGTGCTTATGTATTATGTCCCTTCGCGCCCCACCTCTGTGAAAAGAAAAGAAAGAAAGGAAGTTCCGCGCTTGACACTGTGAAACCGACAAGGCCAGCAGCCCGCCCTACATAGCTTGTTCAAAAGATGTACATCTGCATCTGCACCTTGAATGTGGCTTCGAGGGTACTTGAACCTCCTTCATCAGCCATTACAGAGAGAATGTAGCTACCACTTCTGAGTTCCAGGCTTGTGTCATGAAATAGGCCACATTATCGCACCACTTCCGCCAAGATGATGTTACGCCAACGTGCTTAACTAAACATTTTTACGAGGTTAGAGACATAACGGCAAAGGTATAACAGCATCCATGAGGTCGAGTGTCGGCAACTTCATTACGGTCGGCCTACTTCGGTTACATCTCATCTTCTTCTCAAATTTTGGAAACAGGTGACAAATAATATAAGCATAAAGTGCAGAAAACAAGAATCATTGAAGTCACTCTTACCCTGGGGTGAAAGAGATCCGACATGGTGTCGATTTTTGACATCAAAGCGTCGCTGTCCTTCACGTAGAAAAGGAGGTTGCAATACTGGCCACGCATGCGCACATTCCCCTGCTGATCGCGCTGCACTGTATTGAGGCACTCGTCGAACGCTCCCATGTCTACACGTGAGCCCTGCAACAGGCCGCTCGGGTACTTTCCAGTTGCGTCGAACACTGCATCGAAGACGTGAAATCTTTGTTAGGTGTTGCCCTCGCTGGCGCCATAGCAAGAATCTGGAATTTCTAGTTCTAACTGATGATCACACTGGGTCGCTCTCAGTCAGACTGCAGGATGCTTTGTCTCACGCCGAGACTTTCTCGAAAAAGTTAGCAATTCTTGCAGCGGATGGTACAAACAAGAAAAAAAAAAGATGTCGCATCACCATAGCAAGCTCATAAGTTCTCCTACACAAAATGCATCACAAAGTGGTGGCGTCATCACACAACATCATGGAGACATGATGATGTCAGAACGTAATGTTACCTTACCACCCCAAGAAAAAAATCTCCATTGCATATAAACTTTCTTATCAAATATTGCTTGACAGTCAGGTTCAGTTCCGGCAAAAATTCTGGTTCGGGAGCGGTTTTCGTCTGTGCCTCGATGCCCTGTATGGTTAAAGTACACGGTGTAACGTTCTGTCCTGTGACATATGCTCTCACGACTCCGCAAATTTATTGACAAGAGCTGAACCACTTCCTCTTAAATTGCTATATTCTCAAAGCACTGCAAACAAATCACGCTCAAATTCATTATTGCGGTGTTGATTATATTGCAGCACCTGCATGACAACTATCAAGTAATGTGCATTATGGAGGAGCACCGCCGTAGGACACGTTTGCAGACCCATGTAAAGATAAATTCCGAAGGAATACAGGACCAGTATTCACAACATCTTAAGCTAAAAATGTTCCAATGGTTATATTTCAGTCAATTAACCCTGATGCCGGACATATCATTAACAAAGCCAGCCGGCCATTGGCGAAAAGCACTTATGAAAGAAAACATTTGTGAATGCGGCCCAGAAGTAGCGTGCATGAATGAATATGTCGTTAACTCTCACACCCATCTATCCCAACACTATACCTCGTTTGGTAAAGTGAACCAGTCTTTATCGGGCCAACACTGAACGTGGTTACCCATACCGAGTGCCTCCCGTTTGCGGCATTTGAACACGGCGTCGAAAGTGGTAGACGTGATTACGCCTTTCGAGCACATGTGCACTGGAGCGTCGCACATTCGTGGCTTCGTGCAATATGCGTGGCTATACGCGGAGAAAGAGATCGAAAATACTTGCACATAGCAACCGCGAGAGCGCTTGCAAAATTACATAGCTACGCAACTATCCCGGCACGCCGAAAGCATCGATAATTAGCTGTACCTCAGTAATTACTTTCTATTCTGCTTAAGGTGTCTCGCCTAATTAACTGAAAGAAAGAGAAAATCTCTTCAAATTGCGCTACCACATCTCTGTGAGGTCGGGCCACCGCTGTGTCTTCTGCGCGCGCTGAATTTACATGTGCTTTCACTAAACTGTGTCCATGCGCGGGCGCCTGATCTGCATTTACGTGAGAGCGCCCCTTGAGCGCAGGAATTGAGCGGTGAAGTTCACATTGTTGTTGTTCATTTTGCTGCCCTTCGTCAGTGCGTATCAATTCTGACATCGCCGGATTATGAACCTGCTCTCTTTACCTCTGTTCAATCCACTTGTCTTTACTGCTCTTTCGCTAAAACAACTTTCTGTCGCATACATGCACGGTGATCACACTGGAATTATGCGCAACTGTGCCAATTGTTCGGCAACCTGATTAGAATAACTATCCGTGATTTGTAACTGTACTGGGAGCGACGATCCATCAGAGGCATAGATCGAATTAAAAGAAATATCAGTGCTAGAGTGGGCACCCTACATGAAAGCAAAATAACGGAGAGTCACTAAGTATCCGCAACCTAACAAGGTACCTCGTTATCTTGCTGAAGATGTGACCGTTTCGCGTGCAATTGTGATTCGCCATGCATTCCCTGTAGTCGTCCCGTACATTTGCTCTCTTTTACAGGGTAAACTGTTATGGGCTAGTGGCAGCGACCGACTTTTTCGGCAGTGGTGTCCGTCGCCGCCACCATGAAAAAACAGTGCCGTAATGGGCTCACACTTAATACGAAAAATAACATTCTTTTCATTACCCCTCAATAGAAGGACATTTTACGAAGAAGTGTAGTGATCGTACTGGCATAAACAATTCTCCAATACGCAAGGACACCATCCTAGCTTGTCTGAAACGCCGTTTCAGACTAGCTTGTTTCAAATACACCGAAGCGATCTATGCATAGTTAATGACAATTGACTCTCAGAGCACTTACTACTGTATATTCACTTCAAATCGCTCACATCTTCGTCTCACACTGTCCTACGCCTTCGAGAGCTAGAACTGCTCCACCTAAAGAACTGCGCTGTCCACTATCATCTTGGGAAACAGCTTACACGAACTCTGTTGGAAACCCCAGATTCGTCGATCCCCATAATCCGTAAAAACCACCATCATAACGATGTGTCCTGTACGCGCATGGTGATAGGGACATCGTGAATGATGTTGCCTGCCTCGCAGTATGCGCATTTAATAACGCTTAAACAGGGTCGGTCCTCCCCCCTGCGCCTGTGTACATTTGGGTAGCCATGAGGGCGATGAAAAAAAAAAAAGAGAGCAGCAATTTATAACAACAGCTGAATACGGAAGCTGTCTTCTGTAGTTCGGTGAAGACATCTACTATCCGCATCTACTGTAACTTCCTGTGCACTTTCCGTCGCCATAAACAGTAGTAAAATGGAAGCAGATGCATGAGGGCTGGCCGGGTTCACCCGAATTAACTGCGCATTCAGAGAGGCAAACAGCGTCATCCACCATGCGTACCACAAGCACCAACGTTTGTGATAGTGGTTCTGGTGGATAATAGTGATGGGCGAAGGCGGGATCTGGGATATGGAAGCCCATCAGCAGGCATAAAAGAAATGGACTCGCCACCGAAACGGGAACGCTACTCGACTCCGACCGCGACGACCGACTCGCACCGAGGAGCCACTCATGTGCCTTCGTAAGTGCGATGTAGGAAGCATATATTACACGTCTTCCAGAAAGGCACCCGTTAACATGTGTGGCACCTGTAGATGTAAGAAGTATGTCAGCATACCGCAATTTTTAAAGCACATGCTGTATAACCAGCCTTGAGGAAGCTTAAAGGAGTACTGACACGATTTTGCAGCGGCTCAAAATGTACATTTTTCGTTTTGTAGCCATGTATTGTTAACGCCCTCCGCGCACGGAAACTAGGAAACAGGTATAAAGTATTTTAGTTTGGTTTTAAAGTTTTCGTCGCCCCGCACTGCAAGCCAGCCCCAGCGCAATGGACACTACGATGACTAATGAGCACAGTCTATTAAATATCGCCGAAATCGCTGTCAGAGTCACTGGACGACCGTGAAATTGTCGTTGTTTGCGTGCCCCCCGTGTAATTGACCACAGACGACAGAGTTACAGCGACTCTATCAGGAATTGCTGTCCCTACGTGACTCAGACATACGTCCGACTATGTTGACACGTCACTAGGAAACCGCCCCCTCGAAATCGAAACCGCAAGTGGGCCTTTAAGGAAGCCGTATTAAAAACATATTCATTGCCTTGCGAGGCACCATGATACTTTTCTAGGGTTCTTCACGCCGGCGCTTTCATTTACAGCAATAATAGGAGAATGTAAAAAATTCGTGTCAGTACTCCTTTAAGAGCGAATTGTTTCCTATGGAGCTTGCTATAGACACTGCGCTTTGTTCGTTTCTTACATGCTTTCTAATGCGTAAAAAATTCGTAAAATGTCGCATGAACGGATCTTTGATAACGCTGCAAAACAAAGAATGTCGCTAATGGTCTAGGGACGTTCCCTGCAATCCATCGTTTTCAACGACCTCCTCACCACTTCTAGCCGTTATGTGCCACCATTCGTCTGCTCTCTTTTGGGTGTAAAAAAGTATATCATTCACACACTCACGTCTTAGAGCCCAGGGCTCGAGGTTTCTGAAGCCATGCAATGTTCGCAGAAGTCCTACTTTGCATTCGGCCCGCAAGTCAGCTTGGAACAGATTCATCTTCAGAGACTTCGGCATTACGTTGAACCCATGCTCTAAAGAATCACGTAATGCTTGCGCATAGTCAAAATTCCTCCAATTGTCCGTATACGCATTTCGCATCTCTTCAGTGTTTTTCACTGCTGTATCCAAGTTCTCGGTCCTTGTGGCGTTGGCAGTGTGCTGAGCCACCGATCCAATAACCTTCAGGAGTAGCATCGGCAAATACAGCTTCGCTTCTTTCATTTTTAAAACTGTTATTTTGTATTGCAAATTTTTCAATGGATGGAAACGACGCCAATGCAGAAGTGCTCAGAGCTTGGAAAACTTACACGGCCACATCATTGCAACAACCCTTCTGCTCTTTGTTCAATCGACGGTGGACGGGCATAGGGGCATAATAAATTTGGTACATTCGGCCTGCACAATTCACAAATAAATCAGCAGTCGAGCCGCAGTCGAGCTGCAATACACAGAAGATGTATTCCTATGTCGACGACTACTTCTACATCGTACAATCTACGTCCGTGGAAGCTTCTATCACCCGCCTCTGCTCAGTCGACGGCCAATACAGTTCATTGTTGAACTGAAAGAACACCGCTGCTTGCCTTTCGTCTGTCAGCTCCTGGGAAAGCCGGATGGCTCACTGCACTTCTAGGTATGCCAGAAACCAGTGAGCATCGTTCGATATCTCAACGCTGATTTCAACCACCCTGTACACCATTATGAAGCTGCAGGAACAGTGATCTTGCCTTGGGCTGAGAAGGTTCGCTGTTCGAAGGCTGAGCAATAGAAGGAAGATGAGGAGGAACAGGTGCGACTTACGAAAGAACAGCCACCCGAAAGCCTTCTTTCAAGGGACCGCCGCTATACCACGGCTGCATGTTCTGTACCCCTCCCCGAAGCAGCCGCGCGCCGTCTCGCAAGTCTAGAAGTGTGGTTCTAGCTTTATCAGAGGTGTGAGCAAGCCGCTTTCACGCCTGCTGTCGACGTAAGGGATTACGACTCACAGCGGAACGCTTCCTACTGTGTCCGAAGGACAGGGCCGGCGAAATAGAGAGCTTAATGGGCTGTTTACGCCGTGACGCTTTCCGAGTGCGGCGCCTCATACATAAAGAAAACGAAGAGTTTCCCCAAAAGGCAGCGTCAACAAGGGGAGGACATACGGATTGTTGGCCAAGCCCCACGAGGTCCATGACTACAGCATCTTTGTTGACAGTTCTCGCATCATTGACTTCGAGACAACCGCCGTAAACCGCTGTTAGTGGATTCGTGGCACATACAGCCTATACTAGAAAAAAGACGGCTTACAGGGGTGCTGCTGCGTATATTCAACGGTCCTAACCACTTGTCATAAAAAAAAATGGCACCTTGACGACCGCTGCCCGTACGGTAAGGAAGCTCTTGGTAGTGTAAACAGATTCCAAGAAAGAAGGAGAAACCGCTGTATTTACATACACTGGTCCCACTGGTCCCACTTGAGCATTCGACCAAACGTGTCTAGCTCAAACGTTGGGGTTACTGAACGCAAAAAGTTCATTTTAGGTAAGGTGTGTTTGATGCCCTTTAAATACGAAGTATAGAACCTGTAGCGTTGACATCCATAAATTGCGATCCGCTCGACTTCGCTAAGAGCGCTAAAGAAAACAAAGATGATTCCAACGAGTGTTTCATTACTCTTGCATTCCTTCTATTCCATCTGTTAGTCTGACTACTGAACCGTTCAGTTTTTTTTTGCTTCTTATTCTTCTTGCCTTAATAACTCCTCACAGAGCCCTAGATTTACTGACTACTGCCGCCCGATTCATGG
The DNA here is from genome assembly GCA_013339685.2 of Hyalomma asiaticum. Lineage (NCBI taxonomy): Eukaryota > Metazoa > Arthropoda > Arachnida > Ixodida > Ixodidae > Hyalomma > Hyalomma asiaticum. The sequence continues at coordinate 77,256,772 of CM023484.1, forward strand.
CCTATCCCCCTCGGTGGGTGAGCGCCATAAAAAAGGTTCATTATCATCGTCATTATCGTCATCATACCCCAGTCCTGGTCTACGCGCTGTCACCTGTATCACACAGCTGTATCTGAATTGATCAAACGGCTTTCTCTCGAACAAACTTAATTTTTTTAGTTATTCACGCCTCGCAAAAGATCATTCTCGACGTGTTGGCGGCTGCCCTGTAAAATTAACGCAAGCGACAACTAACAAGTCGTGGCATAGCCCACACTCTGGAGAATCCGCGTTAAGCCAAGAAGTCGTGTATGAGCTGCTATTTCCATATATTTGGTGTTGCGCTATGCGTTACGAGGTAGGTCTATGCCTGCGGAAACTCAGCAGCCACGTGCGTTACTATGGCTTAATAAGAACGACGACTGCTTCACTGTAACGCCAGAGGGCAGCTTATGGTGCAATGTAACATTCAAGCGTTATGAGGAGCATCGACGTCTTATTGTAAGTTGAGTAGCCGCTTGCGCTACGTGGATCTACCAGGCACGACGACTCGCTGTGACGCATAGGAGGTAACGTATAGTCCGATGCAACATCGGCATTTCCTCTCAGTACGTTCTTGCCAACTCGAGCAACGCTAGACGACTAGTCGCATATTCATGCCACGTTAGCCAAATATATGTATACATTCTATTCACGTTTCAAGAACCGCGGAGCGGAATAAAAAAAACTCGCAGATCCTACTGCAGTGGGAATCATGGCAATGCGAAGCACGCATCGAGAACGTAAAATGGATCTCCATTGTTGTCTTGCTATATCGATTTTGGTACATATAAAGCTAAGGAAACGGCCGCAAGAGCACCAAGACTGTGGCACGTAACTTTTGCTGATCATGACATGCATGTCATTTATGTTCGTCATGCAGTCATGTTGTTGCATAACAATTTTCGTATACATCCCATTAACGAAACGGCCAGGAGAGCACAAATGCGTTGGCGGATAGATAGATAGATAGATAGATAGATAGATAGATAGATAGATAGATAGATAGATAGATAGATAGATAGATAGATAGATAGATAGATAGATAGATAGATACGCTCAAGGTCACCGAAGTTCGCTAACAAATGCTTCGCATTTAAAAGGAAGGTCGCGCAGTCAAGAGAAATCTAGAACCTACCTACGTACAGGTAATCCGACCGCTACAGGTTTGGAGATGCGGGCCTCTGCTCATCACTTGTGCAAGCCTGCTATCCTAACTCAGTTTTTTTTCTGCTTGCAAATGCTGTAGAGCAGGGTTAAAGATATGGTCTGCACAGACAAGACTAATGCCGCTAGCAGCCTATAGAAAAATATCGTACAGACAACAGGTCATCGAGGAATGTGGTGGTAATGTACCATAGCTCATGTCTTCATCGAGATCACGTAAAACCAGCAAAAGAAGGAGCTGACCTGCGACGTACTATTAACCCGCCTATCATCGAAAGCAATGTTGCGATCGGCCCATTAAATACAAAAGTAACAAACTTGTCTTGCAGCCTCAACACATATGTACACTAGTGGGTACACACAAATCCGGCAGGTCCACTGCAGCGATGACAATATCGTAACACAGCTCATGGAAGTAACATTAAAAAACATCGCTTAATAAAAAATGGACAGCGCAATCCGTAGTTACAATGCCCCAGTGCACTCTGCACCATAACTTATTAAATCTCTGCAATATCCCGCACATTCCTCGCGCCACGTCCATCAGCTAGATCGCACTATTGCAAGAACGGCAATGTACACTGTGACCAATCCTCTCAGCTAACATCAAGACCATGAATTGGCACAAACAACTACATTCATCACGAATACCTGTCACTGCAGCTATAGACTATGACAGCAACGTTTTGCAAAAGACTGCCATTACGAAGTATACTTTATATTTCTCATGCTTTTGTAAGAGACAAAGTAAGTACTTATCGCCGCTTGAAAGAGGGCAGCCTTTATAAACTTTGGCGCTTACAACCTTCCGAATTGTGTGACAAACTCCATATTTTTCTTCGAGAACAGCCAGACAGCGTTGCTGTTATTTTAAGGGCCAGCGACTTCTATGTGAAGCTACAACCGGGCCCTGTATTAGCTTTTTACGGCATTGAATGTACTTTCATGCAAAAGAAAAGTTTTTGAAAACAAGCATGTTTTCTCAGAACTCACGTCTCAAAGCCCAAGGCTCGAAGTTGATGAAGCCGCGCAGTGCTCGCAGAAGTCCCACTTGACACTCGGGGCGCACGTCGGCTTGGAGCAGCTTTTTCTTTAGGGAGCTTGGCATGCTCCTGAACCCTTGCTGTAAGCCATCACGAAGCATTTGCACGTAATCAACACTGTCCCAGTTGTCGGCAGTAGTGTTTCCTATCTCCGCACTGTCTCGCACAGCACTCTCCAAGCGGTCACTCCATGTCGCGTTGACGCTATTCCGAGCCGTCGATGTCACAGCCGTCAGCAGGAGCAGCAAACAAAACGCCGTCTCTTTCATATTGAATACCTTCTTTTTGACAGACGAAGTGAAGCTTTCTTGATTCGGTAGTCCTCGCACTTTTACAAGCCTTCTGCGCAATTTGTACTTTAAAACAGTCTCGGCGTTGTTTTCTTCGCTTATAGAAGCAGCGACGCAGTTACGTGTTACGCTATAATACATTCATCCACCATGAAGCAGGAACTAACAAATAAATAATCAATAAATGTAGCCAATTAATAAATATTGAAAGCGGGGATCGAGAAATTCCGTTCTATGTAGATACTCTAAGTAAACCGACGAAAGGAACAAATATTTAGCCGAATATTTCTCGCCAGCTTTGCTTTGGAGAGCGCGCACTTGCGAAGGCCGTGCACCGGTTGTACAATTCTTGCCAGCGAGGTTATCGCGAGGAAATTCTGAGCATTAAGAATTCGCACATTAATGACGGCTCAGAGAACGTCATGCTGAAAGAATCGGCGAGTATCCTGCGGCAGCGAACGTGCACGGAGCGGGCTCGAAGAACGGCAGGGAGCAAGCGAGAGACCCCCAATGGACTCAAGCTATCGTCAGGTCTTCACGCGTGCGTTCCAGCCGACTGCCCTGCGGCGCAGATGTGGCAACCCTCCGCGAGCGGCCAGCATCGCTGCGAAATGTTCAGAAAACATATATACGCTGCGGTAGAGGAGCACTCATTTTATAAACGTGAAAGGGAATCGGCCACAAGCTATGACTGCTTTCCTAAGCATCACAGACACCTGTTTGCGTCACACTATGGATCTCGCTTTATGAAGAAGCACAACTCCTTTGGCTAGGCGACAAGTTACGCCCTCCCCACCACCCTCCTCCTTTTCTTTATCCTCGAAGGTTTCTCTCATATGAAAGCTTTACCTAAGTGCATGCTGCAAGAAAGTTACGTTGACGCTGACGTAAATGCCGCTTAAAAGAATAAACGCCAGCCTATAGAGCGTATCCGATACTACATTCTTCCGTCTTTTATTGGCGTTTAGCGTGTCCACCAGTACACACGTCACGCACGCACACACAAACAAACAAAAATGCGCTTGCGCAACATTACCGGTGCATCGAACCCATTCCGTAATAATAGTCCGCTTCTCAGGGTTGTTCAGGCGGCCCTTCGAAGCAAACCTGGCAGTTTTACAGGTTTCTGTATTTTTGTTTAGCTTTACAAGCAAGAAGAATGTCACACTAGGCGATGGATGTGATGGCCATGAGCATACCAAGCAGATACAGGGCAGCTACTGTCAGTGAACCTTGAAAAATACCTCTGAGCTGCCGCCGTCTACACGACCCCGATAATTACTCGCGGCTTCTTCGCATCACTCACGCAATATTTACGCTCCCTTAGGCTGGAATTCAATGTGTCACTTTCAACGTATATTGTGCGGCAAGTAGTCGAGGTAAGAATTGCTCAATCTTTCGGTATCTTTTCTACCGAACTTTACTCCCCCTATGACGCATTGGCAGGGTTGAGATTACTGAGCAATCAGTCGATGGTGAACCAACGTCGGGAAGCACGAGCAGGCGACGGCCAGCTCACGCCACCGTCGGCACTTGTGAGCATACAAGAATGCTAGCAATGACTAGACGAAAGCTAGCGAACATCATGCAGTGCCTGCCAAGAACAATAGATAACACAAGCAAGGATTAGCATACACTATCGAGCACGAGCCGCCGGTTATTCTCTACGCGCCGACATGACCAGTGAACTCATAAGCAACACTTCGCAGTACTTATACAACATAGTACATCCACTGTCGAAAGTTCAGTAACACCAAGCACACTAGACTGAAAGTTGGTACCGAGTGTCGGTACTATCGGATACTTATCTCACCTATTTTGCTGAATTCGCATTTTACGCCCCCGTTTCTCGTTCCTCGTTCACTGCAGATTGCACACTCTTAGCACAGTAACCTTTAGTTTATCTTATAGGTACATAAAAATGTGAAAATATGCTCCTTTACTAAAGGTTGAACTGCTTTAACCTTTAGTAAAGCAGCATATTTTCACTTTTTTTTGTGTACCTATAACATAAACGAAAGGTTACCGTGTTAAGAGGGTACGTTTTCTCCTTGGTCAGTTTGCGTTTTCTCCAACGCACGTTTTCGTTTTATTTTCTAACATTCCTCCATGCAATGGTGCTGACTCTACAATTCGTGATCTTGCGAATAGCTAGCTACTCTACCAGTTTACAGAGGCGCATGTGCATCTTCACCTTGGTCCGTTTCCGTTTTCTCCAACGCGCGCTTCCGTTTCCTTTAGTGGTGCTGATTCTATAATCCGTGGCCCTGTGAATGGCTGCAGTACTGGCGTACAGACACGCGAGGATTCGAGGCTATGCAATGTATACGGCCCTCTTCTTTTTTTTCTTCCTGAAAAGAGCTACAAAACACAACTTCAAGATTAACGGTAACAAAAGAACGTTCCTCGCAACAGAAATCAGGTACGGTTAAGAGAGGCAGAGAAGTTACTGATCGGTTTCAAAAAAGACTGAGAGAAATATTTGCATGGATTGACCTAGGCACTATTGAACGGACATAGGCAGAAAGTGAAGACAAGTTGCATTGCACAGCACATGCACAATTACAAACACGGCTCGATGGCGTAATAGTGTTCTGAATGACATTGTGACGTGACTCTCGAGGAAACTACGTGTAGAGGGATGTACTCTTAAAGGCGTCTGGAAGAAGGAAAGTTTAGATAGATAGATAGATAGATAGATAGATAGATAGATAGATAGATAGATAGATAGATAGATAGATAGATAGATAGATAGATAGATAGATAGATAGATAGATAGATAGATATGAGGGAAACCGATGACAGACGGTCATTGTCAGCCCGCCGTGGTCCCTCAGCAGCAAGTGCATTTGCCTGCGAAGCTTCAGGTCCCGAGATCGAATTAGGGCCTCAGCCGCCGCATTTCGTTGGCGCGAAATGCAAAAAAACAAAAGCACCCGTGTGCCTAGAGTTAGTTGCCCGTTAAGGAAACATAGGGGGTCGGTCAAAATTACGCCAGGGCCCCCCACACGGGGCGGCCATATGATCGTAGCGGGTTTTCGCACGTAAAAAGTCTGTAATCACTATCTTTATTGTGGAAATCCAGCCGCAGCGGCCGGGATTCGATCCCGCGGCCTTAGGACCAGCAGTCTAGTGCCATTGCCACTAGACCACTGCGGCTGGGCCAGCACATGTATAAATTGTATTTTTGATATACTTGTAAATGTTAGGAAGTAATGAAACAGGAATCGCCGATAAAAATAAAACTGTGGAGTTGAGATCTGTTCAACCTCAACAACGAAAAACGTTTGTCTGTTCGATTCTTCCGGCTGTTTGGTACAAAATGCGCTGTTCTGCTCACTGGTTTGGACATTATCAAATGTCGGGACGGCACATGCAACAAGGATAACCCTATTTTGTGCACTTGGGTTCTGTTTCCCAAAGAAGAACTAAATTAGGAGGAAATATATTTCCTAAAGAAAATAAGCGTTAATGCTGTAGCTTGGCATTCCGATGCGCTTTTACGAAACAAAAAAAACATGAACGAATGGTGGCGCCGATGCTATTAGTTACAAAGTAACGACGCGCCATGCTCCTCCACGAGTTTGATTGCACGCGGAAAATTCTTGGTCGGCTCTAATTGCGCTTTCAGCACACGCGCGTGCATGCAGTAATAGTTACCGCAACTTTCTCTTATGCAAGATCTGCTCTATGTAAAATTCGTGGTTCGTCACTCTTGCGCACTACGCAATCGCTACGCCTCGCCGTTATATCCTCAAGGCCGTCTATGCGTGTTTGAATGCACTCCTCCCCCGATAGACTGTGGTGTTGGGTAGTCGAACTAAATTCGGCTGTTCGAATAATGCGCTGGACTTGGAGGTTATGGGTGGTTAAGCATCGTGAAAGAGGAAACAGCGTCAGCCCGAGGACGGCGACAAAAACACGAACCACATCACGTGATTCCCGCTCTCAAGTGACGTCTATCATTAAAATAAAATCAGTTTATAGTCGGCGCTACTTCACGTGGTTCGTTTTTTCTCGACGTCCTTGTGTTGACGCTGTTTCCTCTTGCATGATATTCAAAAAAGTCCCGCTGTAACTATAAGTGCCAGTGTCTGCATGAGAGAGAGAGAGAGACATGTTCTGCTAAAGGCAGGGAGGTTAAATGTAAGACAAGTCTGTTTGCAGCCCTGCTCTGCGGGAGGAGTGAGGGGAGATACAAAAGATAGAAAATGATGAGAGAGAGAGAGAGAGAGAGTTAGGAAGTCACTCAACACACACTCAAACACGGCAGTTTCGCAGTCATTCTCTCTGGGTGAATTAGTATAGCAATGCAAGCCAACAAAGAGCAGTAAACACCATTCTTTCATGCTGAACAATCAAAGGCGTTAGAGATGTCTAGTGGCTATGGCACTCGGCTTCTGATCCGAAGGCCGCCAGATCAAATCCCGGCCGTGGCGGCTGCATTTCCGACGGAGGCGAAATGTCCAAGAACGTGCGCTTCGCGGGTTTAATGCACGTTAAAGAACCCAAGGTAGTCGACGTTTTCGGAGCCTTTCACTACGGCGTCGCTCATAATCATAGGGTGTTTTTGCAACGCAAAACCTTTTCAAATCAATCGGAGACGCTATGAGAAAACAAGCCGCAAACGCTATCTTCCGTACATTGAACCATTTGCACGCCTCCTGACCATCACCCTCTGGTGTGTTATTTCGGAGTTACTCCTCGTGCGCCGCAGAAGAGAACGCATCAACTTTAATTGTTTCTGTCTTAATACTCTTATAAATCCTGTGTTACTTACGGCCTAATACATGTTGTGACCTGGGAAGCTTAAAGGCATATCTTTTTCTTCTTGCTACGTCCGAGAGCTCAGGTCACGAGGTTGAAGAAGGCGAGCAACGTTTAACAGCGCGCCCATTCGGCATGTTTGGTGCAATTAGGCTTGGAGCACATTGGTCTACAGAGATTTCGTCACCCTACGCTATGGTGTCACAGAAGAGTGAGGATCATCATCATCATCATCATCAGCCTGTTTAGGTCCACTGCAGGACGAAGGCCTCTCCCAACGATTTCCAATCCACCCTATCCTGAGCGAGTTGGTTCCACTTTATGCCCGCAAACTTTTTAATTTCATCGCTCCATCTAACCTTTTGCCTCTCTTGGTATCCATTCCGTCGCTCACACTGTCCATCTGTTATCTTTCCTCCTCATGACGTGTCCTGCCCAGGACCACTTCTTTCTTTTAATTAATATTGTAATATCGGCTGCTCCTGTCTGTTCTCTGATCCATTCCGCTTGTTTTTATCTCTTAGCGTTACCCCTATTATTTTTCTTTCCTTTGCACGTTGCGTGCTCTTTTGTTTCATCTCTAGATTTTTCGTTGTCCTCCACGTTTCTGCACCGTACGTTAGTACTGGGAGAATGCAGTGATTGAATACTTTTCGCATTAGTGAGAGCGGTAAGTTTCCAGTCATGATTTCGTAATACCTTCCGAATGCGCTCCAGCCCATCCTTATTCTACGGAGAGTTACTCTTTCATGGGTAGGAGTTCCTGTTGTTAACTGTCCCAGGTATACGTATTCGTTTACACATTGTAAGGGTACATAGTTGATTTTAAAGTCCTGTTCCTTAGCTAGTTTATTGAGCATAACTTTGGTCTTTTGGCTATTCATTTTTAATCCAATTTTAATACTTTCCCTGTTTAGGTCATCAATCATGTTTTGTAGTTCGTGTCCATCATTGCTAAAGAGCACAATGTCGTCTGCAAATCTTAAATTGCTGAGATATTCTCCGTCTATTCAAATTCCCTTTTCTTCCCAGTCTAGACGTTTAAGGATTTCCTCTATGCATGCAGTGAATAGCATCGGGAATATTGTATTTCCCTGTCTCACACGTCTCCCGATCGGGATTTCTCTGCTTCTCTCATGTAGGAGTAGTGTGGCTGTGCAATCTTTGTATATGTTGTTTATGGTTTTCACGAATACGCTAGGTACCCCTTGTCGACGTAGAGCTTCTAGAACTGCATGTATTTCTATGGAGTCAAATGCTTTCTCGTAGTCGATAAACGCCATATAAAGAGGTATGGTATATTCCGCGTACTTCTCAATTACTAGGTTGATAGCGTGGCTGTGGTCCATTGTCGAGTAACCTTTCCTAAGAACAGCTTGTTCTCTCGGTTGGTTAAAGTCCAGTGTTTCTCTTATCCTTGTAGAAATTACTTTTGTAAATAGCTTGTATATTACTGGGAGCAGGCTAATCGGTCTGTAATTCTTTAACTCCTTTATGTCACCTTTCTTGTGGATAAGGATCATATTAGCATTTTTCCAACTGCGCGGTACACTACATGTCGGGATACATTTCGCGAAGAGCGATGCAAGTTTTTGAAGTAAAATATATCCTCCGTCTTTGATCAAGTCGGCTGTTATAGCATTTTCACCAGCTGCTTTACCGCGGGACATGCCTTTGGCAGCTTTATGGACTATACATGGAATTATACATGGAATTTCAGTGTCCTCCTCTGATTCTATTTCTATTAAGGTTGTATGGTCTGTCTGAGAGCTGTACAGTTCAGAGTAGAAATCTTCTGCTACCTTTACTATTTCGTTGAAACTGTTGATAACGTTACCTTGTTTATCTTTTAGCGCATGCACTTTGTTTTGTCCTAAGTGCAGCTTCTTTTTTACCGATTTAATGCTGGTGTCTTTTTCTACTGCTTTCTCTATTTCTCTCATGTTAAAGTTTCTTACATCTCTTTGCCTGGCTTTACTAATCAATTTTGATAGTTCTGCGAATTCTATCTTATCTTTTGACGAAGTTGCTTTCATTTGTTGGCGTTTTTTTATTAAGTCCTTGGTAGATTGGGACAACTTAGTTGTTGCTTGCTTTGTTGTTTTACCCCCGACTTCTATCGCTGATTCAAGGATTGTTTTCGTTATGGTTTTGTTTATTTCTTCTAAATCGTCACCATTTTCGCCTAAGGCCTCGAACTTGTTGCTTAGGGCGACTTTAAGTTCTTCGTTCTTCGCTCTGATTACCTCTAGATTGCATTTTTTTTTCTAGCAAATACTTTAGTTCTTGTTTTCTGAAGGCTAAGTACAATCTTTGCCCTTACTAATCTGTGATCGCTGCATTTTACCTTCCCCACTACTTCTGTGTCTTGAATTATACCTGGTCGTTCGCACATTATGAAGTCGATTTCATTCTTTGTTTCCATATTAGGGCTTTTCCACGTCCCCTTCCTATTCTTGTGTTTCTTGAAAAAGGTATTCATTATTCGGAGTTGGTCTCTTTCGGCAGATTGTACTAGCAATTCCCCACGGTTATTTCTACGTCCGACGCCGTAGTTGCCAATCGCCTGCTCTCCACTTTGTTTTGTTCCTACTTTTGCGTTGAAATCCCCTATGACTACTGTGTATTGTGTCCGTACGTTCTTTATTGCTAATTCGATATCCTCGTAGAACTGCTCTACTTGTTCGTCGTCGTAGCTCGTTGTTGGCGCATATCCCTGGATTATCTTAAGTTTATACCGCTTATTTAGCTTTATTACGACGCATGCTACCCTTTAGTTAAGGCTGTAGAATTCATCTACCTTACCCGCTATATCTTTGTGAATTAGGAACCCAACGCCATATTCTTTCTTTTCGGGTAATCCTCTATAGCAGAGGATATGTCCATTGTTTAAGACTATGTAAGCTCCACCTGCTCTCCTAACTTCGCTAAGGCCAATGACGTCCCAACTAACTCCCTCTAGTTCCTTGATTAGTTCCGCTAATCTAGCTTCGCTGGAGAGGGATCTTGAATTGAACGTTCCAATGTTTAGTTTCCAGTGGCGGCCTGTCCGGGTCCAGTGATTATTACTACCCTCTGCTGCTTCACAGAGCTGACCGCCGCCGTGGACAGATGTTCTGCGGCTGCTGGACACGGAGGGCGAGGATTTAATTGTAGACATCGTGTCGGAGGTGGTGGCCAAGTACTTCACCAGGGAGGCCAATTCCTGTTCTGGTGTAGGAGTGAGTCGTAAAAGGCACTTGAACGACTGAAAGCCTTTCAGGTACCCAACCATCGCCAGGCCCCCCTACCGACGTAATCTCGAGCAGTATAACAAACATCCTTAAAGAAAAAAGAGGGGGGGGGGGGGGGGGGCGTCGAACCTGCGACCCTTGCCGGTCCCGGTTGCAGCGGTTCCGCATCGTTAAACGTACATTCTTACAAAGTCTTTCATGCGCGACAATTTCTACCCGCGTTACTATTTCGTACAGTATTTGGTCTCAAAAGTTCGCGATTATCTAGTTTTGCTAACTGCTGACATCCACGACGTCACGGTTTTTAAAATTGCTCTGCAAGTAAGGTCGGCGAGCGTGGAAAATCGTGTTTTAGCGAGTCGTTCTAAGTTCTCCGTTCTCTCTCAAGCAGATATGTCTCGGCGCGCCGAGTTCGGCGCGTTGCCCGAAAGTTGTGTGGTAGAAGATATTATTGAAAACCTTCCACGTGGTCCGGCACACAGGTATTTTTTTTTTTTGCGACGTACGTGAATATGAAAAAAAAAACAAGAGAAATCGTTGGTTGTAACAAACCGCGGTTGCATGATGTGCATTCAGTAATGAAATCTATAATTTCCTATGCCGGAATGGACGTGCGAAGACAAAATGGGAAAAAAATGGAATAACTTTTATCAAATTTCTCCTCACCTTATTCCTTCCTTTTTTTCTTTTTTGTTGCCTAGTTGTTGTCCAAAGTTCGCCTTTCAGTGCGCTTATTACGTGGTGAGTCTCCCACCCACCAAACAGCAGCAGGCGCGATACGGTCATCCCTTACTCTGCCATTAATGGTTAGTGGCTCAAAAGCTGTCGTGATACAATTTCGTGACTTGTAAGTGTAGGGGTGCTCAATACGAGCGAAAATGATGAAGAGCGAAGGGATAATCCTGAGGGCACCCTGTTGTCCTGTGCTCTTGATAATCCCCTTGCTTCTTTGTTTGTTTTTCGCTCGTTTTGGAGCAGCGCTACATGCTTACAACGTTAGTGGCTGCTGAATCGCTTCTCTTCAACACCTGATGACGTCGACTACTGCACGCCTAAAGTATAAGGGAACGCAGAGCGCTGGTCATTCAGTGCAGTAGGCAGACTGTTCGCATATTCTTCAGGAAAAAACAAAAAAAAAACAAAAATCCCACTGGGGTTTTTCCATGGAAATGAGCGCACGTATTTAAAAAGCAAGGAAAAATAACAGAAAAGGCAAAAATATACTGGGAACGTCCTGAAAAGCAGCTCAGATGTGTTATTCCCACTTGTATACACCTCAAATGACAACCACAGTGAGCCGACTATTTAACCTAGAACGGTTAAATCTAAAAACGCTGCAGCGAGCATCCCGGGTGCGCCGCAACGCCTTCCAAGAAACACAGATAGATTCGAGTAAGCGTGCTTATGATTCCCGGCAGCCCCCCTCAACCTGTTGCAACCTTTCTCCCGTACTTTTTCTTCTATTCCAGCTTTCTTTTACTTGCTCTCACGTATCCGCCTGCATGCCTGAAGGCCCTATTTGTGCTCCAAGCACGATCGCCTTGGCTCTATCTCGCGCTAGAGCTCATTACTGTGCGACAGTTCTTGTACTTGAGTCCCACTTTAACATACTGCAAAATTCTAGCAACAGAGGCAGGCAAAAGGTTAGATGGAGCGATGAAATTAAAAAGTTTGCGGGCATAAAGTGGAACCAACTAGCTCAGGATAGGGTGGAGTGGAAATCGATGGGAGAGGCCTTCGTCCTGCAGTAGACCTAAACAGGCTGATGATGATGATGATGATTCTAGCTGCTAAAAAAGGATGCTTAGCTTATTTTGACAGCACTGTCAAATGACAGTACCCCACAAATTATTGTTACATTACTTAATGTAACAATAATTTGTTTATTGTTACATTACTTAATGTAACAATAATTTGTGGGGTCTTACACTCCCTTGTCCACGATGCGATTATGAGAGACGTCGTAGTGGTGGGCTCCGGGCCCCTAACAGTTCGCCTCCATCAAAACGTAACCGTCGCGGCCGGGATTTGATCCCGCGACCTTCGCGCAGTATTGTACGTTTTTGCAAAATATAAATGAAAACTTGTTCCTCGTTCCTTTCGAAATTTGTAACGAGATCCCATGAAAAGTTAACTTAATGCGAAAGGAAAGTGTTCCATATTTTACACTTCGAAAATTGCAACGTGTCTCTTACATTACCGCTTTATTTGCTTTCTAAAATTGAGCGTAGCGCTGGAAATCTCGGGGCGAAATAAATGGAGCACCTCAAAACTCACATCGAACTACATACAGTGCACCAATTCAAACATCAGCGGCAGCAAATTATCTGGAGATCAAAAAATATACAAAAAAAAAACGCTGCTAGCAGGGAGCACGGCATAAACTCGACACTGCAACTTTGGCGCTAGTCTGCACTCTGTTACAAGTGCAGCGCATATCGCACTTTCCACTCTTTCCACTTCGGTCTTCAAATACGCTGTCAGCATACTGCGTTTCAGACGTGCAAATAAAAACTTACTCTCACAGGCATATATATAACAAGCGTGCGTTCAACGCTAGAAAATATCGATAACGACCTTTGCATTTACATTACGATATAATAGTTAGGCTCGACCCATGCTATTAAAATTTTTCGCTCGAAATTGGTACCCGTTTTAGCATTTTTTTCAAAAAAATCTAATTGACAGTTCCAGATATTTTGCAAGTTTTCATAAGTTTAAAACACGTACGATGCTGTTCTTTTCTTGTTATTTATGGCGGCGCCCAATGTATGTGTGTGTGAAGAACTTGAACGATATTTCTGTCTACTAAGTTTTTCGAAGAACTCAAAGCGTGCCACGAAAGTGTGTCGCGAGCCAGGGCAGCGCTCCTTATTTCACTTTCCGCGCTTTATGTGGTACAGGCCTAGTACGCCTAAGCATTGGACTACGTTTAAGAAAAATACGAAACCGTTTAGGAGCTTTACGTCCAACATCCAACACCTTGCTTATATCTGCCTATATATGCAAAACTTTTCTTTTTTTTTGCCGGTGTGCCCCTCCATCAACTAACTGGGGCAGTGCAAATGTGTGGACCTAGTCGCTGCGATTTCAAAGTTTCATTGCAAGCCGAATTCTAGGCATGTGTACCTCAGGAAAGGTCTTAAAGTGTGAGCGTTTCTGGCATTTGTTCGCTCTTGCTTGTTTTTTTTTTCTTTGGCTGTTATCAGGGTTCGGGATCCATTCCATTATTTTAATACACGACAGGTCACCAACAGTTTATACCTTTTGTTTAACCCCCACTGCTCACTCTCCACTCAGAATTGTCATAGAATTGTCATAGTGCACACCATTTGAGTAAGTACGGCTTTAAATCAATGTAGGAATTGATAACGACTTTATCGAAATGCTTCCACAAAGAAAGCGTAGCCCAAGTAGCAAAAACGCGCATGCGAGCTACTCTGCCTGGCTTAGTTCTTGGTAAATCAAAACTTCGTAAACACGATATTTAACGCGACAGAAAAAGTAACATGTTGACCGATCAATGCTTGAAACGCGGTACAGCTACTCTCAGAGTATGCACTCGACTAATTGAATAAAAAAAAAAGACTTACCTGTGCCTGCTTGTACAGGTTAGCCGCCAAGGTCTTGGACGGTCGTATCGTTTGATGGAGAACACGTCAAACATTGGGACAAACACACATACGTGGTGTTTTCACTTCCCTAGTATTACATCGGAGCTAGTAATGGCCAGAGCCAATCTACTTCGGCACTATTTGCGGCAGAATCCAAGTGCCGCAAGAGGCAAGCTGTCCGATGATTTTCGAATGTCAAGTGAGAGTTCTCGTTCGTGTAGGTGCACTTCTGTGCGATCCTTTCTCGCTGTTCAGACTGGCTCAGACAAAACGAAAGGAAGTCGGCTATCTCTCCCCACATCGTCAGTCTCGCGCCGAGCGCTTTGCTGCGCCCCCGGCGGGCGCCTTGAAGAAAACGCCTGGGCTGGTTGATCAGGTCATGGCGAATGGGAACCTCGTGAATCCAGTCTGACCGTGCAACCAGCCTGTGAAAGATTTGCTGCGGCTTGCTTACTTTTCCGAGTGGTCTCCCGCGTAATGGATGCGAGTGAGGTCGGGGGTCGTGTGCCTATCAGAATTGTAATGTATTGTGCACCAAAACAAGTGCACATTACAAACAGGGCTATGTACAGCAGTCGCAATGAAAACGTATGTAACCATCAAGGCTTCACCACCAAGCGATGCTACGCGGTGGTTTCCGTCATTTCCAAAACGAATATTAACACAAATCCAATTAGGATCGCCAGAAATAATGTTCCGTTACATCACTGCTATCAACGGTATTTACAGCTCCACAATCATACAATCACATGCGTTGCGTGTCCTTTTAACGTTTGTAGCCTAATTGAGGCACCTTCGGGCTCCTAAGTGCTCGTTCACAATCACACAACGCCATTGCTAATAACGTGCCAGATAGCACTCCTGCCCATTCGTATTTTTTTTTTTCATGAAGAACTTAATCACCCGAAGTTTTCGTTAACACAGGCCTAGGTCAACAGGCACAAACGCTACGTTTATCTTTTACGTGTCCATCTATAGATTCGTACTTCACCCTTCATTCTCCCACATAGCCTTGGCTTACATCGCTTAGGTATCGTTAATGCAGAATTGCCTTGACACGAAAACAATCGGAAAAAAAGACTGCGAAATTATGCAGTGCGGGTACTCTCAGGTTACTCTTTGCTGTCGCTATGAGTAAATAGAAAAAAAGAAAAGCTGATTGAGAGAGAAATCGAGAGGTTGTGAAATAACAAAGAACACATACGCACGAGGACAACTCAACGCGATGTAATCTCATGAGCGACGCACTGTGGGGTGGATGGTTTAAGAATAATTGATACGGTTGTTATAGCGCTAAATCGATACGCGTACAAAAAGAAAACCGCGGGGACACACATATGCACGCATGCACACACACACACACACACACACACACACACGCACGCACGCACGCACGCACGCTCGCACACGCATGCTTTTTACTGCCAGGTATTTAAATCTTTTTGCATGTGGGCATTTCGCGATGTGGCTGCGCTCGCGCTTATCGGTAGACCTATACTTGCGCGCAGTTTTCTCGGTTGCATTAACTATAGAACTGCGTGAAAGGTAACACAATCAATAATCGAAGATAACTTGACTGTCTCCGGCGTCACACTTTGTTGCATGTTTCTTGGCTAATTTCGCTCCCTGCTGTCTTAACAATTATCTCTTGACAAATGACGATGCAAGAGCACCCTCTCTGTGGCTGTCGGTGTACGATTTCCATAATTCGCCATCTATCTAAATTTATCGTGTACGACCTCTAAATTGCGGCTCAAAGTGGCGTTCACACACTGCGCAGGCGTCATCAAGCCTCCTGTCAGTTCTCTGAATAATCTGAGACCAAACCTCCCTGCGTTCGGGTCCTCTTGGCACACGAAAATGAGAATACACTTATTTGCAAGACATGTAGCTGCTCGTACACCACAGCACAAAACAAGTCGAGTCCTTACTCTCGCACTTCCGCTCCTTAATATCCTCCTCATTACCTTGCACACACGGTGCAAGGTCCCTTCACTGGGTCCCGCACGTATAAAAAACGAGGCTGGTAGACGCCCTAAAAAGCAATACCTTGATGCACCAACGTTTCCGCCGCGGCACGGCCTTCGTCAGAGAACGGCCTTCGTCGGATGAAGGCCGTTTCACGGCCGAAACGTTGGGCATAAAAGTATTGCTTATTCATGCGGGTACCTGGGTACCCGCTTCTTTATATATATATATATATATATATATATATATATATATATATATATATATATATATGTCTGTATCATGGCCATGCGCTAAATGCAAGCAGTCAGAGCACATGATAAGAAATTTTGCACTGTGTGTTCCAGATAATACGGTTTCGTCGCTAATGTTACCATGTGGGTTAATAATTTTGAATTCATTGCAATAGGCTGTAGTTTGTACTCTTTTTCTTCACATATACAATGATGATATGTGCCGTTCATCAAATTCATTTACGTGTTTCGTTAACTGCCACACTCAGGCACGTGCGGCTGCGTTTAAGAGTTCTTTTTCTTCTTTATTGGTTTCTTGGTGGTTTGTTGCAAAGTGGTATAAAACCGAACAACAAGCAATGCGCTGTAAAATGAGTACTGTTTTCTATTTGAATCAGCGTGACACCCCGCATAACAAAAGTTCAAATTTCGCGCCACTTGCATGCCGGTCGCTCATGGCGCCCCGTGGTGGCATCATCGTTGAAGTAACCCCTTTCCTCCCATTGCTTTCGGCCAAGGACGACACACTGACCCATTCTATAGTCCTGTCAGAAGTTCAATAAGATCGCGCTCCCCTGGGTTCGCGATACGGTGGCATACCGGTAACGTAGTATGGTTTAAGACCACTTCAGTTGTCATCTTGCCTGCATGGCAGTTCCGAGATGTTGCTGCGAAGGCAAGCGCATGAGCACCATTTTCTCGTATGCGCTGTGGACTTGTACCGGCAAAACACCATGAGCGGACTTAAGAGGACGTGTTTTGGGCTAGTTGGTTATGCAAACTTGATGCGGACGACTTGGAGGGCTAAAGAGACAGGGACAAAAAAAAAAGAAAAACATCACCGCATCTCCACTAATGTCAATTATGACGAGTGGCGAAGCACTGGGTATCGTACCGCTATGTCACCGTACGTCACCCGCGCGTTGGCACTGCGAATGTGAAATGAGTGACATAAAGTGTATATGCATACAAATGTATTTATCTGGTTCCTCTTTAATGCTGTTGCATTTTAATCCTCTTGTTATAATTCGTATATCATCTTGAGTTCTGGATTCACATACAAACATATGTTTCGACTATAGCAACGGTTTTCTGTATGCCGTTAGAGCGAGAGTCGAAGACAAAGCTAGGTCCTAAGGTGCTTCGCCCCTAAAATCATGACAGCCCACTAACGTGAAAACTGGGAAGGTGCGAAACATGCGGTGTTTCCCACACGAAAGGTCAGCCACTGCTAATGGGCTTGCTTTGCCATAGCCACGATGACAGCGTTAGACGCCGACAGCCCGGGCGCATTAGCAGAAACTCGTTATAATTTATTATGACCCGACAACA
This sequence comes from Hyalomma asiaticum, assembly GCA_013339685.2. Taxonomy (NCBI): domain Eukaryota; kingdom Metazoa; phylum Arthropoda; class Arachnida; order Ixodida; family Ixodidae; genus Hyalomma; species Hyalomma asiaticum. Next base: position 77,274,437 of record CM023484.1, read on the forward strand.
CTACATTTACACTGTCTGGGTTCGCTGCCTCGAGGATCTGCCCATACAAGCACACACACAATGTCCGATTGCACTGCGTCCACGATGGGCGCACACCCACACACTATACCAACGGTCTTCTATATACCGTGACAGCGAGAGCTGACGACAAGGCTAAGTCCTAAGGTGTTTCGCCACTAAATCTCCTGTGTCCTGCCCAGTGTGTCTTTTTCTCGTCCCCGTCTTTTTAACGCTCTAAGTTGTCCACATCAATCGTAAGCGGAACCAGGTGCAAGTTCAACAATGGCCTCGCATTTATTGGCATGCAACGCGCTCCCCGCAGTGGTGCTCCTGTCGGCGGCGTCGTTGCCCTCACGATATGTGTCGCAGATTTTAAACCTGACGCGCTAACCCCTTATGTAGTTGGGCAGGCACCTTGTTGCCCGCCGCGGTGCTGTAATCGGTGCAGGCGGGGTGATCACCCCGAACCACCCGATTACGTTAGCCCTGCACCATACCGCAGGTGCAATAATCGACAAAATTGAATTCCTCAGAGCAGAACTCGTCAGACAGATTGTGAACTTCACTAAGTCCTACACTCATGATCAAAAGGACAGAAAGTTGAGCGAGTTGGTAAGGGTCCATAGAAGAAGAGGCGGTCAAAACACGCACAAAAGGAGAAGTGCACAATACGAACGCGTTCATGTTGTTCACTTCTTCCCCTTGTGTCCGTGTCTTGCCAGCCCCTTCTTCTGACTATGGTACACTCATGATATCTTTCACTGTCATTTGAATTTGCGACTAAACAAAATTTTGTTACGAGAAAACTCATATGCTTGAACGCACGAAGAAACAATTCTAATACGAGGAAAGTCAAATACATGACCCATTTCCAGCATTTCTACCATGAAAACAGTGACACGCCTGGTTAGCGCTACGACAGAGCGCAGGTCACTCGCGTAAACACTCTCGATATGATGATCAAGCTATCGCGTTTCACTCTTAAAGGCGAAGCTTGAGCGCCCTGCATTATTTCTGTTCTCCCTTGCTCTTTGTGTATGCCATATAGCATATGGTCACTCGGTTGGCGGCATTTTCTCGACAACGTTTGCTCACGCCGAGGCCGGGCTTGAGAAGCACGCAGGACAGTGCCTACGCGTCCCTCCTGTCCAGCCGTGCTCTTGTAGCGTGTTCTTGCACACGTGCAGTTCTTTCAGACACACAAAGGACACGCTTTGTTCTGAGCTTTTGGAGAGGCGGAAGAGGACAAAAAAAAATGTCGTTGGCACTAATGTTCCGGGAACGTCAGCGTGTTGTGCCACCTCGCAACAATTAATGCTAATTTTAAAAAAAATACGAGTGGCATCGCCATGCCAGCGGGAACGAACGACCTTTCCCGCACACCGCTTTACTTCACTGACCTAGCCGTTGGCGCTTGGTGCCAAAAAACTCTCTCGTTTATTTTCTCGCTTGCTTTGTCGCTTGAAACCGAGTATATGGCGTCGTCGTAAATATTGCGGCAGAAGCTGTCTGACAAACATTGCTAATGTCAACGAGTAAAACGTTGCCATTAATGAATTGATGTATGCGATGAAAGATGGTTTATTAAAGCAAACAGCTCAGAGGGAACAATTAGGATAACTACTCAACGGCTTCAGAGACCATTGATACCTCGTGGGCTTGTTAGTGAAGTGCTTGCCGCAGTTGTCGGGTATCCGTCAGTAGTTTATATTATTTTAGGTACCACCAGCCTCATGTCGAGACGATAGCTTGTGGGCGTGTTATTACATATAAAATTCGTATTTATGTAACGCACTTGAAACATCCCCATTTTTCACTATTGAAATTTAAAAAAAGAACAAGAAAAAATTTAGTGAAGCTTGCACTAATGGCGTAAGGCCAGCGGAGCAGCGAATCTTATGGCCACTTGGATGCTGCGGGTTTGTCTCCGGCACACCCGTGTTATGTGGTGGTCCGAGGCTTCGGGAAACGGCTCGCATAGCACTACGAGGCCCAGCGAACGCTTCTCAAGGTTTCGCGTCGAGTCATAGACGGTGGTAGACGTACCATTCTGTCACCACAGTACTGTCAACGTTGCTCGTTACCACTCATGCACTTGATACTACTCGTAACACTTGATACTACTCGTAACACTTGATACCACTCGTAACACTTGATACTACTCGTAACACTTGATACTACTCGTAACAAAATAAAGTTTATTGCCTGCCTGCCTACCTGCCTGCCCGCCTTCCTGCCTGCATGCCTGCCCGCCCACCCGCCCGCCCGCTCGTTTGCCCTCCCGCCCGCCTGCCTGCCTGCCTGCCTGCCTGCCTGCCTGCCTGCCAACTGGCTGAATGAAGCAGGCTTTACTCCACCAATGGTATATGAAGGGGTTTAATCACTGCAGCGGCTTGATACGTCGTCCATGCGAGCAGGGATTAACGCATTTTGTTTACATGACATTTTCGTTTCACTTCACATTTTAGTTATGCGTAGTCGGTGGTAAATTCACGAGCTTTTATTTGCAGCGCACATTGACACAGCACAAACCACACAGCGCAGTTTATTATTCAGCAGCAATTCTCGGCTGCATGCACCTATAACAAAGTACTCCTTCAATAAAGCTTTCAAATTTTCTGGGGTAGGTTCTCTGTATCAATTTCATTGTTGTCTCAAACCAGAGAGGTCTAGGCTGACTAGTATGGACCAGACCATCAGCAGCACTGTTTTGAGGGCTACCTCGAAGGCTAACTCGATGCACGTCTCAGCCAATGACGGCGGGCGCAAAAGCGACTGTCCTTATGTCATATACGCAAGGAATCGCCTTGCTTTCTTCGTTCCCACTTGGCTTAGTGTCGTTTCCACTTGGATCCGTTTGATGCCGCGGACTATTGTTGTTTCGTTTACCGATGAGCGCGCCAATGGCGCGCTTGCTTAGCGTGTTCGTCGGCGCTTCGCACAGAATAAATGCCGCGTAAGATAGCAGGAAACTCCAGACGAGCACACCGAACAGCAGCGTCACCTGCGAGAGTACACGAATACATAAATCAATAACGAAAGGGGAGTGCATCAAGCTCTGTTTTCTTTTTTTACTAAAAGAAATTATGCAAATACAGCGGCCGAATTTACAAAACTTCTCTTTCGTAAGTGATTTTTGCCGTTGGCCAGCGGGCTTCGCTAACGATATGTCCAGCAGCAAAGTTGGATTAACTTTTTACTTACGAACATTTTTGTCATAAGTTGTTTTTGTGAATACGGGCACAGATCACGAAACATACATGAGGCCCGGCACTAGAGAGGCCCGGCACTAGAGACGAGAGCATGAGGCCCGGCACATGAGGCCCGGCACTAGAGACGAGAGCTTACTTTCGCGGTTTATTTATTTATTTATTTATTTATTTATTTATTTATTTATTTACATTACCCTGAAGGCGCATAAAGGCGTTTAAAAACTGAAGCGCAAATTTATTAGCACCACATTGACCGTCACACCGTCCATCGAGGAACAAAATATTACGAAGCGTAGCTCGAGCAACACGAGGAATTTCGAGGCACGCATTAGGTGCGTGTCACAATACTAGTCGTACTAGGAGCAACGCTTGGTAGCCCAGGAGGCTATACATAGTGCTCGGCCGGCTGTTTCCTCGGCGACAGCTTCACGGAGTACTCCAACCTTACGAAAGCAGGGGTGCGGCTCTAATCTGAACCTTTATTGCACGTCACCAAGGATCAAACCAACCTGAACTCTAGTACGCCACCCTTATCAACGAATGCTCCGGTAAAAGAAGGCGCGCAGATATTTATGCACACCTGTAGGTCCTACCCGTTTCGCCATGTGTCGTTAGGCGAGCATATAGCTGAGCCCGTGTTCCCAAGAACAATTACAATAAAGTGTTTGTAATACATTATTGCAGCCAGTCGTGGTACCGGACATATAATTGGTGAAGCAGGCCAGCCGACGGCAAACCCACTTACGAAAGAGACGTTTCGTGGAATTGCACCCCGTGTTCCTATACCACACCACGGCATACAAATACTATTCCGTGCTGGTGATCGCTGATCGGTTTCTGCCTTGACAGGTATATAGGATTGACCAATCCCTGGTCAATCAGGAAGGAACAACTCAAAATATTAACTCGTATTCCGCGGCACGGTATCAGCTACCTTTTCATGGGAAGCCATTGTTCTACACATGTTTAACATGTACACCGAGTATGCGATGTTATCACCTAAAATGAAGGCCGTGATCATTTTGACAATGGCTTATAGGTCGACCGTATCGGTCTGCTCAATTTGTGTTCCCCTTCGTTGGTCCCTAGTCTGCTTAAGCGCTTCCCATTGTCACACCGTGATCATTATGATGACGTCAATCTTATTCGTGCACAGGAGGCGCTTTCATGAAGTGACCGCTGCGCTTCCCTCTCAACGGCCAGGTATTGGCAGTGCGCACGTCGTGTTAGTCACGTGATCTACGGGAGGTGCGAGCCGCAGAAAATATGAGGAGATAGAAAGGGCATCTCGCGCACTTGTGGTTCTGGGAAGAAGAGACAAGGGACGCGGTGTACGACATTCAGGAATTCCGCAACGCTTCCATCCAAAAGCTGTTTGAGTAGTCGATAACGAGGAGACATCTACTGTCTGCAAGAAACAGAAACAAAAATAAAGAAGACTTGCAGGCAACGATTATGTCCGTCGTTTATATAATTCATTATATTTGCAAATCGCCGCCAGGAGACTGCGAGTGATTAATTAGTAAAAAGGGGAATTGATTCCTCTTTGCCTTTCTGCTGTTATGTGCCAAGTATTTCCATGCCTACACATACTTATTAATAAAATTGACCTTTGCCGCATATTCTGGCTCATAGGAAAGGCTAACGCTTAAAAAAAAAGACGGTACAATTTTTCGCCGTTTACAAGGGTATGACGCGAAGTGCACTTACTCCTTAAAGAGCACTCCCTGGAAGCCAAACTAGCTTTAGGTAGTCGCACATATCTAAAGGAAGAAAGAAAAGAAAGAAAACTAGAACAACGTAGCAGTGAACGATGGACAAAAAAGAAACAAGAAAAATAAAGTGACCAAGGACGTCACTTGTCCTTGTTCCCCTTCTTTGTCCGTCGTGCACTGCTGCTTTGTTGTCTTTTGCTTGTTTGTTTTCTTTTGCTTCATACTCGGATTTACCACTGTCCCAGCCTGACACCTTCCTTCATTCAACCGTAAAATAGTGTAGGAGCCGATGTTTCGTGCAATTCCCATGAAATGTCCAAATTCTTCTTCTGCACTACTTTTTTTCTTTTTCTGGTGTCCTTCACCGTGGTACAGACAGTTTCTCGAGTACGATAGCTCAAGGACAAGCCCGCAGAAGCCATAGAAGTCACGCCAGGCGCAGACTTCAAACTAAATTTGTTGCGCCACTGAAATGGTTTATATAATAGTGCCTCCTCATCTCTTACGACCGTGTCTTTTTGCTGCGCGCTCGTACACTTAAGCAATGGGTTGTCAACATTTCCAGGATGCTGGTCTCACACTCGTTTTCATTTGAAAGCACTCGTGGTCGACCACCCAGGTTGCGCTGATTAATAGCAAACACGAGGCAAGCGGCAAAGGATCGCCTTTCCCACGGCATAAGTTGCCGTTGACATGAATCGGAGCTTTTTGACTAGGTGTTCTTACCACATTAAACGAAGACCACTGTATACGTTCCCTGGACGAACACAGCAACAGCTGGATGAAAGGCAAGTGAATAAGGTAGACCCCAAAGGTCAGTCTGCTAAGCGGTGCGAAGCCGTTCCAGGACAAGAACTTTCCCACGTATCCTGCGAAGACAGCGAAGAGAGAAACGCGTTTTGTTAAGACACGCGCTAAACGAAAACGTCATTCCGGAGTGCATAAATCGAATAGAGGCGCGGCCCTATGCGAGGTTTGTTTCCTCGCATCATGTGACTAAATTCACAACGCGCGAGACCACACCGCTGACCATGGACAGAATTTAGGCACCATGTAAACTATATGGCGTAATAGTACACAGAACACACAAGCCAATGTACTACGTTAAAATAGCTCGTGCATCAACGAAATCGCCATTCCTGGCGAGAACGGGCGGGAAAAAGCGAAATAGGGAAATTGCGGTGCCGCATTCTGTTCCACTCTCGGGGGATGTCTTGTTGAAATGACGTCGCCTCGTCCTCTTTTTTTTTATTACTTGGTTACTGCTCCAGGTTATAAATGAAAACGGAATCATATAGGCTTTGACAATAAATAAATGCGTAGTGGCGCACAGTTGTTGCTACACATTACGGACGTGGAGGCCACTCGCTCGTGCTGAAGCCCATCGAGATCATGACGTCAGGTCCTCTTTTTTCGGCGCGGGTGATTCAAATTGAGCGGCGACCCAGGGGACTTTCGGCGGCAGTCTTTTACGCAAGAAAAGTTCAGTTTAGTGGTGCGCAGGACAGTGTGCTAGGCTCTAGCACAGGTAAACAATTTAACCAGCCAGACAATATTTTCCATTAGTGTCCCTTTGAACTATGGTGCTTTGCGCTGAGAAACAACGGAGAGTGAGTAAGAGCGTGTATCATGCGGGCCTCACCGCCACGGCCGGAGGAGCATGTCAGCGTCATCCAAACCAAAAACACCGACCAGAGGATGCGCTCGAAAAACGCCGCAGCGAGAGTCACCGCTTCTGAAGTGGGGTTCGGTCTCCTGTACCAAGCGAGCTTCATGAACACACAAAGCAACAGGCAGCCGACCGACACAAACCACCCAGCCACTTGTACGCCCTGTAAAAACCCAACAAGCATACAAAAAATCATGCTTGACTTACAGGTTTCCGTGTCTTCCTGTCGTAATATTATGAGTAAGACTTTTACAAAATTGTGTGAATCATTCGTTCTGAAAGTCTCCATGCCTCTTTTTGCGGCTGTATACTTCTAGCTAGTGAGCAATATAGAGAGTTGAGAAGCCGCGAGACTTTTCAGCAAATGAATGAAATGAAATGAAGCTGAAAAGTCTCGGGGCTTCCTGTCCTCAACGCTGCCATATATTTTAAGTATCTGAATCATCAAATATGAACTCCCAGGTAAGATACGCACGTTCAGTGTTGTTGCACGAATTTCACTATGTTCCCATATTTTATTGTTTATTTACTCGTTTAAGATGTGCGTGAACAGATTTATCGCATGCTCCTGCGATTTGTGGGTGATGGTGTCCTTGCCTACCATATTGATATCACATTAACAGTGCTGCTTAACGCTGTTAAGTTCGTCTAGTGAGGGCGATTGCTTGTTGAGTTCGTTAATAGTGACTGCGCATGGCACAATAGTTGCTATTGCTGTCGTGTGTTGGCTCTGTATGTCAAAACACCCGCTAGCGCGGGCTTAACCATGCGAAATGTTTGCTAAATGGGGTAATGTTGCTAATGTTGGCTAATATATTGGCTAACACCAACTTTTTTTTTTGCTTCAATCCCATCAATCGGTTGATTCTGCTGGGCTTGGTTTACTTGTGCTGCTTAAAGGGCAACTCCGGCGAGTTTTTCACCATCTTCTGATATAAATGTTTTCCAATGGTACTGATAGTCCTGTAACCGCCAGGGTGGTTCCGTTTGCTTAGAAACGCGCCAATAATCTTAGATAAGCAGCTGAAAGTCGTCTTCAAAACTAAACCGAAATGGGTAGGTGGTGCTTCATGGAGCGTGTGCGGGACGTCACAACTTTCCCGGCACCAGAAATATGGAACTGGCGCCAACGAAATGCCAGTGGCGAGGTCATCCGACGACAGATGAGGTTATGCCAGCTTTTCTGATCTTGACAGCGATGATTTGAGCGCCGAAGTATTGCCATTTTGCTCTTGAAGGCCCGCTGGCTCGGATAGAGGGCACGGAGGTGACGACGTCCAAAACACAGGGTGGCCCTCGTGAGAATCCGCTAAAAATTTTTAAAATTCCTTTACAGCAAAACTGAATGACCTACATCCGCCTGACTTGGCACATATTATTACAGTACCAAAGAAAATATATATTGAAAATTTTATTGAGATCAGTGGACACTGAAAAATCGCCGGAGTTGCCCTTTAAGTCTCCTTCGCTCTTTGCCTTGCCTGTTTTTTTCTTTCGCACACCCCATCCTTCTTTAACTGTTTTTAGTCGTGCTAAACACGCGGTACATATGCCACTCACATTCATTTTACGCTTGTAAATACTCTTGCTTTCCTAACAGGGTTGGAAGAGCGCAAGATTTATTTTCTATCCGCATACAGCGCAGAAAGTGACCGAACATGTTGTACGAGGTGTTTAGTCCAAAGAAAAAAAAATGGTACCTTCACACCTAAGCATTTGCACATGAAGCCTCTGCCGATGACATCATGTTTTTTTATTTCGCCCTTTAGGAATTACATTACCCGGCGTTAACGTTCCTGTTGCATTAGGCTTTCACAAAAAAGAATACTCGACACAATGTGCACAACGCTTCCGGATAATTTTCTTCACTGGTACTGTCACAAGAGAAATTTCTATTGAACTACTATTTTAAGCATATAAGTAATGACAGACAGGCACACAGTGAGCTTTATTCTGGTACTGAGGAGCGACTCTGAAGAGCTATTACAGGGGACGTCGGGACAGGTAACCGGTACCTGACTGAAGCGTCGCGGTTGCTCTGGACGGCCCGCCGCTGAGCGGCGTGGTCGGAGCTCTTAAGCGCCGCCTCCTCCCACTCTTCTTTCGTAGTGAAGTTATCGTAGCCCCGTAACGAAGGATATTGCCAGCTCAAACGGGGATGTCCTTTGATTTGTGAAGGCAGGAGGACATTAGCTTTCTTGTGTCCAAGTGATGTGCTTTTTTCGTACAATCCACGCGCATGGACACCAGCAAGGTTGAGCATTCGCTAACTGAGATCATTCCCAACACCTGGCTAAAAACTCGCACCTTTATCCTCAATATATACAGTTCGCCCAGCGATCAGAGACGCTTAAACGGCCCGCACCGCGAGTGAAGATACCCGTCATTGACCACGAAGGGGAGCGACATCAGGCAAGCGGCCCCCGACCACGCTCTCATACTCTCGGCGGACCCGTCCTTGTCCACCAGAACGGGCACTTTGATCAGCGCGCCCGAGGACAGGGGGTTGGATTTCCCCGAGAGAGACCGAATTTTCGAGGGCGTTGACTGCTCGTGAGAGCAGCCACCGCTTCTGCTAAGGTCATGACTCCACCATGGAGGCTGTGTACCGACTTTCTAACCTCCCTTACGGAATTGCCTAAACTCGCTTTGAATTCTTTGAGGTACCCTTCTCCCTGAACGGGTGCCGCGAGGTCCCGCTTTTTAGCGTCGATGTGAGGGCCGGCCGGCGTCGACGCTTCTGCCTGGGAGCCGGCGTGGGCAGCGCGGACGAACTCGACCGGCGAAGGAACTCGGATTCGGCCTTGAGCTGCTCCAACACCTCTCTGAGCAGCGCGTTTTCCTGCTCTATAGGTGGGGATTCTAGGGATTGCATGTGCTCTGGTGGTGAATCACTTCATTACCTTTGGAGGCTGCTTGAGTCGATCGGCTCAGGCGGCCTCCTGGATCCTGACTCTTCGGAGGGTCCTCTGAGCGGTTGCGCCTATTGGACCGGTTGCGGCGGCTAGCTGGCTGGCAGGCAGGGCGGAGCGCCCCCTGTGCACATCCTGGCCACGCTCGCATCACATTCTTCGCAGCTGGTGGCCTCTTATGGCGCGCTTTCACTGCTTCCTTCTGCGGCGGAAGGTGTAGGGCGCTTCGAAGCATTGCCTGCAGGCCTTGTCCTCCGTGAGATTAGACCCCCTGCTGAGAGCGCACGTGCTCGAGCTCTCGTGGTCTTCCGCGGTGGACGCGATTCCGCATCCCGTACAAATCGTTTTTTTCCGGGGCCAGCCACACGTCGGCGCTGGTGACCCAGCCTCCCACAGGCGCAGCTGATGTCCGCCTGGCGTCTGATACGCGTATGGAGAAGCAAGCATGCTGGCACCGCACAAGACGCATTTCGGCACTTTGAGTCTTAAAACGGTCGTGATGGTATCCTTGATGCGCTTCACTTTAGGGGCCCTGGCCTTCTTCGGCTAGACGATCACGTCACACAGCCGACTGTCATCGAAGTCGATTCCCCGTACGATTCCTTTGCGCGTGTTATCCGGCTCCGCCACGTACAAGTTGAATTCGCATCGAGCGGACCCACAAGTAGAGCTTCTACACTCGCGCAAGCGCGAGTGTTACTCTCTGTCTACGTACTCGTGACAAACAAAAGCACGGAGCTTTTACTAGGTCGTCCAGGGCCAGACTACAGAGAATCTAGTCTACTGGTTGCTGCTGTAACGACGCTGGGGTAGAACTTGACTGTACTTAGGGTTATTTCTGTTCGACCAAGGCTACGCCTAGGTACATCCTTTGTAGAACTCGGTATAACTTAGTAAAGTTCACTGTACTTGGTATTAGAGAGTTTTAGCAGTGCTGGTTACCGTATACGGTAATGCCGTACCGTCGTGGTCCGCACGCAGAAAATTGAGCTTGTGAGAACTTTACCAGCACGTTTTATCATCCGATGACGTTACGGTACATTTTGTAGCACAAGGTAAATCGATTGTGTGGTAAATCTTGGCTGGGCAAATGTTGGCTGTATTTGGTACTTTTTTATACCGGTTCGGCCAGGGCTGCACCTAATCAGGTGTTTGTTTTTACTGAACTAGATAGAACTTGGTAGAACATTTGGTATTATGTCAGTTAGAACTAGGCTATATCAAAGTACACCAAAGTGCTATCAAGGTAGCACTCCAGTGTTAAGCAAGTTCGCTCAGGCGGCAGCAGACAATGAGGTAAGCCGAAATGGGCATGCAGTGAGAAGAAATAGCTCAGGAGGCCAGGCTTCGCTGTGACCTCGCCTTGTGCGCCCGCGTCCTAGTGCAAATTGCGTGCTTTTTCTTCCTTCTGCTTGAACATGTGCGCCCGTTAAACTGTAGTCTTGCGGGTGCAGTAGCGGGCTGAGGTCATGTGTGCAAGAGAAAGGAGCGTGCGTGCGAACGCCGCACATTGGGCATAACGTAGAAGTGCATGCGCACTCTGGGGGACCTGAACTAATGATGATGATAATTTCGTGGTACAGGCGAACGAATTATGAGAGCATGAAATGCTTCGCATTTAATTCCCTTTGTGGGTCAGTGGGACACATACGTCCCACTTCTTCCCCACAAAAAGCTTCGACTCCGGTGAGCCATCGCATTCAGTAAAGCACGGTTTTTCGGATATGTAATATAAATGTTTAAGAATGCAAGAAAAAATAATTCACTCGTTTGTGACAATTTAAACCGATTGTATATTGAGTTGGAATTTGATTTCTTTTGCATGCTATATTTCGAATTTGCCTCTCATTGCGTGGAAGGCAGCTGAATTTCAAGATATATATATATATATATATATATATATATATATATATATATATATATATATATATATATTCTCCTTTTATGCCCTTTTAGAGAAGCGGTTCTAGCACGGAACTATTGGTTTTATTTTTAAATCGGAGCAGTACATTGGAAAATATTCGTGTTTGAGTAGATTGAAGGAAAAAACGTTGGATTTTTTCACAAAGCCAAACTCGTAACAGGCATTCACAAATACTTTTCTCAGTTCAATATGCACTAATACATATCAACTGAGACTGTTTAGTGCCACCGCAGGCCTTAAATTTTTATTTATTCGCTACTACGTTTCCTAGACATGTGGCGATGTGACAAAATACTAACAGGCACGCTGTAGCTGAAATTGGGTGTGCTATCTAGTTCATCGTCGTAGTCCCACCTATATATTTAGAAAACGGAAGAAAGCATGAGTTTAAAGTGTTATAATTTGACAGGCGAGACTTGAATGAATTTATGAATGTGAAGCAGCAGTTCAAAATGAATTTAGAGAACTCGATCAGTTCAATGGCCTCACATATATGTGAGTTCCCTGACTTCATGGCTGCAATTTCATATATGGCTATAGCAGTTCTTGATATACAACAAATGAAGCAGTAGAAAGTGGACAAAAGAGTCAGTGAATGCGAAGATGTCAAGACATGTGGCCAGACTCGGAGACTGGGCACAGTACAACATTCCCAGGAGAAAATTGCGTAACACAGCTCAAAATTCGGTCCACCAGAAGTTTCTGTGAATAGTTTCTAAAGTGGCCTTGCGGACCACTTGCTGGAGTAATTTTCACCCAAAACACTCATAGAAAAGGTCGTGCGTTGGTACCCTCATGAGGCAATGGGACAGTGTTGTCCCACTTTAAAGAAAGCACGTCATGGGCCAATGGGACACATACGTCCCACATTTTTTCAATAAACTAATGAGTGTATTTTGGCGTAAATAGTTTCATGCTATTTCTGTGTGCGTTATTTATGCATTCCAAGCTACTATGTTTGGTTATCGTACGAAAAGTACAGCGGAACCCATAAAGGGTTAAACGTTTTTTGGACCACGTTAGGGCAGACGACGTCCTCCTCCGTGTCAGTATGGGCGAGTTGAGCCGCCATGGCTAGAGCTTGTGTCACCTTGATCTGGCTTATCCTCCTGACTTTCAGCCTTTCTTCGGGCGGACGATGATCCTAATGTGCTCCCTCGGCAGGCGGCGGAGCCTCGAGACCGCGGCGAGGCCTTTCTTCACGCCCCCGGCACCAAGGTTGCGGAGCTGCCGCGACTTCCGCCACGTTGTGTCGAACTTGTCCGGGAACTTGCTCTGGGCCGCCTTTGCGACTTGCGCTTTGGAAATGGTTGTGGTCCATCTGGAGTACAGGCACTCTTCGCGGGTGATCTCCTTCTCGACCACAACGTCATTTTTGGGACTAGCGGGCGCACGTCGTCGTGCGAGAGTCGGGCATTGCCCCGCCTTCTCCTGGAAAGCAGACCCAGCACCCGCGCGATGGCATTCCGGGAAAGACTGTTATCTGCATGGTCCTCTGACGAATTGTGTCGAATGGTTCAAAAATTCGCTGAAAATGAGACTTTTTTTTCAACCGGAAACATCTACCGAAGCGAGAGCCGACGTTTGCGCGTCCGCACTAGTCGCGCCTCCTATTTGTCCTGCCATATAAATTATGAACAACGAAAATTTTTTTTGTCACTCTCTCTTCCCTAAAGCAAGAGCTCTGTGAATGTTCAAGGAACAAGAAACAAACATTTTATGTACACTGCCACTTCACATTAGTTTAGCATTAATCGGGAAAGCCGAACTGGTTAGTACCTTAGCAATCGTTCTCTTCCGGAAGTCTTCCAGGACAAGACATGTCACGCAGCCGCTGAAGTAATAGATGGCGTGGTAGTAAGGCCGTACGTAGTATTCGTCGACAGTTTTCAACATTATCCTGAAACACGTGAACAGGCATGTTTAGTTCATTGTGTGTTAAGCTTGTTCCTACTTAACTGTGCCGACACGACGTGTGCAACGCCGTGTACGGCAATGTTCAGTCTCCCACGCAGCGATAGTAACACAAAACTGTTGAGCAACAACTGTAAGTTGGTTGTGCCTAACGCGGAAAGGACTGTATGTGTCTCTACGCCACGTGTTGCCGAAGCACTAGCGAGTAATAAATCGATATCGTTTGCCATAAGGGAAGACACAAGACAATCCGAGGTTCATCGAAAGC